>JAWWEE010000062.1:1876255-1907881 GCA_035221455.1 Xenops minutus
GGAGAGGAGAGGAGAGGAGAGGAGAGGAGAGGAGAGGAGAGGAGAGGAGAGGAGAGACGAGGAGAGGAGAGGAGAGACGAGGAGAGGAGAGGAGACGAGACAAGATGAAATGGGATGCAAGGAGACGAAATGGGACGCAAGATGAATAGATGATGAAAATTAAGAGAAGAATAAAGAAGATTAAAATTTGATGATAGATGAGACAGGGTGTGGAGAGAGGTGAGCAGAGAACAGATGAGGAAAATCAAGAGAATATGGAGGTAAAGAGAGAAGAGATGAGCAGAGACCAGACGAGGATAGGAAGATAAGGAAATGTGGGAATTAACAGAAGATGAAGAGAAGATCTGTCCAACCAATTTAGGTATCTACTTGCCCAGAAATGAAGGTCTCTTGTTATTTAATGATGATATATTAGCTAGAAAAATAAAGGGTTGGACATTAGGGAGTGACTGGGGCAGGCGGGACATTACAGGATGCTTTCTGAGCTTTTCACTTGATTTATTCTTGGTTTATGCACTTTTTCTTTGTTCTTTTTGTATTAATTGGGGAATTCTTATTTTTTTTAATTTCAGGCTCACTCAGCATAGACAACCTCCAACCCCTCTCATCAGCCACGGCCACCATGGCCATGCAGCAGGCAATGCTGGCAGCCCATGATGACTCCCTTGACGGCACTGAAGAAGAGGAGGAGGATGAGGAGGATGAGGACGAGATGGAGGAGGAGGAGGAAGAGGAGGAAGAGCTAGAAGAAGAGCCTGGTGGCCTTCAAGCAGCTCCTGGTACTGACCTTGGCTTGGACCACAGTGACTCACTGGAATAGCTCCTCCTGCACCCTTCCCAAATCACTGACACCACCAGACACAAAATTCCCACCAAAATGCCAAAAAAATCAAGGCAAGAACAAAAAAATTTGTGAGAAAAAAGCGAACTGGCAGTGCTGGTGGATGCCCCAGCTGCCCATGGGAGCATGAGGACCACCATGTCAGCACATGGAAGTGAAGGACATATGTTTACAAGGCACATATTGTGGCCAAGTTAATCTTTTATTTCGGGTTTCACTTTTATTTTTCCCTTAATTTTTTGGTAAGCAAAAGCAGTTTTGGGGAACGGTGTTTTCCCTACGTGATGCTTGGATGCTGTTGGGCAACTGTGGGTTTTTACTGTGAGCCACTGTGTCTATCCCTTGGATTTCTTGGTGCAAAGAAAAACCAACCCACCCCCAGGACTTGATGCTTTTGCAGTTTTTTCCCCCCGAAAAGATTATTCACAGGCATAAATATCAGCACAGAGGGCGAAGAAAAACAATCAGTGAGTGCAAGTTCTGCTGGATCTGAGGAGGGTTTGGTGCTCAACCCACTGGATTGCCCCAATCTCCCCACTTCGGCTCCAATGCTGTGGCTGTTTGGTGACTCTGGACACAACTTTCTGGAAAAGGGAGGAAATTCCTCCATATCCTTTAATTTATGTACTAAAAATCCCTTGAATCTGGAAAAAAAGCAACTCATCCCACTCTTGTCCTTAAGGCCTGAGATTGGATGCAGCGTTGGGGCAAAGGCTGCTAGGAGTGAAACTTTTCCAAGGAGCTTTGGCACTGATTCAGGAAAAAATGGGGGGAGAGACGTTTAAAAAACGCAAGATTTCACCCAAAATTGAATGGCAGCCCCCAAGATTTTCATGGGTGGAAGGAATCTCAGTATTGTTTCTTGAAAGATGGTTTCCTCCTGGAATTGCCCCTCCACATGGGAAAATGGTGGAGTTTTAGCACCATGGGAAAGGGCAACTGCCAAAACCCTTGAATTTTGTTTGTTTTTCTTTTTAAATACTAACAAAAGGGTGTATTTCGCCTTAAAACATGTTGTGGGAGGAAATGCTAAAGCAAACCAGGGCAAAAATAAAGGAATTCTCTTCTGCAGGTTCCTGCTCTAAATGCAGGAATCCACAAGGATAATTTCTTCGTAGCTTTTTTCCATTATTGTATTTTTTTTTTTTTTTTTTTTTTTTTTTTTTTTGTGTGGCTCTTGAAGTGTTGATAAAAACCCCAACAGGAGCCAGGGAAAAAAACATGAGTGATGCAATAGGCAGAAAAGCCTATTTTTCAATACTGATCTGGCGTGAATGTAATCTGTAATTTCATAAAGGGTTCATTGTAATTTACTATTAATTCCTGGCCATTTATTATAAAGTGCTACAAGATGAGGGGTTGCAGCTGTATTTTCTTGGCAGCTTCTTCCTGTGAGCATGTAAGACCCAAATAACTTCCCCCTAAAATGGGTGAATGGACCCAAACTGGTAATTAAGTGATGTGGATAAAATCTGGTTTATACTTTCAGAAGTGACAGCCTCCCAAAAATGAGATATGCCCCTCTCCCCAAAATGAGCTCCAATGGGATTTTGCCCACAAATGAATGACATACTCCCACCAAAATCAGTGATGCTTACCCCAAAATGAGCTATGTTTTCCAAAAATTAGTGATTCTCCCCCAAAATGAGTGATGCTTCCCCAAATTGTTACACACAACCCCAAAATGGGTGATGCTCACTCCAAAACGAGTTGTATTCTCCAAAAAAGAATGATTCGCCTACAAAAGAAAGTGATGCTTCCTGAAGAAGAGTGACCCACCCCACAGTGGGTAATGCTGCACCAAAATATGTTGTGCTTTCTAAAAATGAGGAATGTGCCCAAAATTTCAGGTGTTTCGCCCCCAAAAAAGTAGCATTTCCCAAAAATGAATTAAGCTCTCCCCAAAAGAGGGATGCTCCTCCAAAATTAAGGGAGTTTTTTGAAGTAGTGCCAAACATGATCTTCTCAAAACCATGATGCTCCCTGCAGTGTTTCCCCCAAATGAAAAACTGTCCACCCATAGGAGCAGTAATCCCCCAACTAAGTGACATGCCCCCAAAACTGGTGATCATCCTAGAAATGAGTAACTCTCTTCAAAATATGACTTCCCCCAAAATTAGTGAGTTTGCCACCAAATAAATGACACTCTCAAAAAATGAGCAATGACCCCCCAAATTAGGGACTATTCCCCCCAAAAAAGTGATAAAGCCAAAACAGAGCAATTCTTTCCCAAACAGAAGCCCTCCTCATTCCCTAACAAGCTGTTGATAATTAATGGGTTGATATTCGGGGGGGGGGGTGACTTTTGCACAATTTTGAGCATAAAATGGGGCTATAGAAAAGTGAAAAAAATGGGGAAAATCCATGAGAATGGAATGTAGAGTTGAATTTACCCTTCGGATGCTGGCAGCTGCAGCCACCTCTGAGCACCCAGCAGCTTGTTAGCCAAAAATTTGCATGTTTTATAGATTCCAGAATATTCATGAGCACTGCAGCAAAGTCCACATTGGGATTTTTTGCTTAAAAACTGCATTTTTCTATTGAAAGTTGCAAAGCACTGTCACAAGCAGAGGGGATACAGACACTGGAGGCCAGTTGCCCAATTAACATAAGGAATCCTTTATTCCCAGCTGTGCAAAGGGAAGAGTGCAGGGGTAGGAGGGGGCAATGGGCAACCCATTTGCCTTGGGTTTGGCCCCATTTCGAGGGGCACCGGGGTGGGGGTGCGAGGGCAGCGCCGCGTCAGGTTGGGCAGAGCACTGCAAAGAGAGAGAGAGAGAGGCCTGGGGGGCACCGCACAGGGGGCTCTGCAGGCACAGTGAGGCCTGAGCATGCACAGGGATGCACTATGATGCACAAGTGTGCATGGGGATGCATGAGGATGTATGAGGATGTGTGTACAGGGGATTCACATGTGTGCATGCATTCACAAGGGTGCGCAATGGTGCACAAGAATGCCTGGGGGTTGTGTAAGGACACGAGTGTGCACTGGGACGCCCAGGGGTGCCCGAGTGTGCTTACATGCATGCACATGCATGCACAACGGTTCAGGAGCAGAAAGGCTGCACAAGTGTGAATGAGGCACATGGGCACACAAGGATGCAGGAGGAACACAGAAGGGATGCACAGGGAATGCATGAGGCATGGACAACTGCACAAAAGGAGCACAAGTGATGCATGAGGACTTGGGAAGTTGCATGAGAGATGGACAAGAGGTTTGTGGAGGATGCACAAGGATGCCCAAGGATACTCAGGACACACATGGAAAATGAATGAGGATGCCTGAGGGATGGAGGGGAGGGGTGGCCAATGGGGCATGGGTGCTGAGAAGGGGTATTCGGAGAGTGGTGAGGTTGTGTGGAAGAAGCAGATGGGCCCCAGAATGGTGCAGGGAGGTGCACAGAGACCTCCAGAGGTGTGTCAGGACTAAACAAAGTCTAAGGCCTAAACAAAGAATGCGTGAGGGATGTTCAGGAGATGAACCTGGGATTCCTGAAGGATGCATGGAGGAGGCACAAAAAGGATGCACAAGAGATGCAGGAGGAATGCACACAGGATGTTTCCAGGATTCTCCAAGGATGCATGGAGGATGCACAAGAGAAGCATACAGGATGCATGATGTTGCATGAGGGATGGGCAAAGGATGCATAAAGGGCAGAAGGGAGAGGCAGGAGGATGCAGAAGCATGCAAGAGAGATCCACAGTGGAAGCACAGAGGCACAAGGGCTGCATGGGAACTGTGTGAAGGATGCACAAGGCGTGCACAGGGCAGGCAGGAGGGGAACAGATACCTTTGAGGATGTAATCCGTGAGCAGTGTGGGCACCTTCTCATTCCCCTCCTTCATGGCAAACAGGACTGTGAGGGAGAATGGAGCTGTGAGCTCATCCCTGCTGCCCCACAAATGCTGCTTTTCCCCCCAAAACCAGCCCCACAGTTGCCATAGAATTTCCCATGATGCAGCAGGCCTGGAAGCATCAAAAAAACCCCACTTTCACCCCCAATTAGCCAATCCATGGCATGCAAAACAGGTGATTTAGCCCCAAATCATGCATAACTCAGAGGGGAGGTGTTGGCTGCAAACCAGCTGTGCTAGTGGTGGAAAACAGGTATTCCCCCTCCAAAATAGGTTTGTTGCAATGGTGATGCAACACCAACACAGGTTGTAGCACCTCCATTTGCCCATGCTGCAACGATGGAAAAAAAGGGGCATCATCCCCCAACTGGCTGCACTCCGCTACCCCAAATCACAGCTGCTGCACCAATGCAAATGTGCCTTTGTGTCCCCAAAACATCCAATTCTGCCCCAAAATGGCAGCTCAAAGGAATACTCACTGTTGGTGAGCATCTGCAGGTCCTCGACAGAGGGCGGTGATCCCTTCTTCTCGTAGGGAATCACCGTGTTGAGGTACTGCAAAAACAAAAGCCACCCCAAAAAAACACCCAGATGGCACAACACTGCCTATTTTCTGCACTGCTTTGAGACAAATTGTCCCAAATTTGTGCAAAAAGAGAGTATTTCTGCAAAATTTCTGATTTTGGGGTGTTCTGAATAAACTGGGTGCTGCAAACTCTACCTAAATCCATCCCTGCTCAGGGAGGACTTTTTGGGGTGAAACCCAGTGATTTTTGCAAGATAGGGTATATGGGATGGAGCTTAAATCATTCTAAAAGGGGGTTGAAGGATGCAAGGAAATGGCGAATGTGGGGATGGGGAGTGAAAGGTGACTAATTTGGGCAAATTTTTAGAGAAAAGGGCACCTGCTTCTCGTTGGTAGCAGGACCAAAAGTCTGGCGCAGGCCGGAGTGCAGGATGCTGGAGATGCCCTCCATGCTGAAGCGCTGGGGGGACACGTCACCCTGTCACCTCCCAGGGACAGCAACATCACCCATGGCACCTCCTCTGGCACCAATGTACCCTAAGCTCCCTGACTCCCATCCACATCCCTTGTATAGCCTGGTTCTACATTCTCCCCCCGTGTTCCCATGTCTCTGTCCCCTCGCTCCAGCCCATGCCCTGTCACCACACGCCCCCTTGTACCGTGTTTCTCTATCCCATCCTCGGTCCGCACATCCCTATCTCCCCAGTCCACATCCACACCCTGCCCATGTCCGTTTCATATCCCTCCCATCCCACGGCTCCATACCTGTCCTATAGCCCCTCATCCCCCTACTCTATGTCCCCCTGTCCCACGTCCTCTCCATCCCCCTGCTCCATGGTCCCTCTGCCCCATCCTGCCACGATTTCCACCTCTACTTTCCCGTCCCATGCACCCTCATCCTATCCCATCCTATTGCTCATCACCCCATTCCATGTCACTCTGCCCAGGCCTGTCACCATTCCCATCCTCAACCTGTCCCATCCCGTCTCTCATCCCCGTTCCCATGTCCCTCTGTGCCATCTTGTCCCCACAGCTCCCTACCCCATGGCCCCATCCCCCATCTCTGCCCCCATGATGACTGTGTCCCCCACCTTCCGGGGCATGTGGTTCCCGCGCTCGGCACGTCCCCCTTGCAGGCTCAGCCCCTTGTCCCGACGGCGGCGCCGGGCGGCCTCTCGCTGCTCCCGTTGCTCTCCCTGCACAGCCAGCAGCGCCCCGATGAACGCCGTCTTCACCTCCTTCTCGAATGCCAGCTCGTCCCGCCGTGCCAGCTGTGCCACCAGCTCTGCCGACAGTGCCCGGCTCGCTGCCTCTGCCCGGCCCGCCACTGCCGCCAGCTCCCGCGCCGACAGCCGCCGCAGCCCTGCGCCGATGTTGGGTTAGAGACAGGCACGTGCCCAAGGGGAAGTCCCAGAATGGTTTGGGCTGGGAGGGACTTTAAAATCTATCTCGTTCCCACTCCATGCCATGGGCAGGGACACCTTCCACTACCACAGGTTGCTCCAAGCCCTGTCCAACCTGGCCTTGGACACTCCCACTGAGGCGGCAGTCACAGCTTCTCTGGGCAATCTCTGTCAGTGCTTCTCCACCCTCACAGCCATGAACTTCTTTCCAATATTCCATCTAACCCTGCCCTCTGTCAGGGTGGAGCTATTCCCCCTTGCCCTGACCCTCCAGGCCCTTGTTCAAAGGCCCTCTCCAGTCCTCCTTTAGCCCCTTTAGGTATTGGAAGGGGCTCTAAGGTCTCCCTGGAGCCTTCTCTTCTCCAGGCTGAACAGCCCCAGCTCTCCCAGCCTGTCTCCGTAACAGAGATGCTCCAGCCCTCAGAACATCTCTGCAACCTCCTCTGGACTTGGTGCAGCCAGTGACATGCATGATGAAACCAGGGAAATTCCTGGTACAGTGACACAGCCAGTGCAATCAGCGGCACGCCCGGTGCAATCAGTGAAATGCACATTGCAGCCATTGAAATGCATCTCGTGCTGAGATATGCTCTGCATTTCCTGAGCCAAGAAATAAACCTATAGTGCAATTACTGATAAACGCCGTGCCCATAGCAATTACAGAAGCGCCTGGCACTATTAGTGACATACAAGGTCACTTGGTGATAAAGTGCACTTGGTGATAATTCACAGTGCGATTAGTGATGTGCATGGTGCAATTAGCGACATGTATGGAACCATTAGTGACATGCATGATGCGACTGTGACATGTGTGGTGTGATAAAGGGGCTTTATAATAAGGGGAATGAGCAGAGCAATTAGTGAAATGCCTGGGGTGATCAGTGACACACCCTGTGCCACTGGTGACAAATCTCATGCGCATGGTGCACTCTCTGTGGAATGCAAAAGCTCCTGGCAAACCCTGTGTGCCTTTCCATGCCAGATTACTCCATTCTTTAGTTTTTGCCAAGAGCCCCACTGGCCAAGCTCCTGAGCAAGCCAGTTGTCCAATTTGGTTGAAATTGTCCCCCAAAAGTGACTGGCCTTGGCTTTGCTGGCCGTACCTTCATGGGAGCAGTTGTTGTTGAAGGCAGGGGAGAAAGCACGCAGCTCCCGCAGCAGGATGGGCTCTGTGCCCCCACCACCACCTTCGCCTTCAGCATCAGCCTCAGTTTCCTCCTCCTCGTCTGCCTCCTCTTCTTCCTCCTCACCCTCAGGGTCAGCCTCAGGGTCAGGTGAACTCTGCATCAGCTCCTCCAGCTCCTCGATGACCTGTGGGGCATCAGTGTCCTCCATCTGCATCTGCATCCTACCTCCACCCTGCATCTGCACCCTGCATCCCACAGCTGCATCCTGCACTTGCATCCCTGTCCTGCAGCCACACCTGCACCTTGCATCCTTGTCCTGCACCTGCATTCTCCATCCTTATCAGCACCTGCATTCTCCATTTGCAACCTGTTCCTTCCATCTGCATCTGCATTCTCCATCTTTATTGACATTAAGTAACCTGCAACTGCATCCTGCTCCCTTTATCCTGCCCCCACACTTTCATTTATATTCATCTGTACCTTGGGTCCTCCATTTGCATCCTGCATCTGCACCCCACATTCCCATCTGCACCCAAATTCCACATCGGCACCCATAGCCTGCACTTCCTGTTTACATCCACATCCATGGTTCATGTCCTCATCCCAAGATAATGGGATTTGGCTTTTTCTTGTGCTTTCAGCACATAGCCATGGGGCTGGGGGAGTAAAGCCTGGCTTCTGAGGAACACACAAGGATCCAGATGCCCATGGGGCTGGGGGTACCTGCTCAGCTGTCAGCAGTGGCTCCTCGTTGATGCCCGAGTCCTGCTCACTCCTCTCAGTGAGCTCCTCCTCCTCCTCCTTTCCACCAAGCTGCAGGAGACACAGGCTGGGCAGCCTTGGTGGAACCACAGGCCCAGCCCAGTGCGGGCACGACCCAGCATGAACACAGGCATGTCCCTGGCCCTGGCACAGGGAGAGCCACTAGGGAACTCTGGTTCAGGGGGACACGATGCATGTGCATGGCATAAGGAATCACCCTGGATAGGGACATGTTGGATTGAGGGTATTGGATGGAGATGCTGGGTGGGGATGTTGGATGGAAGGATGTTGGACACAGACACTGGATGGAGATGGATGGAGATGTTGGATGGGGAAGTGGTGGATGGGGACGTTGGATGGTGCTTTGAACAGAGACACTGGATAGAGACACTGGGGACAGAAACCATGAACAGGGAAGCACTGAAGGGGGAGGTGTTTCAAGGAGATGTATAGCGATGTTGGATAGGGAGGCAATGGATGAAGAGTTGCTGGATAGAGACACTGGACTAGGAAGAAGGCAGGGAGACGTACAGGTCTGTTGGATGGAGATGTTGGATGGAGAGATGTTTTAATGAATATATGGGATGAGGAGGTGCTGGAGATGCTGGGGATGTTGAATGAGGAGATGATGGATGGTGAAGCTGAATAGGGAGAGGTCTGATGGAGATACTGCATGGGCACATGAAATGGGGAGATGGCAAGAGGGGACTGCCAAATAGGGAAGAGATGGATGGCGATGTCAAATGAGGAAGCATCTTCTTTTTTACCACCTTTCAGTCTTTTTCACCTTTTCAGAAGCAAATAACCTGAGAAAGTTATTTTCTCTTCGCCTTCCAGCAACAGGTTGTGCTACATTCAAATGGGTTAAATTACAGGGATACTGGGGCATTTTTACAACCCCAAAAAGCAGCTATTGACGGCACAGACTCACTACAATGATGAAAACACTATTTTCTACCCTGAGAAATATCCCACCCCATCCCCGACATGGGGACAAACTGGCAAAGACCAGATTGTCAAACTAAACACTTAATCTTGCCCATTTCAGTGTGTTTTCACCCTAAAATGTGGACACTCACTTCATCGGTGCTGTGGCACCCCAAACCCACCATTTCTGAATAGTCTAGGGTGTCCTGATGGTTGCTGAGCCTTGGGGATGATTGACAGCTGTCAAGCATCACCAGAGGATCATTAGAGGAGACGGGGGTTCTGGGGAGCCAACTGGGGCCAGAGCCGTACCTGGGGGTTGGTGCCATCAGGGGCTTCATTCTCAGAGAGTAGCCATGGCTGGGTGGAGCTCCGGGGGGCAAAGCCATCAGTGAGAGCATCCCAGACCCTGCAGGGAGGTGGATGATGAGTGGCAATCCCAAAACATTGCCTCTCAGAGAGCCATCTCAAAAACTGCATGCCAAGATGCCTCAAAATGTCCCAAAATGCAGCCCTAGAAACAACCTGAAACACCCTCCAAAAATCCCAAACTACCACTGTGATGCCTAAAACATCTCAAATCACCCCAAATAATATACTAGAAGACTCCAAATACTGCCCTAGAAGACCCCAAAACTTCTCAAAACAGCATCATGAAATACTGCCCTGAAAAACCCCAAAGTATCCCAAAATGCTGCCCTAGCACCTGAGATGCTTCCATGTAATTTTGAAATGCTGCCATCAAAACACTGCCAAAAGGCCACTACAATGTTCCAAAATGTCTCCAGACGCCCCAAAAGATCACCCTGAAATGGCCCAAAATACCATGCAAAAACATCACCATGATGCTCTGAAGTGGCCGAAAGGCCCCAGACCACCTCAAAATACTGCCCTGGAACACCCCAAAATGTCCCCAGATGTTCTCCTGAAATACCCCAAAACACCTATTAAGGTCTCAAAGCTCCAAAATGCCACCCTGAAAAAGATCCCCAAAATACTCCAAACACCCCAAATTGTCACTTTTGAACACACAGAAATACCCTAAAATGCTTTCCTGAAATACTCACCAAAATGCTCCAAAATGCTGCTTCAGAACATGCTGACACATCTCAAAATGCTGTCCTCAAACTCCACTCCAAAAAGCTTCCCAATGCCTCCAAATACTGCCCTGACATCTCAAAACACCCCAAAATGCTGCCTTGACACAATGCCCAGAAACCCCTTAAAATGCTTCAAAAAGCTGCCCTGCTTTTTGAAATACCCCAAAATGTCACTCTGATGCTCCAGAATATCCCTCAATTGTCCAACACACCAAAATGCTTCCAAAATGCCCCAAATGCTTGAAAACTCCGTAAAATGCTGAGCCGGAACATATTGAAAAGCCTTCCAAGGCAGTCACAGCACCTAAAAAATGCCAGCCTGAAACCCCCTAAATTGTCATCTTGAGACAACCCTGAAACATTCCTAAGCTGCCCTGAGTGGCCCGAAAAGATGTCCCTGGGACATATAAAAATGCTGCTCTGAAATATACCCCAAAACACTCCAGAAACAGCTGTGATGCCTTGAGATGCCTCAAAACACCACAAAGCTTCCCAAAATACAGTTCTAAAACACTTGGAAGCAACCCCGAAAGTTCCCCAAACCATGGTCCTGATATCCCAAAATGCACCAAAATCCCTCAGAACTGCTCAGAATCCCCCTAAACTTCCCTCCCCTGTGTCTTTATTGGGGGCGCCTGGTTCTACCCTGCAGGGCTGGACCAATTTTGCGCAATTTCACCCCAATGAAGTTGCATGAGGGAGGGCAAACAGATGGGAAAAAAAAATGCAGGGAAAAAGGCAGGGCAAAATGGAGAAAAAACATTAAAAAAGTCCAAAAAATGAAAAGATAGAAAAAAGGGGGAAAGGGGTATAAAAAGGGAAAAAAATTCATTTAAAAGTGAAAAAGGTGAAAAAGGGGGATAAAAAGGGAGAAAATAGAAAGAGGAGGAAAAAGGAAGAGAAGAGACCGGGGGGGGGAAGGAAAGAAGGAAAAAGGGGAAAACAAAGGAGAAAAGAGAAAAGAGGCATAAAGAAGATGGAGAAAAAGGATAAAAAGGGGGAAAAGGGGGAAAAATGGGGGAAAGGAAATTTGAGTAAAAGAAGGGAAATTGAAAAAACATGAGAAAAAGGGAAAAGAAAGAAAAAGTGGGGAAATGGAGAAAGATGAAATAAAAGGGGACATGGGGAAATAGGGAAAAATAGGAAATAAGAATGAAAAGGGCCAGAAGACGGGAAAAGGAAAAATTGAGAGAAAAAGAAAATGGGGAAAAAGAGAAGATGTAAGAAAAAAGAGGGAGTGAGGGGAAAAGTAGGGGAAAAGGGAGAAAAGTGGAGAAATGGAGGAGGAAGAGAGAAAACAGGAGAGAAGAGCTGAAAAATGGCAACACTGAGAAAAAGGTCAAAAATGAGAGAAAAGGCAGAAAATGAGATTTTCTCCCCAGTTCAGGCAAACTCACCCATTTTCCCACCAGAAATGGTGGGTTTAGTCCAACACAGTGCCACATCCTAATTCCCTGAAAATCAGCCCAAAAACGCCTGCCGCCTTCCCAATCCCAAACTTTCTCATTTTTGGGCATTTATCTTATTTCCCTCCTTACCACAGCTGAATTCCTCTTGAAATTAAAAAAATTCAGTAATTAACACACAAAAATGCAGATAGCAAACCCCTATATTCCTATTTTTTAACAAAAACACAGCAAATTAGCGATTATCCCCCCAAATTTGCTTTTCCCTCCTGCTCTTAAAGGGCCAGCTCCCCACAGGGACAGAGCACGAGCAGCAGCAACTTCTGGGTTAATTATGGCAAGAAATAGTTAACAATTCAGGAAATCCAGTGCTTGTAAGGCCCCTGCCCCTCCCCCGCCCTGCACACAGGGCTCATTCAAAGAAGAATTAAAAAAAAGCCCTGTTTTGCCCAAACTGACCCAAAAAAGACACAATAAGTGGAACAAAGCGGTGACAGCGCGGCAGCCCCGGCACGCGGCCAAGTTGCGTTTTACTCTAAAAAGCCATCAATTCAGCTGATTGCGAAAATCAATCAGCTGGTTTTGGTGAAAAACCTGAACAACAAACCAGCAAAACAAAAAAATCAACATTTGGGGCTCTTTGGGTTGAAAACAACTCCTTTGCCTGGTGAGAATAACGGCTAGCAATTGAGGCCTGGGGAATAATCCTAATTAAGCACACCAAAAACCCACAAGAAATGTGATAGTGTATAAACATTACAGGGGGAAAAAAGCCCATGGATTTGGGTAAAAAATGGCATTTTGCAACAAAGCAAGGTTTTTTATGAAACTGTAGAATTTAATGCAAAAGGCACAATGTTTATTGGAGAGCCTTGGGGTAATTGGACCCCAAACTGGCTGTCCACTGGCATGGTACAAGAGGTGGCTAAGCTTTACTCACACCTTACTCAAGATTTATACTTAAACCCCAGGGCTCTCCTTGCATAAAGGGAGCCATGATCACCCTGCAATATGACATGGAACATGCTGTGACACCTCCTAGGATGCTATACCAGGGATCCTACACAGCTGCTCCAAAGAACCTATACAGCTACTCCCAGGTGCTGCATGATCATGACACAGTCCAGGCACTGACTTGCATGTGGTGAGAGCTTAGAAGCATGCAAGGAGATGCAATAGGTCCCCGAGGGGTGTTAGTCATAAGATACTATACCACTACTGTGAAGTGCTACACAATCACGTTGCAATAGGTGAGCTGGACTGCATACTGTGGGAAGAGGGTGTAATTCACGACCATGCAAGGAGGCATGCAGGCCCAATCATATGGCCTACTCATATGATCCTATGCAGCTACTCTCAGGATACCACACAGCTACTCCACGGTGCTACACCATGATGCAAGGGGATGAGGTGCATGCTAGCAAGGTGGCATGCAGATCCCAAGACCTAATTTTCTATACAATATTACAGTGCTATTCCTGACATGGAGCATGACCATGTCTCAATGCAGGAAGCTGGTCGGGGAAGTCTTGCAAGGGTGCAAGGAAGCAGGCTGGCTTTGAGAGGGCTTACTCACAGCTTACTACACCACTGCTTTGATGTGCTGCATGACCATGCTGCAATGCTGGAAGCCAGTTTGCACTGTAGGTGGGTTTTCAGGGGTGCAAGGAGACCCATGTCCCTAGAAGCAAGGAGGCCTTACTCACTCCTCATCCTGGAGGCGTTCCTCCTCCTCCTGTGCCTGGAGATGCCCCCTCACAGGGGCCAGGCCCTCGGTGGCAGCGTCGTAGTTCCGGAAGCAGACAGTGAGCTTCTCATCAAACTCCTGTACCAGGTCCTCCATTGACTTGAAGCTCATCATCTCAGCCGAGAAGCTCTCCAGCTCCGCCAGCGCTGGGTCCGCATGGCGCTGCAGGGTCCCTCCATCATCCCTGGGCCCTTCCTCGAACTCCTCCTCCAGGCTAACCAAGGGTGCCTCCATCCTCCTCAACACCAATGTGCCGCCTTAGCTGCAGGTAGACAAGGAGAGGGTGCCTGTGAGGCACCAGACTACTAACAGGTTAAAACACCAGGCTCCCCATTCCCTTTGCTGCTGCCATGCTGACTGAAACCCTACTGCCAGGGCTATTACACCACCAGCAGTATCTCTGCAGTACACCACCAGCATCCTAACAGGATGTCTTCATAAAAATGTGCTGATACCCTGACATTATTTTAGCAGTAATTTCCTAGTAGCAACGAAGTGCTGACAGTGGTCGAAGTAGCTCAGTGCTACTCTAACAGCATGTAAAAAACAACATAACATTACCTTTTTTCCTGAAGTGGTAGCATCTTAATGGTATCCTTATGCTATATCACTACTATCTTAGCAGTGGCCTGAAAGTATCATACTAGTAGCAGTAATGGGCTGATAGTATCCCAAAAGACTGAGTGTTGCCCTGATAGCAACCCAGAACTATCTTACCACTGTCTTTACTAGTGCCCTTGTAGTACCTTGGAAGTATCCTACTGATATTCCACTCGCATCCTGAGAGCATCCTACTGAAAAATGAGTACTGTCCTGATAGCACCTTAGTGCCTTATTAGCATTGTGAAAATATCTCAGCAGTATCTTTGAAGTATCCAGACAGTATCCTGATAGCGTTTTAGCAGCATCCTGATAGTACCTTTTTGCTACACTGAGAGTACCCTAGTAACAGCCACTGAATAGCTCAGCATTGCCCTGATGTTGTACTAGCACAGGCAGGAAAATCCTGATACTACGGTAGGAACATCCCAACAGCATCCTAGTTACAGACCTTACAGTGCCCTTACAGTATCACAGTATATAATTATATGAGCGTTCTGATAAGGATCCTAGTAGTGGTGTAATGGCATATAGCTATTATCTTCATAGTGTCCTGGTATCTTGGTAGTGCAAAGTCATATCCAGGTATTATCTTACTGCCAGGTAACCATGCTGAAAGCAACTTAAACATATCCTGAGAGTAACTGGATGGTGTGTGAGCTGCTCCAGTGGTACCTTCATATGAGTATTTCAGTATCAGCCCTGGAAATATGCTGGAAGTATCCTAGCAGTATCCCCATAGCATCCTGGTAGGGCCCTGATAGTACCTTAGCAGAGTCCTCACAGCATCCCACTAGCATCCACATACTGCCTTAAGAATATCTTAGCATCACCCTGTAAGTTCCTTACTACAGTCCGCAGAGTAATGTGTCCGCATTCTAGTAAACTCATGACAGCATCTTAGCATCCCAGCAGTATCTCAGGTGTGTCTTGATAGTATTTCACTATCGCAACAACTCAGAAGGTTACTGAGAATACCCCTGTAATATCTTAGCAGTAGCTTCATAGGTAACCTAGTAGTTAGCCAAGAATAGCCCAGTAAAGGCATCACTACCCTGACTTGTTCCCCCAGACCTGGCAGCGCTTCCCTGGGGAGGGGAGCAAAAACCACAGCTCTAAGGGGAAATGTGGCCAGACTGGGGCTTTGTGTAGCGCCCGTGTACTCACATGCAGCACAGCCACACATCCCTGTGCACACTTCTGCTCCACTGGGTGTGCACAAGTCACCACATGCCTGCAGCGCGAGCCTTGTGCATGCACAACCCTGCACGCATACGGGGTGCAGGTACTCCCTGTGCAAGTGCATCTGAGGGTAAGCCCATGCCAATGCACAGATCTGCTGCGCACACACCACAGGGTGTGTGCAAGAGGTGCATACACACACAGAATGGTGCTTGTGCCTGCATCATGCCTGATGCATCCTGTGCACAAGCACTCCATATACACATCCAAAGCATACACGCGCAGCAGTGCACACAAGCACGGGATGTTTGCAGACAGATGACAAACACACACTGTAGGCACACTGCACATGCGTTCTGGCAGTGCACACATGCTGAAGGTGCATGTGTGCACAGTGGGGCAAGCACACACTGCACACACATGCACCCTTCACATGCACATGCCCCTGTGAATTCACATCCCTCACTCTGTGCAAGTGTGCACACCTTTGGAAGCAAGCATCCACACACACTGCATCTGTGCACACCTGCATCCACACACACACCCCCCGTGCACATGTGCATACCTGCATCCCCACGTACACACTCTATGCATGTGTGCACTCCTGTGCACTCCTGCATCCCCACATGAACCTCTGGTCATGCCTCCATCCCCACCTACGCACTGTGCACCGCTGTGCACACGTATCCCCACACACACAACCCACACTTGCACCACGGACCCCACCACACCTGCACCACCCACAGACACCTGGCTCCAGGCCCCACAGATGCCAGCATCCTAACTGCAAGCACACACCTGTACACACATGCCCTCTCATGCACACACACATGTGCACACACCTGCTCAAACACATGTGCATGTGTGCACACACCCCTGCACATACACATACCTGCACAAGCCTGCAGCTGCACACACCTGCACACACGCTCATCCCACACCTGCACACGGACACACACACCTGTGCACACCCCGCCTCTGCGCACACACCCCGCCCCCTCTGCACGCACATATACCTGCACATACACACAGCCCTGCACACACACGCAACACTGCTGCACACATGCAGACCCGTGCACACATCTGCACATGCACATCCCTGCACACACATGCACGCCTGCACATGCACGCCCCTGCACATGCACACGCCTGCACACACGTGCACACGCCTGCACACGCACACAACACTGCTGCACACTCACATCCCTACACACACATCCTCGCTGCGCTTGCTGCCCCCACTCCGCCGCTCCCGCACCCCTCGCACCCTCCTGCGGCTCCCTCCGAACGCCCCCGCAGGGCGATCGCAGCCCCGCACCGCCCCTGACGGCACCGGAGCCCCCCGCCCCACCGCCGCTGCACCCCAAATCCTCCGCAACGTCCACGCACCGCCCGCCGCGGCACCAAAGCCCTGTGCATTCGACCCGCAATGCACCCCCAAACCCGACAACCCTCGCAAAATCCGCGCCCCCGCTCACGCACCCCCAGGGATGCCGCACCCTCCGTGCGACCCCCGCCTGCGCCCCCACATCCGCCCCCCGCCCGCCTTCACTGACAGCATCGCCCTCCGCCCGCCTCACCACTCGCCCCCCAGGCTCCCACACCCGTCACAGCAGCCCCCCGGCCCCGCACCCATCCCCGGCCCCGCACCCACCTGCGGCCCCGCACCCATCCCCGGCCCCGCACCCCCCTGCGGCCCCGCATCCATCCCCGGCCCCGCACCCACCTGCGGCCCCGCATCCTCCGCGCCGCGCCGCGCCGGAGGGGCGGGGGAAGGCGCACTGCGCACGCGCGGGAGAGGACTGGTGACGTCACCGGGCCGGGGGGCGCGGATGGCGCCGAAGGGAGCGCTGATGCCTTCGGTCATTCCAAGGAGGGGTCCAACATTTTTTCGGTTCCTAAAATCTGGTTGAGCCCCCGCCATGGCTATCCATTCACTTATACACGAGCGTCTGCACGGAACGAGGACACTGAGGGAGAAAGGAAAAAATAATTGAAAACATGGAGATAAAAATAGAAATTTATAAATAGGAAATAAAAAAAGATGAGCTAAAGGAGAAATCATAGATCCAAAAATTATTTCCTTTATAAAATAAAATATTTAAAAACTTACAGAATAAAAATAGAAGTTTATTTATAAAATAAAACTCTCAACCTTTTTCCTTTCAAAAATTGAAATAATCACAAAAAATCAGTAGCTTTCTCTAATATTTTTTCAGCTTTAATTTTTAAAATTTCTTAATTGTTAAAAATTTAAACGATTGTTTTAGAAGAATGTTGTCTTGTGTGCTGGCTTTTTTTTTTCTTTTGAAACCTGGGCTTAACAGTTCACAGCCCAGTGGAACATTTGGGTTCAAACTCAGTTTCCCAGATCCTGGGTTTAAGCTCAGTCTCCCTGATCCTGTGTTTAGGATCACTTTCGCAGACTTGCAGCAGGGGGACACAGAGCGAGAATAAACACCGCCGACTGTGTTCACTGGCTCTTTTTCTGGACTGGTTTTCCATGCAGTAGGACAGGAGAATGGTTTCCGCACTGGCATATGGCTTCAAGTTGTTCCTATTTCAGAAAAAAACTCAAAAGAGGCTGTGAAATGGTTGTTGTCAAGTTTAATGAAATTTTGCCAAGTCCTGGCTGGAGCATTGCATGCTTGGGCACAGTGCTGAAGAAATCCTAGAATCCCAGAATGGTTTGAACTGGAGGGGACCTTAAAGCTCATCTTGTTCTCAGGGCTTGGACCAAGTCACTCCAAGCCCCATCCAGCCTGGCCTTGAACACTATGTGGGATGAGGCAGCCACAGCTTCCCTGGACAACCTGTGCCTGGACACTGCCACCCTCGCAGGGAAGAATTTCTTCACAGTATTCCATCTACCCCGTCCTCTGTTATTGGAAAGCCATTCCCTTCATCCTGTCCTTTGAGACCCTTATCTCAAGCCCCTTAGGTGGTTCATGCCATGTTAACTAAAGAGGCAGGATCAATCCTCCTCCCACTCGAAGCAACAATTTGACAATATAATGAGCATATTCTGCTCAGGGAACCAAACGAGGAAATGCTTGTCCAAACTATGAATATTATTGTCCAGCATTTACAGGAATTAAATATTCACATTCCTGACTCAACATGACAAGGACCAAGTCAAGAGGGTACATTTTTTAGGTATCTGATGATTAGAAGGATGGAAAATGGTGCCATGTGGCACAGAAGAAGGAGGAAAGAAGAAAAGAGGAAATGAGAAGAAAAAACAGTAAAGAAGAAAACCCCAGTGTGGAACCCAGATCAGAAAAATCATAAAGCAACACCTGTTTCACTTACTGTGGAGCCAACCATCCTACCTGTGGGAGTACTCACCACCCTTCACACCTGCTTACACAACATAGGGTACAGGTGATAGGGGATACCAAAGGGGATGGCAGCAAGATATGGGTGGTAGAAAGGACTCCCCATTACTTCTGGCTGGCAAGGCTTCCAGAGGAACTACACTCCACTTTTAAAAAGTGCCACCATTGTCAAAGGGCTGACAACTACTGAGTCAGTATCTCTAGAAAGATGAAGTATGTGTGCCTATTCCTATTTTAAAACTGATTTTAACTAGGTGCAGTACAAAAACCTTTGGTACAGTGCTCAGCTTTGTCTACACCTCACCTGAGTGACAAGTCACGGGACAAATACAGAAAGCAAGCTACAGGAAAGCATAGAACAAATTGGGATGCCTGCGGAGTACTCCCAGCCACCCTTCCCCCTGATAATGGTAGAGATCGGGGAGCTTTCACAATCCATGGCTCTAGCAGAGCTCAGAGCAGGGGGATGGCCCTTGTGCAAGGATCCACATGTGTTTATACATAGATTCCTACACCATATGAGCAGGTATCACTAGTGAAAAAGACCAATGAACTTGGGAAGAGCAAACTTCCAGTTGTTTAAAGAATTAGTGGATGAGATTCCCTGAGAAACTGTCCTTAGGGACAGGGGAACTGACCAGAGTAGACACTAATTAAGGCCACTTTACTTTGGGCACAAGAACTCTTCATCCTCGTGTGTAAGGAATCATGACTGAGCAACGATCTGCTTCTCACCCTGAGGAGAAAGAAGGATGGCACAGCTGGTGGAAGCAAGGACTTCTGGCCTGGGAATAGTATAGGGATACAGTTTGGATATGTAGGTATGGGATGAGGAAAACCAAGGCACAGATGAAATGGGATTTGGCAAGGGATGTGAAGAATAGCAAGAAGGGATTCTCTAAGGACATTGGTCAGAAAAGAAAGGCCAAGGAGAGTGTAACCCCCAATAAATGAGAAGATATAGATATAAAAAAGGCTGAGGTACTCATTGAGTTCTTCACCTCAGCCTGCAGTGGCCATCAAGCTTCCAATGTCTCTCGAGTTCCAGAACCTCCAGGTGGGGGTTAGTGAAGTCCTTTGCCCACCAGAGAAGAGCAGGTTCAAGAGCACCTGATGGCACTGTGCCTGGGAAGATCATGGAGCAGATCAAGAAAGTAATTCTAAGGCACAAGCAAGACAAGGTCACCTGATGCATTCAGAGTGGCTCTACTAAGGGCAAATGGTGCCTGATCAATCTGGTGTCCTTCTGTGATGGAGTGACTCCAATGGTTGACAAAGGGAGATCAACCAATGTCATCTACTTACACTTCTATAAGGCTTTTGATACAGTCCCACATTACATCCGTATATCCGTATTGGAGAGACATGGATTTGATGCATGGACTACTCAGTGGATAAGGAATTGGCTGGATGAGTACAGTCAGAGGGCTGTAGTCATTGACTCCATTCCAGATGGAGGCTGATGACAAGGGGTGTCCCTCAGGGCTCTGTCTTGTGACCACAGCTCTTCAATCTCTTTATCAATGACACAGATAGGGGGATTGAGTGTACCTTCAGTAAATTTGCAGATGGCACAAAGCTGAGTGGTGCAGTTGACACAACAGAAGGTCCGGGACATCTAGAGGGACCTGGAGAAATCTTGAGAAGTAGGACCATGTGAACCTCATGAAGTTCAAGTCCAAGGGTAGAGTGCTGTACCTGGTTGGGGCAAACACAGACATGAGCATAGACTGGGAGAAGAACCCTGCAGAGAAGGATGTGGGGGTTCTCATAGACAAAGAGCTGTACATGAGCCAACAGTGAGTACTTGCAGCCGAGGTGCCAAACAGCATCCTGGCTCTGTCTGAGCCTCTGCCCTAGAGCCAGGGGAGATCTTCCCAGCCCAGTCCTACTCATACACCCAGCCCCTGGACAAGGGAGCTCTCACCCACTTCCATGACAGCACAACAATTCCCTATGGGGAAACAGAGGCACAAACCACCACCACCATGGCAATGGTTACCCACCACTGGTGCAACAAAGACAATGGCCCTGCTCAGTGCCCTGAGTCTTGAGAGCTATTCCCAGACCTGGGAATAGCCTTCCTTGCCCCTGTAGGGAATTCCTGTGCAAGACATGGTCTGAATGCCAAGGACTAGCCTTGGGCCATGTTCTGACTAAGTGCCTTGAAGCCCTCATGGGTCCAGGGCAGTGAGAGGAGCTGCACAGAAGCTGCAGGAAGAGCCGAGTCTGTGCCAGGCCAGCTCCCTCAAGGAGCAGTTGGACTGCACCGAGGTATGGACCAAAGCAGTGCACGCTCAGTTGCCAGCCAGGCTGGTGCAGGTGGGGCAGGGGGTGACAAGGCTGGGGGCAACAGGTTTGAGGAGTCCCATGGGGAGGGCATGTGGGCTCAGGGGTGCAGGTTGGGGGCCAGGATGGCTGTGGCTGGGCTGTGGGTACCCATCTGTGCACACAGCCAGGGGGTGGGGCTGCCCCTTGGGATGGGGAAAGAAGGAGGCTGGACTGGCACTCTGGAAAAGGCTGTTCTGGCCCTTGCTTGGGGGATGCCCAACACTGCCCCTGTCACAGCTGAGCATCTCCAGGGACAGAGATACTCCTCCAAATGCTGCCTGGGGCTGGTCCCAGTGGTGGCAGCGAGGGCTGTCTGATGGAGAGAGTCCAAGGGACGAGGGATGAAGGTTGCAGGGTCCCCTCAAAAAAGAGAGGTTATGTTGGAAATGATAAAACATTTCTAATTTTTGATGGTTTTATTTAACATTTTGATTAGTTGTTTTAATTAATCATAAGCAGTGTGCTAAGTCTTAAATCAATTTTAGCAAAGTTTCCTGAGCTGCTATTGTGGGAACACATCTTGGGAAAATTATCGAAACTTTAAGTTTTGATAAACTAACTCTGATATGCTTCAATGAACAAAGCCTGGAAAAGAAAGATGTATTGGTGAAGTCGGACATCTGGAGAAAGAAAAGACTATCAGAGACTCAGTATATCTGTTGCAAAGCCCCTACTGGAGGAAAAAGATACTAAAAAGACTAAAAATATGGAATAATTTGCATGAATAGTGAAAGCTAATAACCAATAGAGAATAGAATACCAATTGATGAAAGAGAATTATGTAATTTAGAATCAATGAATGGCAATTTCTTTGCTAAAAATGCATAAATAGGTGAAAAAGTTTTGCATGAGTGTCAGTGTGGAGGCTAGGATTTTATCGGTTACACACACACCTCTGGGCCAAGAATACAGGAATGCCTTGTTCACACTAAAAAGATAGTGTTAGAAGGTTTTATTTATCATGACAATTTTGGAGGATTTTGGCAACAGCTACAGCCCAAAAGTGCCCACAACTTCGTGGGGGGAATGTTAAAAAATATCAAAACTCTTTAAATATAGTTGTGAGGAGTTGAAATAGAGAAAGAAAATCTTATTTTTATGTATTTGAAAAATAATCTATGGGTATTAATTGATTTCAAAATAAAAAGCTGTCTATACTACATAATATAAAGGATTTTAGAATATAAGAAACTGAATAGAAAACCACAGGGTGTCTAAATAGAAATTTTATGTAAGAAGATAACTAAATAGATGTAAGTAGATACCAAAGTAAAAATAGAGAAGTCTAAAATGATCTCAAAGTGGCAAAATACATAAGTCTCAACAGATAGCCTAAAACAGATGTACTATTTAAGTGTTAATATAAGTGTAAGTAGATTTAGGTGCCAACAGATCTCTAGGTATAAATAGATACTCTATATAATAAATGCAAATAGTCTAAATAGATGAGTGTAAATATATAAAACTGTATGGGGACAATACCAAAATAATTTTGGGAAAATACTCCCATTTTGGGAAAACCAAATTTCTCTCTGGACTTTGCAGCCAGAAAGCAAAACCTCCCCACATTTTCATGCACAAACCCAAAATTCACTAATTTTTATGTTGTGAGAAAGTACTGGAAAGCCCCTCAGCTGAGTATTTTGGAAAAGGAAAACCCCAGAATTCTTGTACTAGGGAAAAGAAGAAAACCACACTCACCACCAAACGCCACACTTTGGGGTGAAATGCCGGCAGTTTGGGGGCATGACTGCAGATGATTCTGAGCGGGACAGTGACCCGAGGTGCGTTGCCACCTCTGGGTGCCCCGGGTGCATTGGCTGGAGGAGAAGGAAAAGGCAAGCATCGAAAGCAAGATCCGCCAACAGTGCCGGGTCCGCAGCGCCCTGCTGCCCCGCGGGGTGCTCCTGTGCTGCTGCTATGGCCCGCGTCCTCCCCAGCCTGTCCCCGTTCCTTCCCCTTTCCCACCCCTTTCCCACACGGCTGTTTCTCTCCCCTGTACCTACTTTCTCCATGTGTCTGGCACAAGCTCCCTGTCCCCATCTTCTAGGTTTTTCCTCTCTCTGCCAGTGACTATTTTCTCATTCTCCATCTCTGTCCGGCTCCCAGATGCCATTTTTGCATTCCTTCCTGTCTGTCCCCCTTGGTATTTCTGCTGCCTCTGTCTGCGGCTGGCATCTTCTCACTGTTATGAAGGTCTTCCATCTGGACCCTGTAGCATGTCATGAGGGTGTTTCTTTCTCCATCTTTCTTGATTCTGTACTTTGTCTCTCGCTTTGAATTCCTCTCTTTCTGCCCTGTTGCCTGCAGCCCTTGGCTGTGCAAAGACACTGGGCCTGGTCAAACTGTCAGCAGTTGATGCATGTGGTCTTGGAGTGGTGAAGCTGGTTCCACGTTGAGGTGGTTGTTGGCTGAGTCAAGGTCTCAGAGCAAAGTCTTCTGCGGCACCTCAGGGAAGCATTTCTCCTGGGCTTTGCAAGCACTCTGTGGGCAGCTTTTGGAATTGGAGAAGCATTTGGGGTGAACTGAGTAGTAGTAAGGAGGAGCTTGGGACGGGTGATTTTTTATAAGTGCAGCAGTAGGTTTCCTTTTCTTTCATGCTGGAAGCCATGACAGCTGCAGTGTCCAGCGCTGGAATCAATGCAGAGCAGGTGAGTGGAAGACTTTTGAGGGTTTGTTCTGACTGACGTGATGCTGACTGCTGGCATTGGGTTTTTTCTCAGATGATGAAGAGGAACCTGTCGACTGCAGAAACATCCCAGTAGCAGCTTCGGCTGAGGATGGATTCAGACCTGCAGCCCTCTGAAAGCTTCATCGAGGGACTAGGGAGTGCTGCCCTCTATGCTACAGTGATGGCTTTGGTGACATGGATGGAGCCACCATCAGCTCCTGACAGCACTTGCCTCCATGATAAGCAGTCCTGAGTCCCAGCTGCCTCTCCTAGTGATGTATTTAACCACATACCAGGAAATGAAACAGCCTGATGGCAGGATTGCAGCCTGGAAAGCTTCTCCAGCACATAAAGTGAGAGTGCCAGCAGCCTGGTGCTGGTCCATGGCTCCCAGGGCCACCACACTGAGGGGCTGCACTCCTGTGCTGGCAGGGGTGTGGCTGTCATGTGCTGTCCCCTCACCTGGCTGGGTCTGATGCCCAGCGTCTCGCTGGAGCTAACACTGGGGCAACCCTGGAGGCTGGAGATTAGCTGGATCTGTTCTCTATAGAAAGCACCTGAAATGCACCAGATATACATAATGAATGGGTGTCTGTGGGCCAAATAACCCCAATTTATAAATATCCCAAACATATTCCAACATGGTCATGTTTCCCACCCCTGTCATTTGTACATGGGAGCTCAGCATCTGCTGGCCCTGCCAGGGGACAAGAGAGGCTGAGCTGCAGCAGCCTATTGCCCACTCTTGGGTTCTGTGCAGGCCCTGCCCCAAACTTAGCCACAACAAGATGCTGAGCACATCCAGCTTTGCCTGTGGAGATGCGGAGAAGTGGGGAAAATGGGTTTATTTGAGGAATTTCACCAGATAAGCATTAATTGCCTAAAGATGCAGAGCAGGCAAGTGATGGCCCCTTCTTGAAGGCTTTGGGGTAGCCTCAGGTGGCACAGCACCAGTAGGAAAGCAGGAAATGCAAATTTATGGAAATTTATTCTTGCTGCTTGATGGAAAGAAGGGAAATGCAGACAGGTTGGTTTGCTCTTCAGATGGGAATTGTTGAAGTCAAGGGAGAAAACTGGGAAATCAAGTGGAAAAACTTGAAAATCAAGGGAAAAATTGGGAAATGAAGGGAAAAAACGGGAAAGAAAGCAGAAAACATGGAGACAAAGTGGAGAAGCTTGGAAATAAAGGGGGAAAAACTTGGAAGAGAAAAAACTGAAATAAAGGGAAACTTGGAAATAAAAAGTGGAAAACCTTTGAAATAAAGTGGAGAACTTGGAAATAAAAGGGGGAAAGCTAAGAAAGAAATTGAAACACTAGGAAATAAAGGAGAAAAGCTGGCTGGGAAAGAAAGTATAAAACTTGGAAATAAAGGGGGAAATGGGAATTAGAGGAAGAACACTCGGAAATGAAGGGCAAAAGTGGGAAATAGAGGGTGAAAACTGTGCAATAAAGGGCAAAACTTTATAGGGAAAATAAAGTGGAAAACCTTGGAAACAAAGTCAAAAAACTTGGTGACAAAAAACAAACCCAGGAAAACCACCTCCTCACCTGAAGGGTCTGCTGGATGGCAGAAGGAGTCCCCAACTTCCCTGGAGTCACAACCTCTTTCCCAATAGAAATGGGGGATGGAAACGCTAGAGGTTTTCCTCTCCTCAGGGACTAGAGCAATGATACCTTGTCAACATGAAACAAATGGAGGCTGTGCTTAAGCTCAAGCCTAAATACTCAATAATCTCTTTTTGGATTCTTGTGATACATTCCACAAAAAAAAACCCAAAACCAAACAAAAAACAGTTTTATTTAAAATAAGAAACAAAAGAGTCCAGTCTCCCATTTTGACTCATGGCTCCATCAGCTTTCACCATGCTCCAGCGTGCTGGTGCTCCATGGTGTTGGTGGTGGTGGGACGACCTGGTGGCAGAGTGTGGGAGGGCAGTGGGCACATGAACCAGAGGCACCGGCACTGACACTGGCTGCCCCTGGCCACTCCCCAGGACACAGGAGGGCAGGCCAGGGAATGGGGCGAGTATGGTGGGGCCTGGCTCCTTCGGCTGTGGAATGATCCTGTGTGGTACCTGGATTGGATGAAAAAGGTGAAAACACATTTTAGTCTACAAACAGCATGAGGTTGGCATGGATGCACAAAGAGGGAGAGACCCTTCGTTCCCACCACCAGTGGGCACAAGGAAGCTCAAAAAGGGTCAGATTTGAGGATTTTTGAGTTTTTTCCAACCTTAAGGGCTCCAGGATTCAAAAAATGGTAGAGCTGTCCCCCTTAGGGTCAGCTAATGTCTTATCGTCCCCAGAAATGGGCCCGTGTGCCCCAAAAATGCAAATCAGGAGCCTACAGGGGGAGCTGAAGTGAAGATTGAGCTAAATAAATGTTCAAGGATTGGACTCTTAGTCCCTGTTCCTCTTCCCCCTTCCTAGATGAAAGAATTAAAGGAAAAGAAACAGGACTAAAAAATAGAACTAAAAGAAGTAGAACTAAATGGCAGAGCAAAATTAAAATAAGTAGGAATTAAAAAGAATAGAAATAGGACTAAAAGAACTGAAAAATAAAATTAAAACCCAGAACTTCAAAACCCAGAACTACAAAAGGCTGTCTGTCACACCCAGCGAATGTGCCACTGGCCCCGGTGCTGGTCTCTGACTCCCTTGGCCACTATGCTGAGGGGCTGCACTTGCCTGCTGGAGGAACATGACCTTCTGCACTGGCAGGGAGGGGACCGTCACCTGACTGGACCTGATGCCCAGCATCCCAGCAGGGCAGTCCTGGACCCTGAAGAAGGGCCCAAAGTGCTTCAGGAAGGGCTGGATGTTGCTGGCCTTGTTGAGAAGTGGCTGCTGGAACAGGGCTGGGTGGGGGTGGCTGGTGGGGGGCTGCAACTCGAGGACATCGGTGCTGTCAGGGCAGACCTGCAGGCTGCTGCTGAAAGCCACCTGCCCCGCAGTCTGCAGTGTAGGGGGCTGGAAGCTGCCCAGGTCCCACTTGGCCTCTGCCTCCAACATCTGCTCGGTGATGCCTGCTTCCCACAGGCACTGCTGGAGGAGGTCGCAGGACAGCCCCATGGTGGCACCGCTGCCACAATGCGATCCCAGGCTGGCATCCTGTGGCAGGGCTAGGCCAGTGCTGGCCATGGGCTGGCTCAGCTTGGCAGTCAGCAGGCTGCTGGAGGATTCCCGGACCTGGAAAATAGATGAAAAACACACTGAGAAAGTTGAAAACAATAGGAATGAAAGGAAAGTCTACCCAAAAAGAAATAAAAAAAAGACCTACTCTAGAACCTTAAAAAAAGGCACTGGCCGCATCCCCTGTGCTGTCCAGGAGAGCAGCACTGTCAGTCTGGGATTACAAACATTGAACTTATTTTCTATAGATACAGAAGAAAAAATAAATGGGGGAAAAAAAGGAGGGTGCAGTGGTGAGGGAAAGCTCCAGAAAGCACAGAACTCCCCCCAGCAGTGGGACAATGGCTCTCCCTGTTCCCAGTTTTGGCTCAAAAGACCCTAAAATCCCAGCTGACTGCACTGCACGAGCAGTGGCAGAAGCTCAAAACCAAAGAGATCCTGACCTTGGGAGAAGTTTGATGTTTAAAACTCAGTTTTTATGAAGAAAGGGATGTTTGTGTTACAGATTTTGAGTGGTTTTGAAGTGGTAGTTGAATTGTCACCTTTCTGGATCCATGCAAAAAGTTGTTCAAGACCTGAGGATCACTGCAAAAATGAAGAAAAAGCTTTAGGATGCAGCACCGGCATTTAATTAACAAATTAATGTTAGTAAATGCTATAACTAATGATGGATACCCATTTATGGTCCAAGAATGACTTTTTACGACCAATTTGAGTGATCAGGTGTGTGCTCAGAGGTTGGTTTTTGCCTCCTGCATTGCTCACACCCCTTTATTCTCCTTTCCCTGATAATTGTCCAAAGCAACAATTATTGGCAGTTTCAAGAACAAAAAAATGGGCCATTTGGCAAGATGCCATTTGACCAACCTGCTAACAAGCACCCCCAGCTTGGGGGGGCTGGTAGCAAGCAAGGGCCATGGTGCATGGAGCCCTAAAAGTCACAGCTTTGGGTAAAATAGCTGAAAAATTTGGTTTATTCCCATTCTATCATTATTCTCTGTACTACTGGAGTGTTTCCAGACCTTTGGATGATGTTTTCTGCCCTTCTCAAGACATTTCAAACCCTTATAGCCCTTTGAGAGGAAGCTTTGGTGGTTTTTGGCTCTAGGAGACCCAGCCCAGCATGAAAGAAGTCCTGATGGGGATCCAAGTGTCATGGAATCCGCTTTCTCACACCCAAACTCCTGGGACTTACTAAAGTACATCTGACAGGCCCCAGCTGTCTTCATCATCTCTACCAACTGCAAAGAATGGAGAGAGAACATTATGTCAGGAGAGCAGAGGAATGATTATGATGATGGTATTGACCAGACCAGAGGACACATGAAGAGGAGAGTACACTACTCCAACAGGTGTAAACCTGCTAACAGGAAACTTGCAAAGTTCCAGGGTGGATTCTGGTCCATCCACTTGATGATATTGCTCCCAGTTGTCCCAGCTGGAGCTCAGGGTTTCATTCTGAAATCCAAACCAGAAGGCTTTTGGCTCACTTTCACTTCACCAAAGGGGACTGCTGACCTGCACTTGAGGCACCTGGTGTTGGGTAGTCCCAGTTCCGCAATGCCAGGAGCACCTGGAGCCACATCCTGGCACGGCTTGGCAAGAACTCATCTTTAACATAATGTATTTATGCACTTTTATCCCTAAAATGCCACTGTGACAAAACAGATTTGGAAGGAATTGTGGATTTTCTGGCAATAACCTGTGACCAGCAGCAGGCCGTCTCCTCCCAAACCTCTTTTAATGAGTGCATCTGGGAAACTGTGATTTTGGTTTTTTTTTTTTTTTTTTTGATGTTTCTCCTACTTTCCTCATATCTGGGCAGGATTTGTAGGTGAAACAATATGAAACTACTAATAAAAATAAAGGAAAACAGGAAAACAAATGTCTGCTACCTCAGGAAACTCAAAAGATAACAATATCTTCAGCTATCAGCCCCAAAAATTATATTTATGAAGATTTCTCTCCTTGGCTTTCTCCAGCTGGGGAGTATATGTGCATTAAGATGTTTTTCAGCTACCTGGATCTCTGCAATAGTGCTTGAGGAGTGAATTGAAGTAGATGATTACAGTAATGAGGGACAGTGGCCTCTGCAAGATGACCCTGGGATCCGCTCAGTGCGGGTGCAGGAATCATCATGAGGGTGCACAAGGACAACATGCTCTTAAATTAGACTCAAAATATTCTGTACTATTTTTTGTGGTTCCAAAGCAGCACAGTTATCACTAATTAAGAAGCAGGAATTAGTGCGATAGCCTGAAAAAATCTTTAAAGTAACCTTAAAAATAGCCATTCAAATAAGCCCCCAAATGGCTTGGAATTTTCTCCATAAACATAAATATTTTATATTCCTTAAATAAAAATGCTTACTTAGATCTGGAGGGATCAGGGAATATAAGATGCTCCATGGACGGCACCTGGCCATGTCTCAGGGCAAAATTCCCTTGCTAGCACCTGGTTGTATCCAAGTGCCAAGTTCTACTGCTGGCACATGGTTGTGTCCAAGGGCCACGTTATTTGGGATCAGGCGTGACTGAGGCCACGTTGCATTGTTGGCAAACCAGTATTGTGACTGAGGTCAACATTCTTTGACAGCACCCAGTTGTGTTTGGGGGCCACATGCCGTTGCCATGGGAGAAGAACACGAATGAGCCCCGACTGTGTTGTCACAACTGTGAGCAGGCAAATTGCTGATAAAATGTGTTCAATGTCAATCAAAAGTTGAAGAATAAGAAATTTGATGTATTTTCCCTGTTGTTGAGGCAGAATGAAACTAAAAGACAGCAATAACACCCATAGGTTGATGAAACTGCCCTTCTCACCCATTTCTAACCTAAAGAATTGATTTGGATTGGTTTCAGTCAAAATAGCAACTCCCTGGACCCCCAGTGAGCATCCCTTATTTGGAAGCTTCCCTGCAGGGTGGCGGGTGTCCTTCCTCCACCTCCAGCACTCAGCTTTCAATTAAGTTTTATCCCTAAAAACACATTTTGCAGAGTCACAAGAGTTTGAAGACTAAATAATTGGAAGAGTTAAGACTCTTTCTGGGGTGGGAAGTGGAGGAAAAATGTTTTTAACTTCACAGTGTGATGAAAAAGTGAGGATTTTTATGATTGTGCTTCATGAGGTCTTGTTGGAACAGCTTTTCTGTTTAAAAAAAATGTGGATTTTCCTGGGCCTCTGCAGAGGATTTTGTGTTTCTGAAACACTTCAGTCCTCATATCATTCTATGAAGAGTGTCATGGAAATGAAAGCCTTTGAACTGAGAGATGCTTTGGGGTATCAAATAACTTTTAACAGTGAAATAAAAGTCAATTTAATCACTTCTTGTTGCCAAAACTCTCCAAAAAATGTCAGGATAAAATCCCCTCTAACACCGTCCTTTTAGTGTTAGCAAGCAAGGCATTGCTTTATTCTGACCAGAAGGCGTGTGTGCAACCAGTAAAATCCTGGCATACAACAGACACTCATACAAAACTTTTTCACCTATTTATAAATTTTTAGCTAACAAAGAAATTACGGTTCATTGATTTTAAATTGCATAATTCTTTTTCATCAATCGGCATTCTATCCTCTATTGGTTATTACCTTTCTCACTAGTCATGCAAGTTAGTCCATATTTTCTGTGTTTTTAGTGTCTTTTTCCTCTGGGAGGGGCTTTCCAACACACACACTTACTCTTTGTTAGTCTCTCCTTTATCTTCTGGTTTCTGCAAAAGGTCCTTGCTTCCAGATGTCCAGTTTCAACAATACATCTTTCTCTCATGGGCTTTGTTCACTGAAGCATATCAAGGCTCATTTTAAAAAATTGCAGTTTTGGTACTTTTTCTAAGCTATGTTGTCACAGAAGTTGCTCATGACAACTTTTTTGCTATATGCTGGCTGATAGTGGCTTGGGGCTTTACACACAACCTATGACTAATTAAAGCAACTAATTAAAAGGTTAATTAGGACCATTAAAAATTAGAAAATTACATAATTTCTGACACCTGTGGTCCATAAATTCTGCGTTCTAGGTGTCCAGCTTCACCAATACATCTTTCTCCTCCAGGCTTTGTTTATTGAATCATATCAGAGTTAGTTTATCAAAACTTAAAGGTTCAGTAATTTTCCCAGGTTTTACTCCCACAAAAGTAGCTTATGGCAACTTTGCTAAATGCTGGGTAAGAGTAATTTAAGAATAACTTGCTATTTATAATTAATATATATATTTAAAAGTTAATGAAAACAAATTATGAGAAATTATTAAAAATGACATAATTACTGTTATTCCATGGCCAAACTGTGCTCATAGGGTGATTTCCACCCTAGAGCCCTGTCCATGGTGTATATTTTGGAGTATTTGGTTCTGGAATGAGGAAACAATGGTATTCAGGAAAGGAGGTCATGCAGAAATGACACAAAAATCCTGGATTTATTCCCAGCACTGACTTTCCATGGCAATTCACATCCCATTAAAGTAGAACCTGGCCACTGGAACACTTGGTAAATACATTGCAATCTGCAGGGCAACATCCTTGGAGAAACTGTGGGAAATAAAAGAATATGTTTTTATTACAAACAAATAGTTAATTAATTCAAGAATTATTTTCTCTAGGCGTATCGTGGAAGTTGTAAGGTACCAGGTCCTGTCTGGAACTGGTGCCAGGGACAATTTGCATTCGGGAATAGGGAATT
>JAWWEE010000062.1:1907981-1927168 GCA_035221455.1 Xenops minutus
TACACAAGGCTTGAGATAAATTGCTTACAGGTTATATGCTTGGTTACACAAAAACTATTATGCTTAAAACACCAAAGGATTTTACAAGAATAGAAAACTTTATCTATGTCAAGCTTTCCTTTCTCCCTGTCTTGCTACCCGGATGCCTCCAGTTTCTTATTCTATGCTAATGTTTGTCTTTTATGGTTCTGATCTCAGCAAAATTTTCACTAGCAGCTTGTTACATTTTTAACCTAGTGGGAGGGGGTAGCTAGGTCATATTTTCTGCTATTGGGGTTTTTGTTTGGTTTTTTGTTTCTTGTAGTTTTTCAGTAAAAATGTTATTTTTCCTTCTTAATTTAGGCTCCTCATAATTTCTACTTTGTCAATACTGGGGGGAGGGAAATAAAAGAAAAGAAAAAAAGGAGAGTTTATCTAGTTAGAGGTTTCATCTCCTGAACGTATTGTCATTAAACCAAAACAGCTTCCAAAGTTTCCCCTTTGTCAGGGACCAATGCTTCCTCTTTAGGATTCAACTAGTCTGCAATTTGGCTGTCTCAAAGCCTTCTTTTCAGTGTCTAAAGACCTATTTTTAGGAGTCAAAATCTTAGTTTGTGTTATCAAAGCATTCTTGGAGGGTCCAAACTCTAACTTCAAGATTCAAAAACTCATTTTTGTTTCCAAAGCTCCATTTCTGGAACTCAAAGCTTTGTTTAATACCCAAGTCCTCTTTTGGAGGGCCCAAAGCCATATTTTACTGCTTGAAGCTTCCACTGAAGTGCCCAAAGCCTTCTTAGTCAGGACCAAAGCTTTGTTTCTTTTGGTAGAGAGGAACCAATACTGAGCATAGTGAGTGACAAGTTTCTCCTTTGAGCAGCCAGACTGACCCAGATGTTTTGGTTAGACACAAGAAAATGCATTTTGTTACTCCTCTGTCACTACGTGCAAGACTTTGAAAGAGGACATTGCTCATAAAAACCAAGTGTTTGTGCCCAAATAAGAAGGCTTTGAATTCAAGCCAGGAGGCTTTGGATCCTAACATTGGCACTGTTGGTTCTAAAGAAAGACCATGGTATGCTGGTCTAAAGGTAAACCAGCAGGAGAAATGAACCCAACTCAAAAAAAGAGATTGCAAGTCAGAACTGCAATTTAATACAAAGATCACAGTAAGTACAATGATTCAGAGGAAAAATCCGTTTGTACCACAAAAACAGATGTGCAACCCAGTACTGTAGGGCATGAACAGAATGGAGCTTGCCAGCCTCTGTGCTGAGCCCCACGTGGCCCCCCTGAGTACAAAGGAAAAGGAAAAAGAAAATCTGTTGAAGAGAATGATGGTTGCAGTCTGGTCAAGTGGCAATCACAGTCCTGTTGAGGTCCTGGTCCTCCTCTGGATCCCACAAGTGGTACCTCAAGTCCCAAAACCCAAATATTATATATGCTTAGGCTCAGAAGGGAATACCCAGTATCTCCCCCAGGACGAAGGGTTTCACAATGGGTGGTTTACTCTATTAGCCATGAGATACTCCTTGATGGCCCATTAGCAGACATGACCCCTCAGGCTGAGTGTGAAGGTGCCAAGGACTCCCCTCTGGAGGGGAGTTATCACACCTGAGTCATTGGTGCGAAGGCAGGGAAACTTCCTTCTCTCACAGAGTTCCTAAACACCCAGCTTGTAGCCTGAGGGACCAGGTGTGCCCTGGGCAGCTGCTGCAAATGATCCATTATTAGCAGTTCATGAGAAATGACATAGTAGGTGTAGAATACACAGCCCTGGCCACACCCACACAGTGACAAAGTGGTCCCAGCCACTATAGACGCATAGCTACTAAAAGATAGGCTTGGTCCTTAAAAATTAGTCATTTGGCTCTTAAAAATGGGAATTTATGCTAGAAAGTAACTTTTGCACATTCAAAATGAGGTTTTGAACATGAAGAACACAGACTTTGAGGATTTTACACCCTAAAATGAAGCTTTTAACCCTAACATGTTCTCCTGAGAGGCGGTTTCAAAACATCCTAGCGTTCATGACTTCCAACTGTGAGAGGTGCATGGGCTGTGGCTGCCACAGGGCCAGGAGTGTGTGCGCGACCCTATGTCACAAAGGGGAAGACATGAGGCACCTGTGACTGGTGATTGTGACCTCACCTGCCCAATGCCTGGTATCTGGAGGAGTGGGCCAGCAAAAGCTAGTTAGACTTGAGCTGGCCATTGGGATAACTTGGCTCCTTCCATTGCTGCTTGCATGCCTGCGTTTTATCAAGCATTCGTCATCCGTGGCAGCAACTACAAATACCAGCGAAACACTTTTGGACAGCTGAAGGTGCCTTATAGGTCACATTTGGGTTTTTAAAAATCATTCTGTTGAGCTATTATTTCCTTTCTCAAGAGGTGATTGCCACTGATCTGATCTTTCTGGAAGAGGTCCTGATGTCCTTAGTCAAGCCCTCTGTACTTGAGAGGTGTGATGGCCTCCATAGGGAACAACTCTGAGTAATGGTTTCACCAGTAGGTTTGGACTTTGTGAATTCCTGTGGACAATGGATGTGGCATTTTCTCCATCTCTGCTAGCAACCTGGAGTGAATTCTGAGGCATTTCCTGAGGGCAGCCAGACTGATCCAAGGTGTCACTTATTTTCATCACATTAGAATCAGAAAAAGGGAAGATCTGATAATCCAAGGCTCTAGAGGGAAAGGAAGGTAGTCTGAGGTCCAGAGTTCAGAATGTGGGTCTGTTGGACTTTTAGCAGACTAAGCAGGGGAACAGACTGTTTTCCAGAACAGTTTCCCTACCAGTAGAGGTCAACAGGATGTTAGGGTTCCCCTGAGGTTTCTGGGTTGGTGGTTAGAGCTGTTTGTCTTGGTGCCTTATAGAGAGTTCAGCATTTGAATAGGTTTTTGAGCAATAATACACACAAGAATCACAGAATCAATTATGCTAGAAAAGACCTCTGAGATCATTGACTCCAACTTTTGAACACCACCATGTTGACTAAGTGCCACGTGCAGTCTTTTCTCAAACATTTCCAGGTATGGTGTCTCTACCACCTCCCTGGGCAGCCCATTCTAACCACTCCTTCTGTGAAGAAATTCCTCCTGATGTCCAACCTGAACCTCCTCTGGAACATCCTAAGGCTACCTCCTCTTGTCCTATCAATAATTGCCTGGGAAAAGAGACCAACCCCCACCTGGCTACAACCTTCTTTCAGGTAGTTGTAGAGAGTGATAAGATCACTTCTGAGCCTTCTTTTCTCCAGGGTAAATAACCCCAACTGTCTCCACTGCTTCTTATAAGGCTTACCCTTTAGACCCTTTCCCATTTTAGTCTCCCTTTTCTGAACACGCTCCAGTCCCTCAATATCTTTCCTAAGTTGAGTGACCCAGAACTGGACACAGCACTCAAGGTGACAAATACAGAGGGAGAATCATGCCAGCCACACTATTTATCCTAATTACAGGTTCTGGGACCAGCTTATCACTCTATGGGTATGACTAAAACAGTTTATTCTACACTCTCTGTGTAATTTCTGATGGACTGTTAATAATAGATTGTTGGCAGCAGATGCCCAGGGCACACGTGACACCACAGGCTACAAGCTGGGTGTTAAAGAACTCTGTGAGGCAGAGGAATGTTTCTTTCTCTTCACACCAATAACTCAGGTGTGATAACTCCCCTCCAGAGAGAGTCATTAGCACCTTCACACCCAGCCTGAGGTGTCATGTCTGCTAACGGGCCATAATGGATTGGCATGATAAACAGCTGCAACCACCTAGACCATCCAAAATTCAAAAAATATCTCATGACTCACAGATTTAAATCACCTATTGTGAAACTCCCCGCCCTGGGGGAGGTACTGTGCATTCCCAACTGAACCTGAGCATATATAATCTTCGGGTTTTGTGACTTCTGGTACCACTCATTGGATCCAGAGGAAGACCAGAACCTCAACTGCCACTCTTGGCAAGACTGCGATCATTACTTTGTCAGAACTGTGACCATCATCTTCACCAACAGGTTTCCTTTCCTTTTACTGTGCACACAGGGGGACCACATGGTGCTCACTACAGGGGCTAACAAATAGCCTTCTGTTCATGTCCCAGGATGCTGAGTTATACCTCTATTTTTGTGGGTTAAAATCAGGTTTTCTCTGTATCATTGTATTTATTGTACTCTTTGCAGTAAATTGTAGCTCTGACTTGTAATATCTCTTGAGTTGGGTTCATTTCTCCCACTGATTTACCTTTAAACCAGCACACTATTCCTGATGCAGATCAGGATGCTATTGGCCACCTGGGCACACACTGGCTCATGTTGCACGTCCTTCTCCATTGGTCCAATTTTCAAGGACTCTGCCCCCAGCCTGGAGCACTGCATGGGATTATTGTGGCTGAAGTGTAGGACCTGGCACTTGGTCTTGTTGAACCTCATACTGTTGGTCTCGCCCCATTGATCCAGCCTGTCCAGATCCCTCTGCAAAACCTTCCTACCCTCCAGCAGATCAACACTCACACCCAACTTAGTGTTGTCCATGAATTTACGGAGGGTACAGTCGATCCCCTGATCTAGATCATCAGTAAAGATATTAAACAGGATTGGGCCCAACACTGATCTCAGGGTACACCCCTAGTGACCAGACACCAACTGAATGTAATACCATTCACCACCACACTCAACAGCCTGTCCCAGCCATCACCCAGGAAAGAGTGGGCCTGCTACCTATTGTCTCATCTCTTTTCAAATGTTGTTCCCCTGCAGTCACTGCCAAGGAAATGACTCCACCACAAAGGATCCTCTTTCCCCCAGAGAAGATTTACATGGACTGGCAGCAAATACGGAGAGCTGGAGCAGGACTCTACAACCTGGGCAATACTTGCTACATCAACGTCATTCTGCAGTGCCTGACGTACACACCCCCTCTGGCTAATTACCTGCTCTCTAGTCATCACAGCCAGTTCTGTGAGTGCTTTTAGGAATATCTCCTTGTAAATCTCTTAGTCACAACCCAAGGATTCTCAGAACCTGGAACTGGATTTAGGAGGACATCAGCCATTCTTTGTTAGCCCTATGAGCTTGTCTTCCTTGAGTGCTCAAACTAAAAGCCGCTTGTCCTACCAAGGTGTTTTCTTCTTCAGAAAGGCACCTCTTTCGAGCCCTTTCTGTTTCTGCTAGCTAAATCCTCTTGGCTTATTGCCCAGGAAATTTGTGTCACTTGAGCCTCCCTCTGAAAAACATCTTCTACACACTGAAATGTCCTGGGCTTCTCAGGACACTGGCACCTTAAGAGGAATAGAGAGTTCTTATAACTTCAAGACCTCCACTAGATTTCCCACTGCTTGGGTTTGTTTTGCTAACTGGAGAAACTTCCCTCCCTCCTCAGGTCATCAGCAAGGCTTCTGCATGATGTGCATCATGGAAGAGCATGTTCGGAAGGTTCTGTATTCCTCAGTCAGTGCCATTCGGCCTAGGGCTGTCATCAAGAACCTCAAATGTAAGCAATTGCAGGTGCTTTGACAGGTTTTTTCCTCTTCTTGTAAGGGAGAACTACTAACTTTTTTCTTAGTAATAGGAGAATTTAAGCCTGACAGACCAGGAGATGCCTATGAATTCTTATGCTGTACTCTCAGTGCCATGCAGAGAGCTTGTCTGAGTGGAAGCAGAGAGTAAGCACAAGCAAATTCCCTTTTCAATGTTTCCAAACCTGTTGGACTCCTTGAAGTGCTCCCATTAGGGAAAACTTAAACACAAGGGTTTCAATTCTAAACTCTTGGAGGAGGTAACTCTCTACCTTGTAATTTATTTCCAGCTTGGACATCTCTTCTCAAGCAACCACCATCATTCACCAAATATTTGGAGGCTTTCTGAGATTCAGAGGTATGTTTCCACAACTAGTGCTCTCATTGACCCTCTTTTTGCCCTTCTGTCTGTCTGTGACAAACAGCTGGTCCTGTGACTAGAGTAGGATACCCCCCAATCATAAACCATCACTGTCAATTATCTTCACTAAGCATTTTGATTTTACTTCCAGTCACATGCTTGAGCTGCCAAGCAGTTTCTGATTCCTACAAGACCTTCCTGGATGTTCGTTTGAAAATCAAAGTAAGAAGGCTTGCAGTTGTGCTTCAAGAGGTCCTGAGGCCCCTTTAGCTTTTCAGAACCAAAGCATTTGTCTTAAAAACCTCTGTTGCAAGTGAAAGGGATCTTGGTGGTGGGTGGGAAGGGGAATGGATAGTGTCCTCCTGCAGAGGCCATGACACTGGTCTCCCCATGGTGCTGGCTTTAAGCTGAACAAGTAGTGTTATCCCCTGTGCACCCTTGACATACTCTCCTCCTCCTCCTTCCCTTTGCCTTACTCAGCACCTGTCTGCCTGCCAGTTGATGGGTTGGATCAGTTTTCACTACTGGTGCCTTTGCACACCATCAGTAGCTGAACTGAGCAGTGGCACAGAGAGGGAACTATTCATGGTCCTAGGAACTCCAGGGATACAAAGGAAGTGTTCAACATCACACTCTCTTTCTGCCTCCTTCTGGACTCTGCTTGCAGGTTCACAGTGGGTCTTCTCAGCATCAACAACCTGGGTCTTCCTGTTGACTCCTGGGAAGTGTTTGGAGGAGGAAATTTCAGCAGCACCTTTCTCACTCCTCCAGGCAGCCTCATCCCTCACAACAGCTCTGGAGGACTTTGTGACACCCAAGCAGCTGGATGGGAAAACATGCTTGAAATGTAGCAAGTAAGATGATCTCTAATGATATATTAACACCAGATCCTGCACGAGGAACTGTGCACTGTGTGTCTTCAAGCAGAATCAGCTTCTCACAGAGGTTTAATGAACAATAATGAGACACAGGATTTTTTAATATGACCTTATATACTGGAATAGCCTTAAGAAGTGCAGGGATGTGTGGGTCTGGCCTTCTTGGGGCATTTCAGTACTCTGTGCTTGGGTTCTAGGTGTAAGAAGAAGGTTGCTGCTTCCAAAAGGATCACAATCCATCACATGCCCAGGGTCTTCACAGTGTGTCTGGGAAGGGCTGATGTTCGGAGCAGAAAGATTAGCCAGGTGTATATGCAACTAGAGTGCAACTTCCTCTTCCTGGAGCAGGAGTTCCCCAAAGGAGTACTCTCTGTCACAAGCTGCTCCTGTTTGGCTTTTCATATTCCCTTCTGGGGAGAGGAGACTTCCTCTGGGAAGACCAGCCTGGACTCTGACAGAGCTGCTTTGGCAGGAGAACAGTTTCCTGTCATCCAAACCATGATGTAGTGAAGGCTATTTCATGTGTTAGTTGAGGATAATTTCTGAGCCCTCTTGGTTTCTCCATAGGTTGTGGAGTATCCTGAGTACTTGGATCTTCAGCCATACATGTCTGACACAGCTGGAGAACTCCTTCTTTACTCCTTATATGCTATTGTGGTGCACAGCGGTCACACCTGTCTTGACGGACACTTTTTCTGCTACACAAAGGCAAAGAGTAACCTCCCTACTGAGAGGGAAAAATGTGTGCTGGGAAGACAAACTTTCCCAGCAGTGTTACTGGCAGCCAAGGCTTTGGGGGAGTTTCTCTTTCAGGGCTGGACTGGATTTGTTTTGGTGTACTCTTGGTTCTGCAGTTTTCTGTGGAGAAACCCTGCAGTTCCTTTCGAGACATGGATGCCTTCCTTTTCAGGCTAGCAATGGGTTGTGGTACAAGATGGATGATGAGACTGTGGATGGCTGTGACATCTGCACTGTTCTGGGACAGCAAGCCTATTTGCTGTTCTATATCAGGTAAGAACCAGGGTGTTCAGAATATATTTCCTTTTTCTGGCTTTCCTATTTTTCTTCTCATCCTCCTGAGTGTTTTTGCCATAGGAGGCAGTTCCTCCCTATATCCTTCAGTGCTGTCAATTCTGAAGTACCCCATGCCAGTCCTTCTCTTGCTGGGCATTAGGTTGCTGCCCTGTGTAAGCTGCCTTGATTGCTTTCTGAACCTGGTTAATGCAGAGAAGAGGACATAAAAAAGGGGCCTCAATGAAAGATGGGTATGGGCTATTTGTCAGCGACTGTGAGGACAGGAGAAGGGGTATTGATTTCAAAGTGAAAGAGGGAAGATTTAGATTTGAAATAAGGAAGAAATTCTTCCCTGTGACAGTGGTGAGGCCCTGGCACAGATTGCCCAGAGAAGCTGTGGCTGCCCCGTTCCAGGTAGTGTTCAAGGCCAGGTTGGACAGGGCTTGGAGAAACCTGATCTAGTGGAAGATGCCCCTGCCCATGGCAGGGGGGTGGAATGAGATGAGCTTTAAGGTCCCTTTCAACCCAAACCATTTTGGTATTCTGGGATTCTGTGAAATGGGCGCTGTAGAGGGTATAAAGATAAGGACTTGCTCTGACGGGGCAGACCTGGGGGGAAGACCACAGCTGAATTTCCCACTGGTGACCATGGTGAAATCATAGAAATGGCTCCAAGGAAATTACTGAATTCCAGATGAGTCTGCAAGAAACGCCCTAAACAGTGATCACTCTTTTTTCCTTCAGGTGCTCTGATTTGAAAATGGAAGAAATGGCAGCTTCTTTGTCAGCACCATCCTCTGCCCATTCCTTCCTCAGTCAGAGTGTGCACATCAGGAAGCAGGAGGGTTCTATGGAGCCACAAGGTTTGCCTGGTTGGATTAAGGTGACACATAGCCAGAGGAATGATGCCATGGAGAGGAACCAGAGCAGATCCCCGCAGTGGGGCAATGATCACCACAGCTGGTTTGTGAACAGCACCAGCTATGACAGCTCAACAGAGAGGAGGAGGAAGAGAACTAGTCCTCCAGACTGTGGTGATGTTCACAGGGATGACACAGCTCCAAGACCCTCCAACAGGAGTTGCCAGCGTGCTCCTGCCCACAGGACTGCTCAGGAACAACTCCTGACAAGGCAGAGAAAGCAGAGGAGATCCTTACAGCGGGGCTGTGGTCTCCGCACATGATTTGTGGAGATCAGGGACAACCAACAGTCAGAAAGGAGTAGGAGGAAACCTGCACTTGGAGCCAACAGGCAGAAAAGCCCAAGCCAGAATTAAAACCCTTTGTTGGCCTTGCATGAATAATTTACATCATGTTTCCTACTCTCTGGGTTCTGGGGCAGTTGGTGGAAATACACAGTGAGGGATGTTTGTATGATGGGATTTTGAAAGCTGTGGGCTTGCATGTACACACCTAGCAATCTCTTCTTTTTAAATATGGAGTTCAAGTCACTCAAAGAGACATGGACTGGATGAGCCAGCAGTGACCAGTATTGAAATAGGCTGGATGGTGGGCCCCAAGGGTGCTGCTCAGTGGCACCAAATCCAGCGCAGAGGCAGGAACAAGCATCGTCTTCCAAGATTCAGCACTGGGACCCATCCTGTTTAACATTTTGCTTACCTAATGGTCTGGATGCTGGGGCAGAGAGCATGTTGGCAGATGACACCAAACTTGGAGGGGTGGTGCTTAAGCCAGGAGTTTATGCTTCCTCCATGTCTGTTCTGCTCTCTGCCCTGCTTTTCCTCTTGCAACCCCTCTGTCCTGCTTCCTGTCCCCATTTTTTGTCTTTATTTTTTTGTCCTGCTGTTTGTACCACAAAGTGTAAGAACCTTGTTTTTTCGGTTGTTTTCTAACACTGTGTTTCTAACACTGAGTGTTGGTAAGCAAAAGGAAGAGAGGTTGAAAGAGTCTGTTTTTTAGGGGTAACATATTCTCATAGAGTACCCACCTGTGTATGATGGTTTCCTACTGAAGCATGATTTTTCTGGGCTGAGAGGCTCTATTAGAGTAGCAGAGGAAAGAAGTGAAGTCTTTCAAGGTAATGAGGCTGTAGCAAAACTAGCAGGAAAAGCTCATTTCTTGTTAAATACTGCCTGACAAAAGTAGTAGCAAGTGAAGGCACTTGCGTATGGCCTTTTTAAGCAGTATTCATACAGAGTTTTTGATACAGATTTCTGAGAAAGAGGACCTGAGTGTCCATGCTTCAAGACTGAGAACTGTAAGCCAAACCATTAAATTTATTTGGACAAGCATTCACACATCACGTCTCACCAGCATGTTCCCATTTTTGTGGATGAAACCCCAGCTGGGAAATCAGGCTGGTGCTGGGAGAAAGGTATCCTGCACTGGAATGCAGATCTCTGCATCTCCTCTCACAGATTCATCCCTGGTCTCAGCTGTGTGCATTCTATCCCAACAGAAGCAGCCAAAACTGGCAAGAACCCACTGCTTTTGGAAAAAATATATCTTTATTATGCATTCACAAAACAATCCTCTTTTAATGTACTGTATCCTTGGCACTGGTAACAACGATACCCAAATGGTGTGGGCTGAGATGAGTCCAGAAAAATCCAGTTGTCAAACACACAGGCACCATCAGCCAGAGAGCAGCTGGGACAAGTGGGCAGAGGTGAGGGGCCTGTCACCATGTCCCTGGACACCTGGGCAAGCTGTGCTGCAAAGACCACTGGTAATGGGCTGGAGCTCTTGTTGTTGGCTTGTCCTGGTGCTTCTTTGTTTCTTTGGGTTGTTCTGTACAAATGGGTTTCAGAAGAGACTACTCACTGATATGAACTAAGAAGATGGGAAGGATTGTACATCAGAAATCTCAGCAGAGTACTGCCAGCTGTTACTGTGGCAAACCAGCATACCCTAACTGCTAATATTTCATTGCCAACAGCAGCAATAAATAATTTTGGGAAAAAGCCAACTCACGTGTCTCTCTTGCTCAGCAGTGACATGACTATGCCAGGTACCACTATCCCAAGCAGCAGCACACTCAAAGCTGCTGCAGTGCCTATGATATAGTACTTGCTTACTTCCTGTTGACCAGCCTTTTCCCCAACACCTGGCCCTGCAGGACAAGATACAATGCCACAACATTACTGTTCTCTGCTCTACATCTCACAGTGTACTTCATGTGCCCAAGAGATTTTGTTTTCAAAAGTCGATGCTTCTGGCTCTGGTGTTGTAGCACCAGGGGACAAGAAGGATTCCTTGAAGTTCTCATGGAGAAGAGCCCATGTGCCAGTGAGCAGTGGCACCAGCACTACACTGTCTATTCCTCTGGGCTGCAGGCTAGGGCCGTGTGCTGGGGATGCATAGTTCATGCAAGGAGAGCACTGCTGGGATACAGCAGAAATGTTCCAGTTTTTACGAGCTGACATCTCCCGAGCACTCACCTCCAGGATGTCCCTGAGGCTGAGCAGGAGTGCTGGTTTCTTGTATTGCCTCTCTTTCTTTGTCTGATACTGACACCCTGTCACCTCTCCCCATCTGCAAGGCCTCCTTCTGTACAGTCTCACGCCCCATTTCTATCTCTAGAAAGAACGAGAAACAGCTTAATTAGAAGTAATTGTTCCTCGTCAGGAACACGATACCATGTCCTGAGTACTTTGGCAAGCAGCAGTGAGGAGCCTGCTGTTCCCCACATAAGAGGAAAACCACAACCAAGTTTTCTGAAATGAAATTAGAAATGAAGGAGAGCCTGCTGGATATTATATAACTTTTATAATTTTTGGTTTTAATATATGGTTTTAGTTAAACCTTTTAATTAGTTGTTTTAATTAATCATAAACTGTGTTAAGCCTTAAATCACTTTTAGTCAGAATAGAGCAAAAATGTTGTCATAAGCAACCTCACTGAGAACATAACTTGGGAAAAGTACTAAAACTGTAGGTTTTGTTAAAGTGAAACTTGATATGCTTCAATGAACAAAGCCCATGAGAGAAAAATATATTGTTGAAACTGGACAACTGGAAGCAAGGACCTTTTGCAGAAACCATCATATAACGAAGAATAACAAAGGATCACTATTTGTGTTGAAAAATCCCTAGCAGAGGAAAAAGACACTAAAAAGACTAAAAATATGGACTAATTAGCATAAACAATAAGAGATTAATAATCAATAGTACATAAAATACTAATTAATGAAAGGGAATTATGTTATTAAGAACTAATGAACATTAATTTCTTTCTTTGTTAAAAATGTGTAAATAGGCAAAAAAGTGATGTATTGGCGTCTGTGTGGAGGCAGGATTTTTGTCGGCCACGTTCATACCCAGCACTGCAAATAAAAGTAATGCCTTGCTTTCTAACACCAAAAAGACAATGTTAGAGGGTTCTATTACTCCCAACAATTTTGGAGGTATTTGGCAACAAACCAAACCACCCAAGACTGAATTAACCAAATGAACCGCTTCTAGTTAGGGAGTCACGCCTCATGCTTGGTGTCCAGCTCCAACCCACCCCTTATTCTAGGGTCTCATTGAGAGCCTGCAGACAGCAAGGACAGCAACAGGGCTGCCAAGTCTGGTCTGATTTGTGGCTCAGGCAAGGCAAACCTGGGCAAAACCCCTGCAAACCAAGACTACCTGCACATCCTTTCCACCAGACAAGGACCCTCTCCCCTCTAGAGACTGGAAGGGTCCTCTCCCTCTCCTGACTTAGGAGCAGTTAGCTCCTCACACTTCCCCCATGTACTCCAGGAGCACCACCAACAGTCCCACTTGTCTCACCACCAACTGTCAGCCTGATGGATGAAAATTTGCCACGAGTAGAATGCCTGCAGAATCAGCATCTACCTGACTTCCAGCATTAGGAAAGGGCAGCCAAGATTTCTTGGGATGTTCTTTGTGCCTTGAAGATGGGCTGTGCGTGAGCTGAACATGAATTCAGCACACGCCTGTTCCCAACACCTGGATACCTGGCATCTGCACAAAGTAGCTCTGGCCAGTAATGATGCAACTGTGGCAGCCGCTGACCCTGGTACTCAGCTGGAAGCACAGCTGGGAGGAGACGCTGTGCTAGATCATCTCTGTGGCTCAGCAGCCCATGCAAGGTGTGAAATCAAGTGTCCCTGTAGTGAGGCTCTGACATATCCCTTCCTGCTGCCTAGGTTACAGCATGTCCCCACAGGAAGTTCAAAGTACAGCTTCTCAGGTCTCAGGGTTAACAGAGTGAGATATACTAACCAGATGTGGCTTTTTCAGGACCTCTTTAGGAACTTCAGGAGACTTTTGGAAATCCTTTCTTGTTTTAACATTATACAAGGACATTAATGGAAAGTATGAAGGTATATTTCACATGAAGAACTCATTGAAAATCAGTCATTCTGTGAAGTCAGTAGATACTGACTACTCACCCCTGGGATACAAGCTGGGAATCAGCATGGGATCCATCCAAGGAACGGGAAGAGCCCTCCCTCTGGCCATATCTATAATTAAACACCCACAAGATGTTGCCATAACATGTTCTGCTCTCTATTGTCATACCTGTCATGTAATGACAGGGCATGCACAGGCAGATCTGTATTCTCACACCTGTAGGGGCACCTGGCTGACTTGGGACTTTGAGTTGGCATCTCTCAAAGGAAGCAAAAAGCCATGACATGCACACACACGACTTGCCAGTGGGTCAGCCCTAGAACCCAGCCAGGAGGCTAGATAACCATCACTGAGTGATGGATAACTCAGTGCCAAATTTCTGGCCTGGCACTGCCACTCTGCACTTCCCTGCTTGTTAGGAACCCTCTCCATGAAGCAGCTGCAGCCCCTTCACACCTCCCCATATTGTGTCTGCCCCACTGCCCACACTGTTGTGTCTTCCTAGATCATCTGGCCCCACTGCTGCCAGCCCAAGTCTGCATGTTAGCCACTGCCTGCCTACCTGCTCCCTGCCCCCATATTGGAGCAGTCTGGGCATCCTGAGCTTGCAGGGCCAACAGAAAGAGGAGGAGGCAGTGAGTGAGGACCATGACCCCCCGTGGTCGCAACATGCTGCTGCTGCCGTTGCTGTCTCAGTGTTGCTCACAGTTGACATGGAAGAACTTGTCCAAATGGGGTTCTGTGACCTCACATCAAAGCAGCCTTATGACCCCATCAGGACCTGCCCACTACCAGGCCTCTCTAGTGTATTCTAGTGTATTCTCTAGTGTATTCCATTGACCGTGAATTCCTGAATCTGCCTGCTGTTGAATTTCCTTGTTCTGCATGAGTATGGCAGAAGCAGAAGAGGAGAAGGGTGGAAAAGCTCATTTCTTGCCAAATGCTGCCTGACAAAAGTAGTAGTAAGTAAAGGCACTTGCAGATGGCTTTTTAATGCAGTATTCATGTGGAGCTTTTGATACAGGTTTCCACAAAGGAAGACCTGAGTGCCCTTGCTCCAAGGCTGAGAGCTGCAAGTCAAATCATTAAGTTGACACTGGACAACCCATTGGTTCATGTCTGTTATCAGTTTGGTATAATGCAGAGAGGAACTTTTTGTCCCATCCAGATTTATGTGATCTAAGGGAGCATTTCAGCAACTATTTCCTGTTTGCTTGGGGATAATGAGGGGTATCAAAAACCCATTTGATGACCCCCCAGGATGTGCTGCAAACGGGGGGGGGGGGGGGCCGCGAGCCCTCCCCCCCCCACCCTGGGCACCCCTACTCGCCGAAGCTCGAGGGGCTGCGGGGGCTGCGGGACGAGCGAGGGCGGGCGCAGCACAACAAGGTCGAGCGGCGCCGTCGGGACAAAATCTACAAATTCATGAAAACCTTATGGCAACACCTCCTTCTAGGCCACGCTGGTGAAATGTGATCCATTGTTACTTTGCACAAAGTCTGGGACAGGAAGGCACTGGAAAACCAGAGTCCTGCAACAGTTTCTTTGGCATTAGCATGTGTGCCGTGAGTGGCAACTCCCAGCTGAGAGACCATTTCTACTCTTGTGAGTCCTTACAACTGTTTGATGGTCTCAGAGGCCAAATAGAGTACAGAGGGCTTACAATTTGACTCTACTCTGGGATGTGCACCCTCCAAAAACCTATGGCACCTTGGAAAGCTTGCATTTCCTTCTTGCTGGTTGATCACTTCTGTTGGGATCTGACACCCTCTGTCTTGCCACTTTGCTCCCAGAAACTGGATTTCTCAAGCAGGTCCATTGACCTTATTCTTTTTGTTGGCAAAGCTGGCTTTTGGGAGAATCTGGATTATTTTTTTTCTCCTTTCTCAAAGATTTCTTCTGCCATGTTCCCCCATACAATAATCTTGTTGATGGATTGCAATGTTCTGGTGTTGCCTAAAATAATAAAAATAAAAAAATCTCTGGACAATTTTAGTATAGAAAGATAGAGAGCAGTTCTTTAATTAAAGCACTTTAATGGGCACAATATGCACATTGCATATTCCCCCCACCCTTCGACGTAAATTTTACAATTTTATAACACTAGCTAATTATAATATCTAGCTATTACATCATGGTTACACCCAGTCCAAAAATTATCTGCCCCTTGGGACCTCCCTCAGGCATGCCTCCTGAATTGGGCCATGGGTCTCAAAGACCCCTCCTTCCTCCCATTTCATCTTCATCAGCATCTTCTGTCCTGCTTGAAATCATTTCAAGGTTTCTCGGCCTTCTGAAAAGTTTTGACTAGAGTTATATCAAACAACGTGCCTATTAGGTACATTCTGTACAAACTAGATATTCTTACTAAAATCTTTATCCATTGAAATCCTTGACAAGGAACATTAAACAATGAAACCTAGTTGCTAATCAAAATGGTGGTTGTAGTCCTGAGGTTAGGATGGTGGTAGAAATGTTGGGTGGTGGAAGTTCTGTGGAATGAGGAAAGAAGACCCTTGAATATTGAGTCAAGTATGAGTGTCATCTTATATTGGGCTCCTGGTAGGTGGGAACACCTCCAATACCTCCCCTGGAGAGGGGAGTTCTTTGGATGATGTAATACTGGATCAAGGGGCGTTTCAGGAGTCTTTGACACCTTCAAAGATGTTACAGCTGCCTGTTACATCAGCACAGGTGGATCCATTATGGCCATTAGCAGAGATTAATATCTTCAGCCCATGTGTGTGAAATGTCCTGCTGCTTGCCCAGGGGAGATGAATCATTTGTGTAAGGACAAAGAAAAAACACTCAGCTTGTAGCCTGAGATGGCAGGTGTGCACACCCCTCAAGACCTGTATTGTCTGAGTGGTCTGCACTCCAGTCTTTCACACTTCTGCATATATTTTTCTCCTAGAGTAATAGTACCATCCTTATCTTAATTTCACCCCCCCTTCCCCATCCAGTCTAAATTAGTAGGCATATTTGGGAAAAAAAACCCCAAAAACATGGATATCAGAAACTTTGTGTACCCCAGGACAAGAGCCTCATGGAACCAAGGGATCACTGTGACACCACAGGGCCTCAGGGAATCAAGGGACCATTTTGACACTGTGGGGTCTCACGAAACCAAGGGGACGTTGTGACACTGTGAGGACCTGTCCTGCTCATGGGGTATTAAAGGAGGCATTGGGGTGCCCACCTCCAGAGCAGAAGGCCCTTGTTCAGGAGGCAGCATTCTGAGGCAGACTAAGTGGGTTCGCAGAAAAGGATGCCTATGGACAAGCCCTGACAGGCCTTGACAAAGCAAAGGGGGAAAAGACGTAAGTCTTTAGACTCTGGAGGTGACTCTTATCAGGTGTCAGGGCAAGGTATCCCTATAAAGATGATATTCCATGTCACTTAGGCAAAGGGACTGCAATGGAGAAGAGTATCCAATACCTGAGGGAATCGGCCGTGGAAGAAATTATCTATTCTGACTCAGACAATGAGCAGCTCCCCATGGATCCAGATGATGTCTTATGTCAACAGCCCATGTGGTGGAAATTTATCCAGAGGACACCAATGGCACATGCCAACTCCTTGGCAACATGACTTTGGAAAGATGATGCACCACCAACAGTGGGTAACATGATTTGGCAACCCTGGGAATATGAAGAGAGTATTCCTTCCTCCTTCATCACTGCTGTGGAGAAGTTTTCAGATAAACTGACTGTCTTAGTTCAAGGGGAGAACTAAGATATCTATGTTGGCCAAGAAATAATCCCTCGCCTTTAAATTTAGAAAACAGAACTTTAATTAGGAAATATATATATATATATATATATATATATGGATAATAGTTCTTAACCACAATACACATATATATATTCAGAAAAGAACCAAATGACAACAATTTGTAATAAACCCCTCCACTCCCAAATGACAAGGCAAACAGTTAAAAGGTCTTTTTGGCTACCCCCAAAAAGAAGGGAAAATGCAATTATATCTATGGACAGCAGGTGGCGCTGTCGCACCTCAGCCGCTGGCTGTCTTGCTCTCCTAGGGGTTGCAGTTACATTTACGGACAGCAGGCAGCGATGTTGCGCCCGGCCGGCTGGGCTCTCTCTCAGGGGAATGGCAGGAGCACAGATGTCGGGTCAGCTCCCGTGGGGTAGATGACAAAAGCAGCAGAAACCCAGCCTCTGCAGTGTAGAAAATAGGCATGTTTCTCTTCCGCACAGCATTCTCTGTGGTGTCCGTGGGTGATCGGTGAAGCCAGAGAGCAAAAGACACTATCCTGGTCCCCCAGTGATGCTGGACCTGGTGTGTCCCCGTCCTCTCTCCTCTGTGCCGAGTTGGTGAACTCCTGACCTGCGCAGAAAGCGCAGAAACGCTGACCCCTTCCCCTGCTCAAGCCAGTCTTCCCTCCCCCTCTGGCCTGGGGAGAGATCAGAACAAAAGACTCTGGCTAAAGCTGTTAACATTAGGATATGCATATCCATTGTGCCTTTTGTTAACCATCTTTAGCGACACTAAGGCATTGGCTCCAAGCTTTTTGGAAGGAATTCCAACTGAGTTTTGAAACTATAACACTGACTCAGGAGTTCCAGCAAGTCATAGAGAATTTATCCTACTCCCCACGTGCATAAGACCTGTATGTCAACAACTGACAGCAGGGTCCTCTTGCTCAAAAGAGCCAATACAGAAGGTTCACACCATGAGGTATCCTGGGCTTTACCTCTGGGATCACAAAGAGGACATGAGGAAGTGGGATGGACAACATGCCTCAACCCTAGAGGCATGGGAGTGGGAATTGCAGGGAAAAGAACTACAAGTGGATTTTTTTCCAGGAAAGTTGCTGCTCCAGTCTCCAGTGGACAGTTTTCCAGGCAGAATGGAAAGGCTGATCATACTCCTGACTCTATGAAGACAAGTTCTAGTTCGAGCTGGGAACCTTGTGGTCAGTATTAGAGAGGCCCTGCCTGAAGCCTGGTGGAGGAGAGGAATAACTGGGTTTCCTGAACTGTGTGAGCTGGAGTCAGAGGCAGCCCAGTGGTGCCATAATTGATGCTGATGCATTTTTCTCAATCCCTCGGGCAGCAGAGTGCAGGCCACAGTTTGCTTTCACTTGGAGTGATGTCCAGTACACCTGGAACCAACTGCCCCGGGGTGGGAACACAGGTCCACTATCTGCCATGAACTGATCCAGACTGCACTGGAAGAGGGGAAAGCTCTAGAACACCTGCAATATGGTGATGATATCACTGAGTGGGCCATGACAACATCATACAGCCCCATTTCCAGGGCTTTGTGCCATCACAGCTTCCAATTCAACGTGTTGCACTGGTCTGTTGCTATGGCAACCATCAGCAGGAACCAGTTTTTATGTCAGCTCCACTCCCTTGGCAGCTCCATGGAGACCCATTGCCATGGCAACCACTTATGGTCCCATTTTGAGGGTTGGTTACCACAGCAACTGGCAATGGACCTATTTCTAAGTGTAGCGTCATGGGACCCAAGGCTTGGACCAGTTGTGGTGCTTGGTTGCCATAGCAACTGGCACTGGGGATCTGTTTCTCTGGGCTTGGGCCATGGAATTATGGATCTATGATGTTTCCATGGCAACAATCAGCCAATACCACTGCTGGCACCCAATACCAGGGCAACCAGACCTGGAAGTGCTTTGTCAGGGACTGTTTCCATGGTAACCAGCACTTGGGTGGGCTGTCACAGTAACCATCGTGGAAACCCATTGCCAGGGGCTGTTGCCATGGATGCTTCCATGGAGACGCATTGCTGTGCTGAGAGCCAGGACAATCTGCACTGAGACCTACTGCTATGGTCAACTTCCACAGCAACTATTAACAAACCTGTTGCCAGAGACCTTGCCAGGGACACATGCATGAGCCAGTTGCCATGGAAGCTATCCCACAGTCCTGATAAAAGGTGGTTTTTCATGGCAACTATCAGAAGGACCTGTACATTGAGTCAGGTAACCTTGGCAACCATCATAAGGACTGTCAATAAGGTTGGTTGTTATGGTGAAGCCGAACAAAAGCTCCAAGGGTTAAAAATTGGCTTAAAACACTAACACTGAGAACTGTCTATGAAAATGTTTAGTTAGAGACAGAATTAAGGT
>JAWWEE010000062.1:1927268-1950501 GCA_035221455.1 Xenops minutus
GTGCCAGGTACTGCCTGAGCACAACAAACCGTGATGTTTGCCAGGAATGCATGAATATTCAGCTATGGGCAGCTTCAGGCACCAGACTAAGTTGGGACACAGGACATGGTAGTATAATTTGTTGGAATAAACTGGTCTACAGGAAAACAGTCCGATCAGTGCTGGCACACCGCTATTTTAAACAAATCAGTTTCTGTGATTTGTGCTTGGTCACTTCAAGAAGCAATCAAATGAGCAGAAGCTCTTGTTAGATCCCACATACTCACTGAAAAGAGTCCAGATAAACGTTCAGGCAAATAGATTTCACTTACAAAAAGACTAACAGCTTTACATACAGCAGAGTCTCAAAGGGTAGAATACATGGCTAGCAACTAGGTCTCCTCACACCAGAACTCAAAGAGATTTAGCCAGATGATTTGAAACAGGATTGAGTGTGTTAAACACTAGAGATCAAGAAGTATTAGTTAACAAGCTCAGTGCTGTCACTTTGCACTTAGGAACCCTCAAAACTCCCCTGAGATCATCCTTGCACACATTGGCAGAAAACCAAACACAAGCAGCCAAACTACTAACATTAGTAGCCAACCACACAGCTGAAGATTTTATCCCAAGAAACAAGAAAAATAATATCTAAAAACAGTTCCACTCCCCAGTTGGAGAAAAACCATCAGGCTTGGTGGCAACTAGGGAATATCACTTACAACTCACAACAGGAATAGATTGAAGCATATGTACTAACTGCTAGTGCACCTAAAGAACAAACCCTCTTTCCTGTCTTGGTGTTAGGAGCTATACATCAGAATGCAGTAGTCAGGCCAATAAGGCATGATGTTTGGGCAAGCTACGGTCACAACCAAGGTAAATGGCAATCAATTAGTACAGAGGCTTGTATTCCCAGAGAACCACTAGGATATGTTTGGGAAAACGCTGCAGTAGAAAATGAAGATTTATGCTTAGATACTGAAGACAGTGTGTGTACCTTTGAAATGCTTCCACATGTTAAAGCTCAATCCCAAATATATTATGTAGGCAATGGATGTGCATGTGTTAGAACTTTCATAGTAACATTATTCTTTTACAGCAATGCTTAAACCCCCTGACATAGAAAAGATGGTCCAGGAAGGAGACAGAACAACTCAGTGTATGCTTTAGCTTGCTTAATGCATGGGTGCTGTACAAACTAAGTATCATATTCAAGAGAATTCAAATATTGTGGGCAATGACGTACCCATATCGTACCCTGGCCTTAAAGAAAATTTAACGAAAGAATTCGTTAATCCTAATAGAAAGGGGGGACTGAAACAAGGACAGACCCCAGAAATGGTTAACTGGATCAGTAGAAACTGTTCAGCACCTGCCTTGCTTGAGTTTTATCAGAGAACATAGAGTTGTGTTCTGTTCAAACCACTGGACCTGATCTTAGAAACTATATACAAACAGCCTAGTGCTGTTAATCAAGACTATGTAGCCATTGGAATAGAGCCAAATGGCCTGAAGCCAGTAGTTTCTGTAAGCTTCAGTGACTAGGTCATGAACAATGAAGGCTGAAGAGGTCAAGGTGAAGAAGAGGAGTTAAAGACCCCTAGAGTGAGGTCGAAGACCAGAAATGACCACCTAATCTTGATGCTAAAAGAAGATTCTGGAAAGCTCTACCCAGACTCTGCCTAGAATCCGCCTAGTCACTAATATGCATGATCAGATGTTGTAATCTTATTACTATGCAAAATTGTATGTTGTAATCGTGTAATGAAATGTATAAAATGGCTCATTTTGCACTGTTGATTCGAAGCTAGTTTGTCCGGCATGAGCTGGCTGGCTTTGCAGTGCTGCTTGAATAAATACCTTTGCTGCTAAAAGAACTCTCTCAGTAGTTCCTTTAATACCGAGGTTTTTTGGCATCAGGGCGAAAAAGACATGGGGAGGAAGACATACAGCCTTCATCCCCATGACCACTACCGAAGATCAAAACGCAGGCGCAAGAAGGAGGAGCGGAAGGAGGGGACATGGAAATAACTTCCAAAAACTGATTATAATAAATTTACCTTTTCTCAGGAATAGTGTGAATATGTACAAGAGGGTTATGAATATGTAATACATACAATGCATAAAACCACTGCTCAGGGTTTTGCGGGTGTGCACATTTGCGGTGGAGTGATCCCCTGTGCACTCTGTGCAGAATAAACATACCTCTCTATAACCATCTGGTTGTGGGGCTATTATTCTGCAAGTCAATAGCCCCCTAATTACTTGAGGCCTTTAAGTTATCTTTGAAAGATCCTGGTCTTCAAATGTCAGCAATCCAAGCTCACGAATGGGTCAGCCCATTTGTTTTAGTGTTCTCATAAAGCCCTTAGCACATGTTTTATCCCTAAAAGATTTTGCTCTTTCCTTCATATTCCTTTTCTTAAAGGTGAAAATCAACACAACGAATAAAATCAGGACATTTTGATGTAGAGCAACTGTCCAGAAAGGGCATTTGGCTTTAGGAGTATGCAGGGAAACAGAAACCCAGACACACTAATAACCAGTCCCCATGGTCAGCTCTTGCTCCTTCTACCCTCTCCAATGGCACGTGCATGGAGACCACTGTCACAGCCTCTGCAAAAGGACACTGTTCATGCCAGTTCCTACCCATTACTGAAATCTCTTGTGTTTCCACTATATTTTTAAAAGATATTTTTAGGTCTGTGTCTAGTGGAAACCCCCCAGGTAAGTCTGAGTGCTATCAGAAAACATCCCAAAATTTACTCCCAGTTGTCAGCATATCAACAATCAGGGATGGAGCACTAGCCAGGATTTGGGAATTCACAAAGTCAGTGTGATCTTTGCTGACCAGTGATAGGAGGGATAGCATGAAGCTGTGTCAGAGGTTTAGGTCAGATTTCAGGGAACGTTCTTCCGCTAGAGGGTGGTTGGGCACTGGAACAGGATCCCTAGGGCAGCGGTCACATCCCCAAGACTGCTAGAGCTCAAGAAGCATTTGGACAATGCTCTCAGGGAGAGGGTGGTGACTTGCGGAATAATAGCTCCACAACCGGGTGGTTATAGAGAGGTACACTTATTCGGCGCCAGGTGCACGGGGGATTGTTCCACCAAAGACATGCACACCCGCAAAACCTTGAGCAGTGGTTTTATGCATTGTATGTATTACACATTCATAACCCTCTTCTACATATTTACACTATTCCCAAGAAAAGGCAAATTTATTATAATCAGTTCTTGGAAGTTATTTCCAGGTCTCCTCTCTTCACTCCTCCTTCTTGCTCCTGTGTGTTGCTCTCTGGTGGTCGTTTGTGGTGGTCGTGGGGATGAAGGCCATGTGTCTTCCTCCCTTTGTCCTTTTCACCTCTGGTCCGAAACTTGCTTAGACCAGTTTCCCTGGCAGGCACTGGAAGAACCTTTTGTTTCTTATAGCGTCTTATCTTTTCTTGTAGCCATTTATGACCTCAACTATGGAGTCTGTCCTTGTACCTTCAGCAAAAGTTCTTGCTGTTATTTCTATTAATGCTTTCAGTGTTAGTTCCCTTACACTTTCAGTGTTAGTTGCCCTATTATTAGTAACTTATGTCTATTCAGTGTTAGTACCTTATTGATTCCTTGTATCAGTGGGATTGTTGGGGTCAGGGCCAGGAGTTGGACTGGATGATCCAGATGGATCCCTTCCATCTCAGGATATTACATAGTTCTATGACTTTGTGGTTCAATGATTCTATGATGATTCTATAATTCTGTGGTTCCATGGTTCTATGACATGAGGTTATAATGCAGTGGACCCAGAGCACTTATTGGCCCACTGGCCCAGTAAGCACCAGCTCAAAGCTTTCATGTTGTAGCCAAGTGCCTTTTTGTTGCAGGATGAGCAAGTCAGACTTTTATCTGATTTATGCAAGTGAGACCTTACAGAGGTTTGTTTTTCTCCAAAGGTCTACTGGTTTTGTAACCTACTAGAAGGAAAAGCAACTTAAGTCAGATCAGGAGAGAACCTCCTGCATTAGGAGACTTCTCTGCTGACTTTTGAGACCATTTTCCTCCTGGCATTCAAACTATTTAAAAAAAATGAGAATAATTTTGTTGCTTGTATTTGGTTATCAAATCTGAAGATTTTTTGAAAGGTGTTATTAGCATGTTGAGATGGTAAAAGCTTAAAGTTACATATAAAATTTGGCTTTTAGATCTGTAAGGTGTTTTTCTGAAGTGCCATGTAATTACATATTTATATCCATTCTTATGAACTTACTAATGGTTTTTTTCCCTGCATTTGTGTTGTTTCCAGAATACCCCAATGCTAATGCCCTGAGTCTGAAGAACTCATCAGTGATCGGAGAGTCCTGGCTGGAGCAGTTACAGCTGCCAGCAGAGAAGAAGCTATATGAGTATGAAGCATTGGATTCCTTCTGAGGGGTGTCAGCATGTTAACATTTTGTACAGATATTAGTTTACAGAGGAATTCAGACTATCTTGTTAAAACTTTTGTTAATTTTTGTTGTTGTGGGGTAGATTTTAATGTATCTGTCCCAAAGTAGACTTAGATTTTTAGACCTGTTGGGACATGGGGTACAAACTCCAAAACTGATGACTTTTAAGATTATTCTATTGGGTTTGGTCTTGGGGTTGATTTTGTGAGAGCCAAGTTGCAGATCCTATTTTGTCCACATGAAAAGATTCCTTATATATGAGTTTGCTTTTACTGAGATGATAGTAATTACATGTATACATTGTAGTAACTATATATACATAAATAAAGGTATAATATTTTCTTATCTCAGAAGGGTCTGATTGTCAATGTTTGACTATTTCTTCCATTTGGGGGAGGCAGGGGTGAGGTGAGAGGTAGCGGCATGTATTCATAAACCACAGATCTGAGGCTTTTGCATACTAGCTGTAGAGGAAAATACAAGGGTTGCCAGCTGTTGGCCCATAAGAACAAGAAGGTTAGTTCATAAGTTATTCCTATTAGTTTCCTAAAGGGCCTAAGAGGCTATTGTAAACTATGGTAGCAGTTTGGGCTGAGAAAAAGTTAAATTTCTTCATAGTAGCTTATATGGGGACTATGTTTTGGATTTGTTCTGAGAACACGTTTGTTAACACAGAGATGTTTTAGTTTAAACCCCCTCTTTTTTAGGGTCAGAATCTGAATCTCAATGACAAACAAAAAATCTATGAAAAATATTTAGAGGCCAAACCACAATTTCAAGGTCCAAAGGATTATTTTTCAGATTCAACTCTGAGCTTTTCAAGCACAAACCCTATTTATATGATGAAATCCTCAAAATTAGGGAGAACAGCAAATATTTTAAAACATCAGAGCATACATTTGGGAGAATAAATAGCCAATTGAAACTCCCAAACCCTGCTTTCAGACTACAAAATCTCATTTATAAATGCCATTTATAATGCTTTTAAAGTTCAAAGACTCATTTAGACATCCCAAAGCACCATATTTAAGGCCCAAGGTCCAAGGCCTTATTTGTACAGTCCAAAGGCTTATATTTGACCCCAAACCTTACTTTTTAGTTTCTAAAGCATCCCTGTCAAGGACCAAAGCCTCATCTTTAGGATTCAGTCCACAGTTTGGCCAGCTCAAAGCCTTCTTTTAAGCCTCCAGACCCATTTCCTCATGCACTTATAAGTAGGTCCCTCTAGCTGCTATGGGAACGGTGAGAGTGCTCGTCCTTGTCCACGATGGAGCAGATGTCCCTCATGTCACAGTGGGAAGCACGTCAGCCCAAACAGTCCAGCTGCAGGTGGCTTAGCTTCAATAGCTTTTTGGGCAGGCTGACATATTTCTACCTCTCAACTGGGACACTTGAGACAGGGAGCTTCAGGTTTTAAGAGCTGCATAACATCTGTCATGGCTGTTGCCACTGAGGATCAATCCACCAGCACAAGGCAGAACAAGATGGACTTCTGGGAGGGGATAGAGCCCACCTTCATGATGCCCAGCATCACCCACTGAGGTACAGACATCTGCAGCCACAAGAGTGTCACCAGGACCCACCATTACAGCATTGCAGGGTACTGCAGTCATCTCAGGGGTGTCTCCATCCAGGGCTTGGGGCAGCAGTGACACACTGCCAATGGCCCACAGCCCAGAGGTGTTGGAGGGTGGAGAGCTGGTAGATGCAGAGTGAAACCTGGTTTTCCTTTGCTTTTCAGAGCAAATGGCTGCCTGGGACATAGTGGCTGGCTACATCCAACAACAGCTCTTGCTGTACAAGGTGGGACAATATCCGTATCCTCCTCATCCACCCAGAGAAGTGGGAAGTCCCCTTGGCTATGGAGCATGGCCTCCAGTTTCCTTTTCTTTCCTCAGAAAGCAAGAAACTCACCTCAAAAGATCCCACTCCACTTGCAGGAAACCATCTCAGAAATTAGGAGTTGAGGACCAAAATTGAACATATCAAGGAATTGCTTCCACACAAAAGGGACCAAGAGAGAAAGCTGTTGCTGGCATTTACCTCCCCTGGGCAGCCTAAAACTTCATTTCTTGGGGCCAGAGAGGAACCAGTAGGTTCACCTCCTTTGCAGGGTGTAAAGGGTCATTTGTCATGTCTCACCTATTAATTTTTTCATACCTAAAGACTCCATTTTAGGGCCAAAATCCTCATTTCTCATCTTCCAACCTGTTTTATATTACCTTTGCTACCTGTAGTCTCTGATTTGGAAGGCCCAAAGTTTCATTTGTGGGGTAAAGGCTCAATTAAAGTCCAAAGTCTTCTTTAGAGTGTTCAAAGGGTCATTCTTGGGCCCAAATCCCCTTTTTAGCTTCTACAGAATCTGTCTCTGGGACCAAAACTTCCTCCTTAGCACTTAGTTTGTATATTGGCAGGTTCAAGGCTTTCTTTTAAGCCTCCAAAGACCCACTAGTAGGGGGGCAAAAACTTAGTTTGTGGTATCAAGGCATCCTTTGAGGGTGGGCATTCTTCAGGTTTGGGTCCAAGAATGACAGATCCTTTGGACTCTCTAAGGAAAGCTTTGGACCCTACAGATGAAGTTTTGGACCCTCCAAATAGGATTTGCAGCCTTCAAAATGATGCTCTGGGCCCTTCAGATGAGTCTTGGAGTTTGTGTCTAAACAAAGGGGGTTTGTACTTAAACAAGGAGTTCTTGGATCCTAACAATGAAGTTGTACATCTTAACAAAGGACTATGGGTACTAAAATGTATTGATACTAAAGGTATGGCCTTAAAAATAGGATTTTACATATTAGACATCAGTTTATGCACCTTCCAAATGAGGCTTTGGACATGAAGATCATAAGGCTTTGAGCCCTCAGTGAGGAGTTTGCACCCTAAAATGAGGCTTTGGACTCTAACATGCTCTCCTGAGAAGTGGATTCCAAAGAATCCTGGTGCTTTTTAGAGAGATGAGAGAGCCAGGGTGAGAGAGCAGCTCAGTGGGGGCCTGGCAGCCAGCCAAGGTCCACCCAGCACAGTTGGTGAAGGTATTCCTTTGGTACTGCTAGTTCAGGGTCAGCCTGAAGTTGACCTTGAGGGCAGAGAAAATTCATTGGAAATGAACTGTAAGAGCCCAAGTGATTTTCTACAGAAGTCTCAGAGACACATTCCAGTACCTGGGAAGAATGCAACAGAAACCCCTGGCTTGCCGCATGTGCCAGCCAAAGCAGTGACCAGGCTCACAGACCTCAGCAGCCTTTAACTCATCCAGTTGCTGCAACTCCTGGAAGAGGCAGGAGCTCTGCTGATGGATGAATAGACCTTTGCCAGGGGAGGTTTAGTGACTTCCAGTTGTGAGAGGCGGCCAGGTTGTGGGAGCCACAGGGTTCCGTGGACACAAGGGGACATGCTCCCTTGCAGCTTCATGTCACAAAGGGACAGAAATGTGGCACCTGTAACAGCGATTCGGACTTCCCCTGCCCAATGCTTGGTATCCTGAGGAGCAGGCCAGCAAAAGCTAGTTAGACTGAGCTGACTTTCGGGATAACTCCACTCCTTTCTTTCCTACTTGTGTGCCTACATTTTCCCAAGCATCCTTTGTCCTTGACAGCAGCCACAAGGACCAACAAAACCCTTCTGACAGCTGAAGCTGTTCTGTGGGTCACATTTGGGGTTTTTTAAGTGTTGTGCTACAATTATTTTCTTTCCCAACAGGAGATGGGATTAGTGCTGCTCTGATCTTTCTGGAGGAGGACCTGGCATACTTTGTCATCCAGAGCTTTTCCACCTGTTCATGAGAGGAGCAACAGCCACAACAGAAAACAATTCCTGTGAGTATCAGCTTTACCAGCAGGCTTGAACTTTGTGAATGCCCACAGACAAAGAGGCTGGTCCTTCATCTCTGAGCATGGTAAAGCTCAGAGATGAAGCAGAGTGAAATCTGGAGTGTTTCCTGAGAACAGCCAGACCGACTTAGGTGGCTTTGGTGAGACACAGGAAAATGCATTTGGTCATATAGTGGCATCTGCCACTATGCACAAAACTTTGAAAGAGGATATTGCTCGCAGAAAGAACTGTCACGCATAGGGTACTGTCTCTGCTCAGTACTTCCTTGTTTTCTTCACATTACAATCAGGAAAAGGGAAGACTTGGCCTGATAATGCAAGGTTCTAGGTGGAAAGTAAGAAACCCTGAGGGTCAGAAATCAGTGTGTGTTTGTTGGATTTTTGGCAGACTAAGCAGGGAAACAAACAGTTTTTCCAAAACTGCTTCCCTGCCAGTAGATGACAATGGGGTGTTAGGCTTCCTCTAGTGTTTCTGGATTGGTGGTTAGAGCTGTTGCCCTTGGTGCTCCTATAAAGAACTCAGATTTGGATATGCTTTCAAGCAACAATATTGTCATATCTCTTCAAATGTCATTTCCTTGCAGTCATTGCTGAAGGAATGACTCCGCCACAAAGGATCCTCTTTCCCCCAGTGGAGATTTGCATGGACTGGCAGCAAAGACAGAGACCTGGAGCAGGACTCCGCAACCTGGGCAGTACTTGCTACATCAACGTTGTCCTGCAGTGCCTGACATACACACCCCCTCTGACCAACTACCTGCTCTCTCGTGAGCATAGCCGGTTGTGTGAGTACTTTTAGGAGTATCTCCTTGTAAATGTCTTGAGCACATCCCAAGGATTTTCAGAACTTGGAACTGCATTTAGGAGAACAGCAGCCTTTGTCAGCCCCATGATCTTGTGTTATTTGAATAAGAGCCAGAAGCTGCTTGTCTTATTGAGGTACATCCGTCTTCAGGAGGGCACCTCTTTCTTGCCACGTGTCTCTGTCCCTGCAAGTGAAACCCTCCTGGCTTATTGCACTGAAAACTTATGCCAGTTCAGCCTTCCTCTGAAGAATCTGTGCACTAAAATGTCCTGGGCTTGTTGGGACATTGGCATCCTGGGAGAAGAGGAGTGAAAACTATTCTTAGGACTTCTAGATCTCCATTAGGTTTCCCACCACTAGGTATGATTTACTAACCTGAGGAGCTTCCCTCCCTTCCTCTTCAGGTTTTCAGCAAGGCTTCTGTATGATGTGCATCATGGAAGCACATGTTAGGAAGGTATTGCGTTCCTCAGCTAGTGCCATCTGGCCTAGGGCTGTCATCAGGGACCTCAAACGTAAGTAATTTCTGGTGCTTCAACAGGTTCTATCCTGTTCTTGTAGGGGAGAACTACTAACTTCTTTCTTAGTCATAGGAGAAGAATTTGAGCCTGACACAGCTGGAGATGCCTTTGAGTTCTTACGCTGTGCTCTCAAGGCCATGCAGAGAGCCTGTCTGAGTGGAAGCAGCAAGTAAGCATAAGTACATAACCTCTTCAATGTTCTCAAGCTCAGTGGACTCCTTGATGTGCTCCCATCAAGGAAACCTTATGCCCAGGACTTTCCAAGCTAAACCCTTGGAGTGGATAACTCTCTTGTCATTTATTTCCAGCTTGGACATTTCTTCTCAAACAACTACCATTGTTCATCAAATATTTGGGGGCCTTCTGAAATCCAGAGGTACGTTTCCACAACTATTGCTCTTGTTGGCATTGTTCTGCCCTTCTGTCTGATAAACAGCATGGTCCTGAGACTGATATAGTAGGTACCAAGAGCATAAACTGTCACGGTCAATTAGCTTCACTTAGCATTTTGATTTTCCTTCCAGTCACATGCTTGAGATGCCAAGCAGTTTCTGATTCCTACAAGGCCTTCCTGCATATCCTTTTGGATATCAAAGTAAGAGGGCTTGCAGCTGTGCTTCAAGATGTCCCAAGGCCCCTGTAGCTTTCCAGAACCAAACCATTTTTCTTAAAAATGGATCCTGTGAGCCCAAGGGAGCTTTGTGGTGGGTGGGAAGGGATCTCCTTCTGCAGACAGCATGACACTGGTCTCCCTGTGGTGCTGGTTTTAAGCTAAACAAGTAGCATTATCCCCTCTGCACCCTTGACATACTCTTCTCCTCCTTCCCTTTGTCCTCCTCCACACCTGTCTGGTTCCCAGGCTGATGGGTTGGATCAGTTTTCACTACTGATGATCCTGCACACCATCAATAGCTGAACTGAGTGGTGGAACAGAGAGAAAGCTCTTGATGGCCCAGGAACCTCTGGGACATGAGAGAAATGTTCAGCACCACACCCTCCTTCTGCTTCTTTTTGGACCCTGCCTGCGGGGTCGTGGTGGGTCTCCTCAGCATCAGCTGCCTGGTGTTTTGGTTGACTCCTCAAAAGTGCTTGGGCGAGGGCATTTCCCACAGCTCAGTGGCTCCTTTCTCACTCCTCCAGGAAGCCTCATCCCTCACAGCAGCTCTGAAGGACTTTGTGACACCCAAGCAGCTGGATGGAAAAAACTGCTTCAAATGTAGCAGGTAAGATGATTTCTAATAACATATTAACACTTCCAGTGTGAAGGAGCTGCATGTCATTAAGTAAAATCACCTTTTCATGGAAGTTTAATGTACAATAATGAGGTGCAGCTTCTTTTAATATGACCTCATGGCATCTAATAGCCTTAAAGTACTGTAAGGATATGAGACATACAAAAGCATGTCTGGCCTTGTTGGGGAGAGATAGGGTGCATTTCAGCACTTGGCTCTGTGCTTGGTTTCAAGGTGTGAGAAGAAGGTTACCATCTCTAAGAGGGTTACAGTCCATCATGTGCCCAAGGTCTTCGCAGTGTGTCTGGAAAGGGCTGCTGATCACACGGGCAAGAAGATCAGCACGGTGTGTATGCAACTACAGTGCAACTTGCTCCTCCTGGAGCAAAATATTCCCCAAAGCAGTACTCTCTTTCAGGAGCTGCTCATTTTGGGTTTTTTGTGTTCCCTTATGGTGAGAGGAGAGTTCCCATGGGAAGACCAGCCTGGACTCTGCTCCAACAGAGCTGCTTTGGCTGAGAATCGTTTCCTGCCACCCAAACCATTAAGTGCTGAAGGCTATTTAATATGGTAGTTCAGGACAATTGCTGAGCCCACTTAGTCTCTCTCTAGTTTGTGGAGTATCCCGAGTACTTGGATCTTCTGCCGTACATGTCTGACACAGCTGGAGAACCCCTCCTCTACTCCTTATATGCCGTTGTGGTGCACAGTGGTGACACCTGTCTCGATGGACACTTTTTCTGCTACACAAAGGTAAAGGACGACTTCCCTCCAAATGGGGAAAAATGTGTGCTGGGAAAGAAGAAATTTCCTATTACTGTTACTGGCAGTCAGGGTTTTGTGGGAGAAGGTCTCTTTCGTGGATTGTATTTGTTTTTGTCTACTTTTGGTTTGACAGTTTTCTGCTTGCAGGGTTGTGGAGAAACTTTGCAGTTCCTCTCCAGAGACTGGATGCCTTCTTTTGCAGGCCAGCAATGGACTATGGTACAAGATGGACGATGAGTCTGTGGATAATTGTGGCATCCATGCAGTTCTCAGGCAGCAAGCCTATTTGCTGTTCTACGCCAGGTAATAACCAGTATCACATGTTCAAATACATTTCCTTTTCCTGGATTTGCTGTTTGTCTTCTCATCCTCCTGACTGCTTATGTCATAGGAGACAATTCCTCCTTGCATCTTCAGTGCTGTCAATCCAGAACTACCCCACACATTCTTTCTCTTTCCTTGCTGGGCTTTAGGCTTGCTGCCCTGTGTAAACTGCTCTCTTCCTGCCCTCTGAAACTGGCTCATACAGAGAAAAGGACTTAAAGGGGCTTCCAGGAAAGATGGGGAGGGACTCATTATCAGTGAACATAGTGATAAGAAAAGAGGTAATTCCAAAGTGAAAGAGAGAAGATTTAGGTTAGATATTAGAAAGAAATTCTTCCCTGTCAGTGAGGCACTGAAGCAGGTTGCCCAGAGAAGCTGTGGCTGCCCCATCCCTGAAAGGATGGCTTAGAGCAATCTAGTCTAGTAGCAGATGTCCCTGCTCATGGCAGGGCGTCTGAAACTAGGTGGTATGTAAGAACCCTTCCAAACCAAACTTTTTCAGGATTCTGTGAAATGGAGGCCTTGGGGGGGTGTAGATTTGAAGACTTGCTCTTACAGGGCAGACCAAGTGGGAAGACCCCAGCTGAATTTCCCATTGGTGACCTTGATGAAGTCTTTGTTGTAGAAACCACTCCAAGAATATGACTGAATCCCTGAGACGTCTGTAAGGAATGCCCTAAATAGAGATCACTCTTTTTTTCTTCAGATGCTCTGATTTGAAAATGAGAGAAATGGTGTCTTCCTCACTGACACCATGCTATGCTCATTCCTTCCCAAGTCAGTGTGGGGCCAGCAGCAAGCAGGCAGATTCTGCAGGACCACAGGGTCTGCCTGGTACCACTACATTGATGCGCTGCCCAAGGAAGAGTGCCAGGGAGAGGACCCAGAACAGATCCCCGCAGTGGGACAGTGATCGCCACAGCTGGTTTGTTGAAAGCACCAACTATGACAGTTCAACAGCGAGGAAAAGGAGGAGAACTAGTCCTCCAGGACATGAGCACGCTCTGCAGGATGGCCCAGCTTCAGGGCCCTCCAAAAGAAGCTGCCAGCGGGCTCTTGCACCCAGTGCTGCTCAGGAGCAACCCCTGCAAAGGCAGAGAGAGCAGGGTAGATCACTGCAGCAGGGCTATGATCTCCGCAGGAGGTTTGTGGAGATCACAGACTACCACCAGTCAGCAAAGAGGAGGAGGAAACACTCATACGGAATCAACAGGCAGAAAAGCCAAAGCCAGAATTAAACACCCCTGTTGGCCTTGTATGAAAAATTGACAGGGTGTTTCCTTCTCCTTAGGTTTTCGGGCAATTTGGTGGAAATACTCAGTGTAGAATGTTTGTGTGATGGTATTTTGAAAGCTGTGTACTTGCACGTGCCCATCTGGCAATCTCTTATTTTTAAATACGGAGTTCAAGTCATTTGAAGGGACATGGGCTGGATGAGCCAACAGCAACTGGGACTGAAACAGGATGGACAGCTGGGCCCCAAGGGTGCTGCTCAGTGGCACTAAGTCTAGTGTGCAGCCAGGAACAAGTGGTGTGTCCCACCTCTCGTACATCACCTGCCCTGACTCTGCCTCTGGGCCTCTGGGCAAGTCCAGGTAGGCAATGCCATTGCTCCCAGGCTCCTGCATGGCAGCAAGACCAATGGCAGCCTTGGGGTGCTGCACTGGGCATTTGCGTGGTCTCACAGCTGGCTCTCCTCCAGAACTCGCAGGGCTTACTCCAGATCTGAGAAGCAGGGCAGTCTCTGATTATCAGTACAAGGTGGGAGAGAGCATTGCAGGCCCTGACCCTCTACTAGTGTCTCGTGGGATCAGGAGGCACCAGCCTGGTCTAGATCTTGCTCCAGGTCTCCCCTGTACACTTCACCATCAGCATGTGCTGCAGCAACTCTCACTTTCCCACACTGCTGTGGGACAGCATGTGAGACACAGGTGGAACTGGAGAGTTCCTTCAAAAAGAAGCATCGGAAGAGGAAGCATCATAGCAGAGACAGGAGTTCTTGTGCTGTGGCTGGAAGGGCCATGGATGAAGTCTTTAGTCACAAAAAGAGAAGAATGGTCTCTCCCCAGAGGACTTCAAGGATTAAAAGACCTGAGGGGGCGTCTAGCAAGTACCTGAATATCATCCTTGCTCTGTGTCAATGCGCCTCCCACCGACCCTCACCTTCGCCTACCCAACCCCGTCTCATCCCCTGCGCAAGTCGCACTGAAAGCCTCCCGCTCCCCGCCCGCCTCCTCACATGGCCCGGCTCCGCGCTGGCGGGGTGGGCATCGCAGGAACCTCCGCGGGGCGATGCGCTGTCGCCGGCGCTGCGCGCCCTGAGTAATTGAATTGAGTAAATCGTGGCGTTTGTCAAATGGCTGGGACCGGGAGCGGCAGGCGGTGACAAAGCGGCGGCGGCACGGGCGCGGAAGGGCGCGGAAGGGCGGGGGGGGCGGGAGGTGCTGCTTGGCTCCGCCCCCATGGAGACACGTGACGTCGTCCGTGGCGACCGCGACGCCCTCGCTACGAGGCCGGGGCTGCAGCGGCGGGAGCGAGGAGAGCGAGGGCAGCCCCGGGCGGTGGGCGCCGGGGGACCCGCCGGGGCCGGGGCCGGGGCCGGGGCCGGGGCCGGGGCCGGGGCCGAGCGGAGGAGCTGACGGAGGGCTTTGGGACGCGAGGCGAAGCGAGGCGAGGTTAGACGAGGCGTCTGGGTGCCCTGTGATTCTCGGTGGCGCGGGGGCGGCTCTCCCGGGCGGGCGGCCGCGTTTGGGCCGAGCCATTCCCTGGTGCAAGACCTGGGGTGATGGCTCCGGGATGGGCGGGGGGATCGGGGGCGGTGGGACCGGCGCTCGCAGGTGACAGAGCGACCGCGGCCTTCGCGGCACCGGGCGAGCGGGGCCAGGGGCCAGCGGAGGAAGCGCCTGGAGGAACCGGCACCCGGTGCATGGCGCTAGCGCGGGGGACGGGCGAGCTACGGGACCGCTCCCCCGGTAGCTCCGGGCCCCGCTGCGCCGGTCGTGCCGCGCTGGGAGCTGCCTGTCCTCCAGCCCTTCTGACGCCCCTCGGTCGTCGGTATGGAAGGGCGGGCCGGCGCAGCGTGGGGTGCGCAGATTGCGCGGGGCAAAGGGAATGTGGCGCGGAGAGACGGGCAGGAAGTTTCTGCGGACCCTGCGTGTTGTCCTGGCTGCGTACTCCTTCCTCGGTGGGTAGCGCCAATTCACACACTGCGGTGAAGGATTTCTATTTGTTTATTCCAGTTTGCCAAAGAAGGGAGGTGGGTGGTTCCCACAAAAGGCTGGCTCCCCGCTCAGCCAAGCTTTACGCTACTGAACACTTTAACAAAGGCATCAGCACTTTTTATTAGCGTGCACTCAAACCCCTATTTGCTAGGTGTATATCTACTTCCTTTGCTAAATAGTCCACAGGCGCAGCTCTTCCCTCCATTGGAGCTGGGGTCTGTTTTGAGTAGGTGGCCAATGGTATTGCTCAGTCCTGCTGGCTTCCCTCCTGGTGCCTGTCAGCCAAACAGCCCGTTACTCTTGGGATTGTATTCCCTTTTCCTTAAACAAAAGATTATCCAAGCATGCAATGCTCACAATGCAATTGCTCAATCATAACTGTCCTGCTGCAGCTACTGATTAAGAACGAGAAAAAATTGCAACATTTGATTCAAATCTTCTGGGGCTCAGATCTTAAGGGGCTCAATATCTTCCCCCCCCCCCCCCCTTTGAGGCTATGAGATTTGTCCTTACAACAAGGCTCATCAGCCTCACGACTTTTCCTGGCCATCAACACATGAACTACTACTGCTGATTGCTTAATTAATCTTTTGGCACAACTCAAGGTGATAATGCCTCTTTGTTGTCCGTTGCATTCTTTCTACCTTCTTCCTAGACTGTGGTTTTCATTGAGTGTGTATTTCCCAATTCATCTGCAAAAACTTACTGCACTATTTCTGCTATAAAGCAGAATTCATTCTCTGAATATTTCTTCTGGTATACCAAATCTGGTTGTTATTTCTTTGAACAAAACCTGAATTCCTTCTCCACTCTTATTGGTATGACAGGGGAAAGCCTCTGGCCAGCCAGAAAGGATATCTACTGGTACAAATAGATATTTATATTGATGTTATGGTGAAAGCAACAGTGCACCTGCTCCCACACAGATCTCTTGCATCCTTTGAAAATAGGGTTTCTATTGTCTTCTGAGAGACCAATAGCTCTTTTTCTAGCTGTTTCCCGCCATCCTTCCTTATCATCCCTTTTTGTATAATTTGGCAGAGCATAGACTGTGTAAAAGCCGTATTTTGAGTCTGGATGAATATTGACTTTCTTTCCTCAGCTCAATTATAGGGTCAGAGTGAGGACTCCTAATTGGGCCCTCTAAGCAGATGAGGGGTTCTCTTGCTGGTGAGGGATTCGCCTGGACTGCTTCCATCAGTACAAAGCTCCATCTCTGCCTCAGGTGATGGCTCATCTTGGAAGATATGGGCTGCTGTAACAAACTTGTTCTATAGTTACCAAACAGACAGGATACAGTTCTACTGTCCCACAGACTGTGAGCAAAGTGTTTGGGATAAGACTCATGATGCCACTGTTCCAGCTCCTTTACCAGGAGAACTCTCCTTTATAGGAGAACGGTCCAGGAGAGCTGCATTGTCCAACCTGTGGTTGGATTTTCCAATACATTGGTGAAGAAAACTTGATTCTATTTGGCCAAAAGTACACAAATGAAGACGTCTTCCACATCAAACACTGTAAAGTACATGTTAATCTCTGGTACTAATGATTTGGGACTACCAAATGCCCATGAATCTTGGACTAGTCTTATTACAATGACATAGGCTTTTTCACAGGAAGGAGTGTTAAATTCCGATAGGCATTCACTTAATAATCAGAACTATAAGAAAGAATCTGTTAATGGTTCTGATCCTTGCCAGGCACCTGACAGAATAGTGTACTGTTTTCTCCTTACAAGCCAGACTCCTGATTTCAGTTCAGTCTTTATACCTCCAAGCAGAGGCCAACAAGCCTCTTACAGACTGCCCACCAGCGCTCTGGAAAGGTAGGGACAGAGAGGCCTTTGCTGTGGAGCCAAGAGGAGCCTCAGGGTTCAGGAATCCAGTGTGTACCTCCCTGCTCCCAAAATGGCCCCGGACTCTCCCCCAGAAGGGTTCCTTCCCTCTGCCACCCCTGCGGCCTTGGCATTTGTGCCCAGCCCAGCTCTTTCCCGTTCCAGCCGTTCCCCACCGGCTGCTGGTGCCACTCTCCTGCCAGTGGGATCCAGCATCCCTGTGGAACTTTGTCTTGCAGGGTGGAAGCTGCGGAAAGCTCTGCCCAGCCCTGCGGAAAGAGAGGCCAAGGCAAGAGGGCTCCAAATCACCTACCTGCCAGGTGGGATCGGCAGGTCGGAAGTAGCAGAAGTTGTCACTGATCCACTTGCAGATGGCTGAGAGGGTGATCTTGGGCTTCTTGCTGGCTTCCATTGCCATGCAGATGAGGGTGGCGTAGGAGTAGGGTGGCCTGACGTGCGGGTTGGTCTTGTAGTTGATGTTCTCTGTGAGCTGAGGGGGCTCGGCCACGGCACGGTGCGTCGTTGTGGTCATCGAGGTGATGGAGGAGGAGGTGGGCACGCGGGGCATGTCGATGTACTGGCACAGCTCCTCAGTGGTCAGGGGAAAGCCTGGGGACTGAAAGTCCACCAGACTCACCAGATTTTCCCAGATGGTGCAGTGGTCATCGGGGTCCTCGGATATTGGGGGCAAGCCGATGTGGATCCCTGTGAGGTTGGCCAGCCACATGGGGTCTGGCTCGCCGCCAGGCCGGTCTTCATTGGCGGAGTTCGATTGTCCCCGAGCTCTCAGCACAGGGCTGGAGCACACCATGCCTCGACACTTCACTGAGGGCACATGAAGGGGAGGGAATGGATGGGGCAGATCCTGCAAGAACAAGAGGGAGAGGATTGAGGTTCCCCGAGGCACAGTTGCTCTCTGTGCGCCCGACCAGAGCCTGGGTGCTCCCGGTGCCGCTGGGCGAGACGCATCCCTGGGGTGCTGGGTACTGGAGCTGCAACGCCTGCCTCGGGGGACTCTAAGCAGCCCTGATCTTCGGGGGAATTCCCTCAAACCGCCACGCCCGCAGTGCCACCCAAACGCCGGTGGGCTGGCGCTGCCCAGTAAGCTTTCGGCTGAAGAAACCAACAAAACCCCTCTCAACCAACCAAAATCCGACCCTGCCGTCCCAACCAGGCAAGGTCGTTTCTCCCACCTGTCGCGAGCAGGACAAACTCTCAGGATCCAACACCTCGACTAAAGACCTTGAAGTCTTCGTCGGGTCCCGTCCCGTGCCCGCAACCTGCTTCCCTCGGTTTGATGCTATTTGTGCTTCTCCCTTCTTTCCCCTGATACGCAAAACCAAGCCGGAGAGGGGGCGAGCACAGGGACCCCACTACAAGCACACCGTCACTCCGAGCCAGCCGGCAGCTTCAAGCTTTAGGGAGTCCCGGGCGGGGAACGCGGCGCTGGCTCCGGTGCCGGGCTGCAAAGCCGGAATCCCGTGGTGGATTTTGAGGCAGGAGAGAGAGAGAGAGCTCCCGGAGGGCCGCGGGGGCCGCTGGCCCGGCTGTCGCGGGGGTTCGGCGGCGGGAACGATGAGGAACCCGCCGCGCGCGGGCGGCGCAGCCGTTGCGAAGAGCAGGGGGAGCTCGCCCGCCGCTCCCAGGAAACGGGCTTTCCCGCCCCCCCCCCGGGAACAGGGGCTTCTCCCCCAAAACTAAGGCTCCGGGCAGCTTGCTCAGGTGCCCGGTCCCGAGCGTCAGCACGCAGCCCCGGCCAGCTCCCGCGCCCGCAGTAAGGGAAGGCGAACATCCCTCAAGTGCTCTCTCGCTGCAGCTCTCGGCAGCGGCGGGCGGGCCCGTCTCATCGCCCTCCCCAGCGGCTGGCCGCTCCCCGCCGCCGTCCCTTACGCGGTGCCGGTGTCGTGCCGCAGCTTCCGCAGCTCGTCGTCGTTGGAAAAGCAGGACGACAGAAAGGAAAAACCAATCCGTGGGAAAAAAGAAAGGACAAGAGCAGGGCCGAGGGCCCGGCGCTGGCGGGTCCCGCCGTCCGGCCGCCCTGCGGTGTGGCCGGGCCGGGCCCTGCCCGCCCAGCAGCCGAGAGTCGCGGCCGTCCCGGCGCTGGTGGGTGGGAGGGGCTCCGAGAGGCTTCACGCGTGGCGGTGGCGACGCTCCGCCCCGTCAACATCCTCCAGCCCCCGCCATTGGTCCGTGGGTTGCCGTGGGCGGGGCCTGGCGGGCGGGCCCAGCCCCCGCGGCGGGAAGGGGCCCGGGGGGGTACCCGGGGCTGCGGGGGGACCCGCCGTACCGCACAGCCGGGGCCACGGCCAGCCCCAGCAGCCCCGAAGCCTGTGTCCTGCCCCTTAGGGGCACCCGCAGCCCTTTGGCTCCTCCGCGTGCCCCCACCCCGCTTCTGGCCCGAGGCGCCCGCAGCCATGAGGGCGAAGCGGAAGCGGAGCTGGCAGAGCTTCGAATTAAAAGATGGACTCTGTCCTTGTTGAATTCGCAAGATCACAATCACAGGCTTCGAAGAGAAATCCCGGCGGTGCCCCCCTCGTCCCGCCATCCAAAAGGCTTTAACAGAGTCCAGGGAGGGATCCCCCCTCCCCGACCACAGGGACCGAGAGCAGCCGTGAAGGCCCGGGGAAGTCTGTTTGCTTTCCTGCCACAGAACCAGGCCTGCCCTTGGCGGGAGCGCGGGTCTTTGGGAGGTCTGGGGGAGGTTTAAACACCCGGCGCGCCTCCTGCAGCTGCCCTGCAGGGGAAGGGTGTTGGAGAGCAAAAGGGCAGGTGAACAACCAGAGCCACTCTTGAGGGTTGCTACTGTCTGAAGTGATGTGTGCAGGAAGGGTTTTTTTTTCTCCTGCCTGGGGACTTGCGTGAGACAAGCTCAGTGTCAAACCCTGCTGTCATTGGAGTGAGGGGCTTGTGCGTGCACACAAGCCACCATGGTCTGCAGCTGCCCCCTTGAGCTGGCTTGGCTGCTCCTGTAGCCTTGGGAACCCCCAGCTTAGAGATGAGAGCAGGCAGCAAACCCTGCCAGTCGCCTACCAGGACCCCCTGGAGCAAGAACCTGGATATTGTGCCCTGAGCTGCCAGGTGAGTGAGATGGTTGAGGGTAGGAGGGGCTCCCAGCCCATCCCAATCAGAGGTGGAGAATGGGAAAGTGCTGCTGGGGGGCTGCAAAGCAACCCAGCTCTAAGCCTCCCTCTACACAGCAGGACTGTGGGAAGAAAGGTTGAGGAGAAGCACAGAGCTGGAGCAGCCTCATACATGACAGGTTTGGTCTGGCCAGCCTCCAGGCAAGGGGTAAACCAGCCTTTTCCAGAGTGCCCTTCAAGCCCCCTTCTCCTGCCTTCTCATCCCAAGTGGCAGCCCTGCCCCCCGACTGTGTGTACAGAGAGCTACCCACAGCCTGGCTACAGCCAGCCTGGCCCCCAGCCCACATCCCTAAGCCCACCTGCGCTCCCCACAGGGCTCTCTGAACCTGTTACCCCCAGCCCTGCCACCCCCTGCCATGCCTGTGCCAGTCGGGCTGGCAGCTGAGCATGCACAGCTTTGGTCTCTGCCTCAGCGCAGCCCAACTGCTTCTTGAGGGAGCTGGCCTGGCACGGGCTTGGCTCTTCCTGTGGCTTCTGTGCAGTTCCTCTCGCCACCCTGGGCCCATGAGGGCTCTGAATCCGCTTGGGCTTCTCAGAGCATCTGCAGGGCCAGGTGGGCACATGGCACAGGCAGAGGGATTGTTCCTGGCATTTGGACCGTGTTGCCCCCAGGAATTCTCTGCAGGGGCAGGGAAGGCTATTCTCACGGTTGGGAGCAGCACCCAAGACTCAGGACACAGGGCACAGGCAGCCTCGTGTTGCACCAGCTATGTGTAACCATTGGCATGCTGGTGGTGGCTTTTGCCTCGGTTTCCCCCTGGGGAGTAGCTGTGTTGTCGTGAAAGTGGGTGAGGGCTCCCATGTCCTGGGGCTGGGCATACGAACAGGGCTGGTCTGAGGAGATCTCCCCTGCCTCCAGGGCAGCAGCTCAGGCAGAGCCAGGTGGTGCTGGAGGGAAACAAGGAGGCAAAAGGAGTTTTTCTTTTCCATTGTTTTTCTTCATTATTTTGTTTAATTTATTAGTATCTTTTGTGTGAAAAAAGTTAAAGTGTAGAAGTTTCTGTGCAGTTCTTCAACATATTCGCCAAAAATGAGTGTTGGGAAAGACTTGTGCCACAGCACATGCGAAACAGAGAGAGGGTCATCCAGACTACACATCGTGGAAAGGGAAACCCCTGGAGACAAGACCACCACTGTGACAACTTCCAAAGGACCAGAGACTTTATAATTCAACCTTACCTGTGTCTTTTATGCACGGGTTTTCCCCTGTTTAGATTGTAACTCCTAGAACTCCCAGCACACCGGTGAAAATAGACTGTTCCTTTCTTCCCGGGTATCCAGCCCCGCCCCCCTCCCGACCTTATTGGATGTATCGCCAGTCACTCCCTATTCCTGGGCTTCCACTGGGTTTGGGACCTCCTGCTCCCTTATTGGCTCCTGTGCCCCCCAAACCAGACCACGCCCCCTGAACCCTTACCCAATCACATCCTACCTCCCAAACCCCGCCCGAAGGGCTTAAATACCCTTGAGTCAAGTAATTAAAGGTTTTTCTATGACCTCCCTAGCTTGGGGTGCTACATCTCTTTACTCCTGACCACGTGGGGATTTCACAATCCCCTCCAGACCCCGTGAGGCCTGGGGAAGAAGAGGAGCTGGCTCCCCCTAACAGCTGTTTAATGAGAACAGAACAGAAAGAAGTAAAAAGAAACTTTTTCAATATAAACATCTTCATCCACCCCCAAAGCCCCTCCTAAGTCTGTGTAATCTAGTCTATCACCTACTATCTACCATCTCTAATAAAGTCTTAATAAAAGGTCAGAAAGTTGCAGTCCCTGAGATCCCTCTCTGGCAAAGAGGCCTGGATGCTTTCAGCCCCCTGGTCAGTGGTGATGAAGGTGGAGAGGTTATTGCTTGTTTCCTCATGCCAGGCATGCTGCAGGAAAGCTGTGGCCATTAGGGTTTCATCCAAGCACGGGTTGTTGTGGTTGGGTTTGGTGAGGCCTTGCTCCTGACCTTGGGGACAGTCTGTGTGCTGTCCTTTTCCCATCCAATCCAGGTGCAGTGTTATGGGCCGGATGGGAGGCAGGAGCTCCAGATCCCCAAGAGCAGAGAAGTCTCCTTCATCCAAGTGGTTGTTCAGGAGAGCTTCCCAGTCAGTGTCACCCTTCAGCTCAGTCAGCTCACTCTGCCCTTCGTGAGTCCCCAGGGCAGATCTGGGAAGCCAAGAGGCCTCGGGCAATGGCATGGGCTGCTTGCACTGCTGTCCCACTTCCTTCTCCATGGGATTCTGGTTCTGGCTGTTTTCAAACTCTTCAAACTCTTTCAGTAGCTGCTGCAGCTCTGTGCTTACCTCAAGGTTGTTATGGGAGCTGCAGGCTGAAGTGGCCGGGCTGACAATGTGCCATACCTCCTGCTGGGCTCTTTTTGGGAAGGCTGGCTGCATCTGCACTGGAGGCATCCTCCACTCTTTGAAGGTCCTGTTCTTGAGCCGGTTGGCATATCGGGGATGGAGCTTCCAAAATGCACCTCTCCCTGGCTCGCTCTTCTCCCGGGTCACCTTGATGAAGCACTTGTTGATGCAGAGGTTGTGCCGGATGGAGCTCTAGATCCAAAAGAGAAAAACCCTTAAAACTGAATGCTTGTCTGCTGACATGAGAGGGACCTGCTTGTGTAGGGAGGCTGGCACAAAAGCAGGTTTTCAGCAAGGCTCTTTGGGAAAAGAAAGCAGAAACAGCAATGCCAAGACATCTCGACCTACATGCCCTCCAGAAAATCCCTTGAATCCCTGAATGTGCCCAGAGTGCAGCAAATAATCCAGGACATGCTTGTGCCATGTGGGGACAGCAGCCTATTTGACCTCCCTTGGTCTTCCTTATGCAGGTCTCAGCAGCTTGTCCCAGTGATGGAACCCCCTTGGCCTGTATGAGGAGCAGGGAGACCAGCCCTCTGCCCTGCTTGGAAAGCAGCAATGCTTCAGCTTGGAACCTCCCCTATAAGTGACTTGTTCAACAGACAGCATCTGAATGCCTCTCCTGTGCCTGGTCCTCAGCACCCAGGGATACTTGATGTGGTGACTTCCCAATGTGCTCTCACCTCTGAGAGACTTGGGACCCCACCAGCACTCCAGAAAGATAGGGACAGAGAGGCCTTTGCTGTGGAGCCAAGAGGAGCCTCAGGGTTCAGGAATCCAGTGTGTACCTCCCTGCTCC
>JAWWEE010000062.1:1951671-1970520 GCA_035221455.1 Xenops minutus
CTCCTCTCCTCTCCTCTCCTCTCCTCTCCTCTCCTCTCCCCTCCCTGGAAATCAAGAAATGCTTCTTGAAACCCTTCCAGTTGTCCCTCCAAAGGCTGAGGGGGTCCCTCAGCACCCACTGACAGCAGGTACCTTCCCTGCTTGTTCTGAGCTCTGTTTCAGAATCCAAACTCTTCTCCTCCTCAGGGCCCCCCTCTCTACCCCCTCTCTCCATCCTCATTTCTGACTGAGCTCCAAGGTTGATTTCCTGCGTGTTTGAATAGGACCAGCTTGACACAGCCTGCCTTGGGATGAAATCACCAACTTGGCTTGCCTTCTGTCTGAAAAACAAATCCTTCTGCAGGGCTTTCATCTAGAAAAAGGACAAGGATTCTGAAATGCAGGCAGGCCCCTGCCAAGTTCCTGTGAGCTGCTGCCTCAGTAAAGCTTATGTTTGCTGTGGGCTTAGCTTAGCTTTAATAAAGGTGGCCTAGTTCAGACTTTACTCTAAAAACCATCAGTGAGCCTCCTCCTGTTCACTGCCTTAGTGGCTCAAACTAAGGAAGGAGCAGTGTGGAAAAGTGGGATGTGCAGCTCTTGCAGGGACTGGGTGTTTCCCAAGGGGAATGGGAAGCCCCAGGGAAATCTCAGAGCCAGTGTGAGCAAAGGGCAGCTCAGAGAAGGGGACACTGAAACACCACCCTCAAATGAGAGGACCTTCCTCCACGACCCAGTGTTCCCAGGTGTTTGGGTTGTTCTAGCAATAACAGCTTCTGGGATACCTGGGCTTTGGCTTTCCTCTCATTTTGCAGGAAATGGTGATGAAGATGCCAACTTTGGGGAGCTGAGAGCTCTGCAGGTGTGGTATAGAAGCAGCATCATGCAAGGGCACTGGTTTGGGGGCGAAGCTTCTTCTATGACAATCCTTAAACCTGCCAAGGAGCTCAGGATGATGGGCCATATTTACATCCTAAATGACTGAGATGCCAAAATCCTAAGGCACCTATTGCATTTGGTTTGCCCCCAGCCCTTGCAACCACCCCAAAGCCTGTCTCTGCCCTTCCCCAGCCCCTCTAATTTCCTTTCCCAGACACACAGTGCAGTCTGTGCTCATGCAGTGGGGATGGGCAGGGCAATTCCCTCTCCCAGCACAGTGCTGGAGATGAGAAATGCCACAGGAGCTGTGGGCTCAGTGGTGAGTTTGTTCCACGAGCCTTCCCTGCCCTCCAGGAGTTCCTCAGCCTCAGAGGTGATGCTGGGGCTGAGGGTACCACAGCCCTGCCAGGCTGGGGAGGTGTTTGCTGAGCCCTTTCTGGCTGGATTCTCTTTCTGCTCTGCACCAATTCCTCCTCCCTGCTGGAGAGCCACCATATGGTTATCATTGGTACCAGAGCTGCATGTGGCCAGGACACGTGGAGCTCACATTTTCCTCTGGACCACACTCAGCCTGCACTTGTTTATTGTGGGGGAGGCCCTGGAAAAATCCTTGACTCACTGGCAGGAACGAAACACTGGGAATCTTGAAAAGGGCTCCCTTGAAGCGAGCTGGTGCAGGGGAAAGGGAAGGAGTGTGTGGAGCAGGAAAGTTTGGGGGCTGCATGGAGTTTTCCTCCCGTGGGTGGAAGAGGGAGGGACACAGCAAAGGGACAGTTCTTCCTGGCACTGCTTTGCTTGGTGTCAGGTTTGTAGTCAGGCATTGCCCCAGTCTGTGCCTGCTTGGACAAATTGTTCCCCAAGGCCTGTCTGCTTTAGGCTTGAAAATGTCTCCATCAGGCATGGAAAGCAGGTGGGGACCCCCAGTGTGAGACCACCCACCCCTCAGCCAGGACAGGGACACACAGAGACCATGATGACCCCCTGCAAATGGCTCAAATTCAGCGTGCTGGGAGAGGAGGGGCATTGAATAACCTGGAATTCAGGGACAATGCACAGCTCTGCCTGCCACCTTTGCACAGCAGTTTGAGGCTTTGTGCCTCAGCTTTGCTCTGCCAAGGGGTCAAAGCCTGCAGTGATGGGGAGTTCCAACAGCCCTGAAGGACCTGCAGTGAAAGAAGGAGAAAAGGAGGGTAGATAAACCAAAGACACAAACTGGCTGTGGGCAAAGAGGTTCAGGTGTGGGCAAAGAGACTCAGGTGTGGGTAAAGAGGCTCCAGGTGTGGACAAAGAAACTCAGGTGTGGGCAAAGAGGCTCCAAGTGTGGATAAAGAGGTTCAGGTGTGGGTAAAGAGGCTCCAGGTGTGGGAAAAGAGGTCTCAGGTGTGGGCAAAGAGACTCAGGTGTGGGCAGAGAGGTCTCAGGTGTGGGTAAAGAGGGTCCAGGTGTGGGCAGAGAGGTCTCAGGTGTGGGCAAAGAGGTTCCAGATGTGGGCAAGGAGGCTCCAGATTTGGGTAAAGAGGCCCCAGGTGTGGGCAAAGAAATTCAGGTGTGGGCAAAGAAACTCAGGTGTGGGTAAAGAGGTTCAGGTGTGGGCAAAGAGGCTCCAAGTGTGGATAAAGAGGTTCAGGTATGGGTAAAGAGGTCTCAGGTGTGGGCAAAGAGGCTCCAGATGTGGGCAAGGAGGCTCCAGATGTGGGCAGAGCTCCACAGCTGGACCCAGCAGCTGCACTGGGGGCTGGTTCAGCCAGCCTGGCCCCAGTGCCTTCAGCCCCTTGCAAAGCTCCTGCTGACCCGAGGAGGTTCTGCTGGGCCTGAGCCCTGAGCCAAGCTTAGGCTGCTGTTGCCCCCCTGGACCGTGCCAAGCTCTCCTGAGCCTGGCAAAGGTGTCCAGGTGGAATTCTCAGCCCTGCTCTCTTGCCTTCCCCCCTTCCCCTCTCGTCCTGCTGCTGGAAAACACCCGGGCAGTGGGGATCAGCCAGGGCTCCAAAGCCTTCCAAGGGTCTCCAGAAGGCAGGAAAGCTCTGCCTGTGCTCCTGGTGGGAGTCACACAAAGCCAGTCCCCCACCCCACACCCCCTCCTGGACAGCTGGAAGCAGAGAGTGCCTCTTGGAACTGAGGGGGGTTCCTGTCCTCAGACAGAGCAAACAATGAGAGGGGTGAACATCTGGAAGGAGCAGATGCTTCTCATCCCCCCAGACAGCCCCAGCCAGTGTGTGTTTTGTGCCAGCCAGGGCTGTCTGCCCGTGGAGAAAGGGGGTGTGGAGTTGTGAGTCAGAGGGCTGTTGGTGCATCATGATGCCCACCTGCAGCTGGTGCCTCCCCATATCACCTGGTGCCTCCCCCTGCTCACCTGGTGCCTCCCCCTGCTCACCTGGTGCCTCCCCCATATCACCTGGTGCCCCTCCCATATCACCTGATGCCTCCCCCATATCACCTGGTGCCTCCTCCATATCACCTGGTGCCTCCCCCATATCACCTGGTGCCTCCTCCAGATCACCTGGTATCTCCCCCTGCTCACCTGGTGCCTCCCCCATCTCACCTGGTGCCTCCCCCATATCACCTGGTGCCTCCCCCATATCACCTGGTGCAATGCCCTGTATGATTTGGGCTCTATGACCCTTGTGGGTCCCTTCCCTCTCAGAATACCCCAGGACTGTGTGAGCTGTGCAGGCAGGCACTGCAAAACCAGTGGGCTCAGCCCAGTCACCCCATGGCCCTGCTCCTCTGGAACCCTTAGCCCAGCTCCCAGCAGGGCCAGCAGAGCCAAACCAGCAGGGGCTGGGGCTGCATTTGGGCAGCACAGACCCTCAGAAGCTCTTTGAGGAAGGATCCTGAGCTGTTTTCAGCCTTCCCTGCGTGACTTTTGGAGGTGGATGGGTGAGCTCATCCCTGCCAGGTGAGAAAGGAGGGAGCTGTGCTGACAAATCCCACCCCCTGGCACCTGGGAAGGGAGGGAGTGAGGACCATGCAAGTAGCTCTAGTCTGTTCTCAGCTAAGCCGAGCCCTCCAGCTCCAACTTGGGGAAGTTTATAGTTCAAATCCACAAGGTATTAATCTAGTTCAGTCCCTTCCAACACAGTGACTGGGCTGCCAAGCAGCAGCATTGGGAGTTACACAGAAATAATCCCAGCCTGAGCTTCTTGTGGCATCATAAATTGCCTGTGTCGTCAGTCAGCAGAAACCTGAGCTGAAATTCTTTCCTTTGCAGTTAATTATTTCCAAGCCTTCGCAGCCTGAGCAGAGCTGGTGAAAGGTGCTGAACTGACAGCCCTGGAGAAAGAGGCTTTCCATGTGTCCACAGGGACAGGCAGGAGGGAGCCAGTAGCAAGAACTTCAACCTGCAAGGCTCGTGCCGGAGCAATTCATTCCTACCTAAGCAGCTCTTGTGTGTCCCTGCAAAACCACAGTCCCACAATTCTGGAGCTCGTTCCCAGGGCCAAGCCCAGGGTGAGTTTTAGCCCTGGCAGGCTGGGAGGGTGAAGCAGCCTCTTCCAGCCCTGCTGCTGACATTTCTCATGGCCAGGTGCAGATCTTCTGGTGCTGGCTCCGTGCCACGAGACCAGCATGTTTTTCAGAGTTTCACCCTCCTACCAGACAGTATTTTTCAATATTTTGCATTAAATCTTCTGCTGTATTTGATTAGCCCGCAGCAGCTGTTTTCCACTCTCACAACAAATCATAAATCTATAAGCTCATGGGTGAGAGACTGTCTGTGCCTAAGAATGTTGGTGTCTGAGGAACCTCGTGGCTGCACAGCCGAGGGAGAGCCTGTACCTGAGCAAGGCTGGGGGCAGGCACAGCGAGGCCAGAAACCCTCACCCACTTGGGATCCACCTTGGAGGCCCTTTGGTTGTGCAGGGTGGCTTATAGGGGTTTGGGCTTGGTGCAAGAATTCCTGCTTGGATACCCTTGTGATTCCTTAAATGAGGGCTCCATGCTGAAAACATAGGAATAATGGTAATAAACACTCCATTGCAGCGGGGTGTGAACATGTTTGAATATAAAGGATGGTGGATTTTAGCCCACAAACCTGGGGAGGTCAGAGCACAGGTAATAAACCCCTGGAACACCCATTCCCATCCCCAAACCCACAATTCCACGTGCAGTCAGATCTGTGATTCCATCCTCAGTCGGGAACTGCTCGTTGGGAAGCCAAGATCTCCTGTCCCATGGCCAACTCAGATAAGGAGAGCAAATGGCTGAGGGAGAAGGGAGGGGAAACTGCTCCATACATTTAAAAGAAAAAAAAAAGAAAAAGAAAAGGGTGTTATTCAAAGACTATAAAAGGCAAAAGTTTGGATGAAGGAGCAGAGAGAGGGTTGCCAAGTGGTTGCAATGAAAAAGAAGAAGGAGCAGGCTCTGCCAGGTCTTGGCACGTGTGCTTTTCCTTGGATAAATCAGTCACTGCAGACCTATGGTAGTTCTTGCTGACAAGCTGTCGAGCTCCTTGGCTGGGGGAACAGGGCATGTGCTTTACATGCACTTACAGAATAGTAAACTGTTATTAAAAGGGGAGAAAAAACCCCAACCCCTCAGCCTGCTCGGCTGCATTATCACAGAACAAATTCACTCATGCATGGAGCAGTCTGGATCCATGGAAAACTACAGGCTCACCTCCCTGTGGAGCCACTTGACCTCTGGAGGGGAAGGGCAGAAACAAAACATCTCCAAGCATGGAGAAAGAGGCCAAAGCCACAGCAATGCTGGGTGGATTGCAGGACGTGGCTCCCTGGGCAGACACCTGGGAACATCCCAGCCTGGTTTGGGAACTGGGAAAACACCCCTGGGCAGCCTGAGGTCAGCTTGGGATGGAGCCTGTGGCTGTGGCAAACCCAGAGCACAGAAACTGCCTGAAATCCAGGGGTAGCCAAGAGTCCTGAGCTGGAGCAGGAGGAGGAGGAGGAGGAGGCTGAGCTGGGGATGACGAGGGAAGAGGGAGACGTGCCTTGGGAGCACTGGCAGGAACGGGCTTCAGACAGCACAAGACAGGCAGGATGGATGTTCAGCTTCAGGGAGGAAAGGCAATGAAAAGCAGGGAAGCCAGAAAAAGGATTTAGAGAGTTGTCATCTGAAGAGAACAAATAGAGAATTGTCTGAGGAAAAACCTGACCAGACTGGTTCTGTGTGTGTTGACTCTGCAGTTCAGGACAGCCTCGTGGCTGCTGTGCCGTGGATCCAGAGCTCATCCTGCTCTGCCCCTCCAGGAGCTGCATGGACACAGGGGCACGGGCACAGCCCAGCCTGGCAGCCCATCCCTGTGCCCCCCAGAACACCCCAGCAGCACTCATGCCAGCCTGTCATAGCCCCTGCCCCTCCTGGCCCCTTAAACATGCTCATTTTGGGGCAGCAATGCAGCATTCCCAGGGTCAGTCCAAGGAAATATCCCCATTGGGATGTTCAAACCTGCAAGAATAAGTGAAACTCAGCATGGATATGAAACCTGCTGGTGCTGTTTGCAGCAACTCTTTCCACCCAAGCTTTGGCTGGAAAGCAGACTGGGACTGTGCTGCTCCAGGAACCACCAGACACCCTGAGCATCCTTTTGGGAGGAGGGCAAGTTTCTCTGGGTGTGTTTTCCCCTGTTCCTCAGCCTGTAACCCCACAGAGGTGGTTCCTCCTCAGCAGCACATTTCTGCTCTCTCTGAGCTCCACTGCCTGTTTGTTGTGGCCACATTTGAAGGAAAAATGCCTGCAAGACAAAAAAACAACTGTTCTTAAAAAATAACTGTCTGCCAACAAACCCAAACCCAGCAGATAAATGGGATCTAGAGCTTCTTTTGAGTTTGCAAGCAGACAGAATTCCAGCTATAATCCTGCCACTAATTCACAGGGAGCACAACTTCGTCAGGACACGGAGTGTGGACACCATGGAAAAGAAATGGAGAAAAGGAGATGTTTGTGTGGATTTGCAAAGCAAGGCTGTGGCCAAATCAGGCACTTGGGCTTTCCAAACCACAGCTGGCAGAGCCACTGCCCTGTGCCCTTCCCAGGGCACGGGATGCTTGGGCACAGACACTGTGGGAGGGTGGATCACGTGGAGAAGGTCAGGCTTGGGCAAGGCTCATGTGGTAAAATAGGTCACTGCCCCAAGGCCAGCACTGGTGACTTCACACCCAAGTGTCCTGGCAAGTGAGGGAGCTCTGCTGCCAGAACAGGGGTGGATCCAGGGCACAGCTCAGCCCTGACTCCTGGCACCTCAACCCCTCTGGGACAACCCCAGCCATGCAGTGCCCCTGCAGTGCCCTTGGAGCGCCCCTGGGTGGGCTCTGCAGGTACTCAGGGTCTGCCCCCACCACGAGGGCTGTGATTCTGAACCTCTGCCCTGCTCAGGTGAGACCCCACCTGCAGAGCTGCCTCCAGCTCGGGGATCCCAGCACTGGAAGGGTGGGGAGCTGTTGGAGAGTCCAGAGGAGGCACCAGGATGATGGGAGGGCTGGAGCAGCTCTGCTGGGAGGAAAGGCTGGAGAACTGGGATTGTTCAGGCTGGAGAACTGGGATTGTTCAGGCTGGAGAACTGGGATTGTTCAGGCTGGAGAAGGGACCTAATTGTGGCCTTCAAGTACCTGGAGGAGCCAACAGGAAAGATGGAGAGAGACAATTTCCAAGGGCCTGGACTGACAGGACAAGGGGGAATGGCTTCACACTGACAGAGAGAAGGATTAGACTGGATAGTAGGAAGGAATTCTTCCCTGTGAGGGTGCTGGACAGGCTGCCCAGAGAAACTGTGGCTGCCCCTGGATCCCTGGAAGTGTCCAAGGCTGGGTTGGAAGGGGCTTGGAGTAACCTGGGCTAGTGGGAGATGTCCCTGCCCATGGCAGGGGGTGGGACAGGATGGGCTTTGAGGTCCCTTCCAACCCAAACCATTCCATGTTGCTGAGGATCACCTGCCCACGGGGTGGTTTGTGCAACCGAGAAGTGGCACAGAAAACACAGGGCTCTGATTTCTGGAACAGCAGCAGCAGGACACACCCAATGCCAACCCATCCACCAATTCCACGGCTGTCTCAGGTAGTTCACTTTGGTCTTCTTTAAAAGGTGTGGCCGTGAGCGAGTCATGGGGCACAGGGGATTAAAGGAAGGGGGAGTAAGAGGTTAATTGGATTCTATTTGGAGAGGGATTTAGGCTGGCTGAGTTTTTTCAGTCAGCAGCGCATAGTGGAACATGTCACTTGTAATTGAGCTAATGAAACACCTCTGGAGATAAAAAAACACAGTCTAAATTCAGCCCCGGCTCCCAGGCTGGGTGTTCATTCATGGCAAGGTTATGCAGAGATGGAGCTGCTGAGTGTGAGGACAGGGGGCTGCAAGGGGAGCTGCAGGGCTGGGGTTGCTCTGCAGGGTCTGCCTTTCCTCTCTCAGGGCTGAGGGGTAATTAGGCAGATTGTTCATTAGGGACACTCTTCCAGCACAGGACCCCAAACTCTGCCAATATCTTGGTGCAGGTTACTGAGTCCAGCCTCTCTCCTGCTCTCAGGGTGTTTATTTGTTTGCTATAAATAGGCAGGGCAGGCACTTTGCTCCATGGCCAGGGAATGGCACTTGGCTCAGCAGGACAGGGACTGCCAATACCTGCCCTTCCCCAGCACCTTTAGGGGGGCTGCCACCTCCCAGCACAGTTCCCTTGGGTTTTCACAGGGGATTAAGGGATTTTTAGGCTTCCAAACTGTGACAAAAGCACCTCTGCCCCCAAGCCAAGCCACCAAACATGACTTGAATGCAAGTAAAGGAGTGTTGGCTTCCTGAGTCTGCCCAAAGGCCAAGCCAGAGCCCTCTTTGTGAAAAATTTTAATGATCTGAAATTACCTTGTCTCCCGAGTCGGGAGGAAAACCTTTGAGAGCAACAGATATAATGGAAGAGAGAAAAAAAAAAGGAGATATTTTCAGGAGGCAATTTCAAAAAAATAGAGGCATTTTGTCAAATAAACCCCAGCCCTCTGTCTTTCCAAAATGAGCCACCAGCTCAGAATGAAAGTCACGTTCCAAATTAAGAAGTTGCAGCGGAAATTAGTTTCCAATTTTGCAGGGTTTATATTCCTGCTTTGGGGATAATTACGACAATCCAGTCGTTTTCTTTCCAGAAAACCGAAACTCCACTTATTCATTCCCTCTGTCTCCCCTCAGGACTTCAAAAACAAAGTTAGTTTGGATGAGAAAGGCGGATGTGCTTGACACCCCTGATAAAATAAACCCAACCCAACGGCGTGATGAGCTTTATGCTGTCCTATAAAACACACCATTGGCATGAGAGCCTCGGTGTCTGCACTTCCCAGGACACCTGGAATGGGGTGGCTGCATCCCCACGGTGTCAGAGCAGGCAGGAGAAGTGCAGGAAACACGGGGAAAGCACAAGGAGAGGGAAGGCTGGGTTTGTATCCCAGGAACAGCGACACTTGCTCGGCAGGAATTGCCTCTTCGCCTTTGATTTCTCCTGCTGTGGTTTGAGTCTTCCCTCCTCCTGCTGAGGTTTGACCTCTCCTTCTCTGCCTTTAGGCAAGAGGACAGGTAAGTAGGTGCCTGGTCTGCGTGGAAAATGGGATGTCTGAGGTTAATTCAGGGATGCAAACAGCCCAAGGGGCTGCAGGAGAGGAAGATGAGATGAGCCCTGGTACATCAGTGCTGCTGGAGCCTTTGTGTCCCCCAGCTCTCAGCTCAGCCTTAGTGGGGCCAGCAAACAAAGGAGAGGCTTTCTCAGGGCACTGGTCCTGCAAAGCCACCCTGGGGTGGGAATTCAGGCTGCAGGATTCTCCAGCAGTAGCAGCAAAGACAAAGCCAGAGCTCCTGCCCAGTTCCAGCTCTGCAGCTGATTCAGGGGACCCACTGCCACTGGGGTTCAGGTGCCAGTTCTCCAGGGGAAGGATCCCCTTCCCTCCCCCAAAGCTGCACTGCTCCCACAGTGCTGGCACAGAGAGGGGCACAGCCAGGAGCCAGAAAGCACTTCAGACACGGCAGACAGAAAAGGATCATCTCCATGGAACAGCTTTATTGTACTGAGGCTCTGCAGCCTGTCTTGGCAAGAGCCATATTCCAGGGCAATCTGTCCTGGATTATAAACTATACAGCACCCGAGGAGCCAAGAGCTTGCAATTCCCCTTTAAGTGCTATTAATTGCCCTGGTTATCATGTTGTGCAGTTTGAGTGAACCTCCTCATCCCCCCTCCTCTCCTGCTGCAGAATATCCATCACTATCCATAACCAAAGGGTTACATAAAGCTGCAGGGAAGGCTCTGGTTTGTGTCACCTTGATTGCTCCAGACTGCAACAAAGCGCCCATCAGAGCTGCCCAGCCACGCTGTACATCAAGCTCCTCTAATTCTTTTCATGTCTCCAGAGGGGCAGGCAAAGCAAATCATCAAATTTAACCTCCCAGTGCTTTGGAGAGATGTCAGAGGCCATGTGGGCTTTCACTTCTCCCTTTACAACCCACAGCAAGAGGTGGAAGGAGGAAATCAGGAAAGAAAAGGACAAGAAAGGTACAGAAACTGCACTTTTAATGTCACCTACAGCACACCGAGGGCAAAGTGCAACACTCAGTTACTGGCCCAGGAAACCCCAGTTTGGGAACTCAATAGCCAAGGTGGGTGGCTTCAGTATCACCTTCTTCTTCCCTCAACAACAAGGTTCCTGCCCAACAGCTACTCGTGGCACGCCTGGTGCGGATGCAGCACAAAGGCTTGGGTATGAAGAGTCAGTGTTTTCTGTTGTGCAGGTTTTCCTTTTCTGCCTGGCCCTGTTGCATCCAGGGCAGTGAATTCCCTGGGTGACTCACATTAGGATGTGTAGCAAACCCATCTTGTGGAGGGGCCTCCAAAATCGGCTTCCTTCTCTCCCTCTGGGAGCAACAAGCTGGAGGCTCCTCTGATTCCTGCTACTCATGGTGAAGGAGGTGAGGAGGAGCAAAGAAAACAGCTGTGATTCCTGCCCCCCATCTCTCCTGGATCTACTGGAGAAAGGCAGAGTCACAGAATGGTTTGGAAAGGACCTTTAAGACCATCTAGTTCCATCCCTGCAATGGGCAGGGACACTTTCTGTAGGGAATCTGCCAGTTGTGGAGAAGCAGGAAAGCCCCAGTGTTTCTTAGGAGGTCCAGCCTGGCATGGTTTGATGCACCTACCTCACAATGGGAAATGAATTCCAGGAGATGAGCTTAGCTCATGTCTGCACAAAACCACTTCTGCATGAGCAGTACTTGCATCCTGCCTCATCCCAGGGATCCCAGGGAATGAGCTCCTGTCCATCCAGGCAGGGCTGGGGCTGCGCTGGCACAGCAAGACTAAGGATTCTCCAGGTTTTCCTGCCTTGAATCCAAAGAGCACTCACCCTAAGGAATCATTCCTCTCCAGGGTGCCAGATGCTGCCTCCAGCTCCACTCCCAAACATCCCTACGCCTGCCAGATGGAGAGTGGAGGGAATGATGTGGATGGACACGTGTACGTGGGCCTTCTCCTCCATGGTGTGAATCAGCAGCACTGGAGTCACAATACCCACTGATGCGCTGCTAAATTGTCATTAAAAAGGAGTTTTAAAGGAACTTGAGCACAATTAAAATACTGAATTAGCTATCAGATTAAAAAAAAACCAGCCACAAGCCTTAGAAGATAAACACAGTTCTGCTTCTGATACAAAGAGAATTTTTCAGAGCAATTCACTGCCTGCTCTTCAAGGGGATTTTTCAGCCTGGGCTCAGGCTCCCCTTGGAGGAAGATGCTGACCTGAGCATTACTTTTATTTCTTTCAGGCATACCCATGCAACCCAAAGGTATTTCTTTCTGTTTGGGCCCTTCCTTTCCCCGTATTAATTTCAATTCACCCAATGAGGCAGTTGCATAACTGTTGTTTAGAATTGCTGTCACGTCAGCCCCAACCCGATCACTGCCACCCTGCAGTTATATAAGAGGGTTTGTTAGGATTTCTGTGATTTCCCTCCCCCAAACTGTGGCAGGATGAAGCCCTACCCTGAAGAGATGTTTTGGTTTTCCGAGCTCTGGTGTCCATTAGTCTCGTGCTTTGGTGCCTTTCCTCCCCAGTTTTTGTTTGCTGCAGCACAAGGGTGTGTTTCTGCAGAGAAACTCTCCAAAGCCAGTCCTGTGCACCCCGTTAATACACAGGCTGTGAAATATGCTGTGCTGAGTCAGAGGAGCTGCTGGCAAAGGCAAAGTTCACCAAATGGGTAAGCTCTTAAGGAGCACTCTCAGTTTCTGGAGAGGCAGACTGTTGAAATGCCTCAGTGGCTGGGACTGTAATTTCCCTTGTTCTTCAGGAGCCAGTGGAGTGTTACCCCGCAGTGATGGAGCAGCAAACCCCATGGGATTGTTTCTCCCGGGGTGTCTCCACTCAAACACACAGAACTGACCCTGCAATGGAGAGGCAGCTCTTCCACCACCCACGGAAACATCCCGCTGTCCTTGCTCCTCTCCAGCACTGCTGATCCCTTTGGACCCGGGGCTGGCAGGGAAACTTCTCCTTCCCTGCCTCCCAAGAACTCAGATGATCCATTTAACCCCTGGTTTTCTGCCTTCCCAGGGGCACCAATGCCATGGCCATGCTCACAGCCCCCTTGGGCCCAAGGGAATGGGGAAGCCATTCTGCACTGCAGACAGAAATGCTCTAAGCCAACAAATAATCAAGGGTGGTGCTTTCTCTTGGCATAAATGAACACTGCCCACACTTTTCGATGTTCCTTCATGCTTGAGGGCAATCTGTTTGTGGCTGACATTGTTTTTTTCCTAGGAACAGTGTGGACAATGTCAGTCTACATGCAGAAAAAGCTAAAAAGATACTGAAGCACCATCAAATAGCCCTCCTAAAAGACCCCAAACTTCTCCAGACCACAAAATAGATCTGCTCCTTCCAATTAACATCTTGCCCCTAAGTCCTGCCTCCCTGTGGAGAAGCTTGAGAGATGAGAACTCATGGCTGTCCTTCCCACTCCCAACTCAAGGGCAGTTTGTAGGGGCTGAAAAAGAGCAAAGCAAGGCTCTTGCTGGAGGTTTAAGCTGAGAATTAACCAAAAGACAGTAATACCAGCTGCTCCTGTAGGGAAGCAGTGAGGAAAGAGTTGGTCAATGGATGTTTTTGTGTGGTAGTTGTTCAAAATTCCTTCTGGATGAGCACACAGGGATCGAGTGTGTTCAGGGGAACAGGCGGTGCTGGGTGAGAAAAGCTGCTGCCTTCTGAGTGATGGGAGCTTTATAAAACACAGCTTTCAGAGCACCTAGGCCTCTGCAGGCATAGGGCAGACTGGGAATGCAGTTTATCCAGATGCAGTGGCTGTATTCCCAAAGATACTCCCACAGAAATGGCAGCAGGAGTGTTGGGAATGAGTAAGACTCGGTGACAGCAGCACAGCCACTCAAATTAACAGCTCGGCAAAGCCCAACCCTGTGAAGTCATTAACTCCAGAGTTTGGAGAGTTCAAACTTCAGCAGGGAGAGGCAAAGGGTTCAAGAGAGATACACAAATAGAGATACACAAATAGATGCCCTGTGAGCTGCTCTCTTATCTTCACCTGAGATCCTGTGACTGAGACAGAGGCAACTCCTGCTCAAAGGCAATTAACTCAAGCTCTCAGAGTGGTTTCCAAACACGGGGTGGTTGTGGCCTATTTCTCAAGGATTTGTGAAAGGCAGCTGAAGGAATCGGGGCTCCTGTCAGTAAAACTGCCACTCAGAGTCCTTGTCCTCTGGAAACCAGAGCTATCAGTGACAAGCCCAGGTGTCTGGGCTGTGGGCAAGGCTCTAACACAGGCACAACTCCCCAGGTCTCACAGCAACCTCTGCCCCAACAGTGGTGATGCCAGTGCACTCACTGCTCTGCACATGCAGCTTGTGAAAAGCACTTTCAAGCTTCCTCTTCCCCGGGATATCCCCGGGGTGGGAATGGTGCAGGAAGCCGTGGCAGAGCTCTGGTCCCTGCCCCACCCCATTCGGGGGGGCTGAGTTCAGTTTGCCACACAAACAGGCTCGGAGGCAGCCCCAGGAAAAGCCTCCCTAGTGAGAACCTGCTTTGTGCAGGATGGCTAAAAGGGTTTCACACTGACCCTAAAGGTGTGGCTGTGCTTTGGGAAACCCCGCTGGAGTCACCAGCCCAGTCCTTCCTGTCCATCCACACTCAGCCAGCCTTTAATTTGGGATTTAATCTGTCATTTGGGATGTTCTGCTAAGCATCACTGCAGACTCCACACTGGGGCTGCCTTTATTCTTAATACTCTTTGCTCATGTCACTTCTCCAATCATTTTTTAATGTTAATTGTGTTTCATTGACCTTCCTTCCAGTGGCAGCCTCAGCACTAGCAAGTTCTCCTCTCACTCAGCTCTTTTGGGACCAATTCTAAGCAAAAGGTGGAAGAGAGTTTAGTTCTAGGGACAGACTTGCACCTTCTCAGCCAAGGTCCAAACTGCCCTGTTGTGCTGCAAGACACAATAGAGGTAAAGAACGACACAAAGCAAAGATATACTCCATAAAACATTAATATTTTAATGAAAAATCTTAGCTTCATGTTTCTATCCAAAGACACTCAAAACTAGTTTTTCTCCCCCCTTAATTTTGACCTATAATGGGACCAGTTTGGAGATATTTATTTTTTTTTTTTGTATTTTGGAACATTTTTTTTTAAAGATTAAACAACCAGGCTAGCAAAAAGGTACCCAATACATACTTTTCTTATATCAAACAAGCTAGTATTTCAATACAATGTAACTATACAGAATATATACATTACACATATGATCACAAAGCAAACACTACAGGCTCAGAACAGATCTGAAAAAACATGATATTCACATTGATTACAATAACTCTAAAAATGATTGTAACGTTGAAACGGCACTTAGTTTACAAAAAAAGTCACAAAAATATATATAGCCACCAAGAACTATGGTTCCTGAAAAATACTAATAGCCAGATAGTATTATATAAAATGTGAAGTGTATTTAAACATCGTATACATTAAAAAACAAAACCAAAACCCAAACCCCAAGTCTGGTAGGTCAATAAACATGCCAAGTAATCAAGCTGTGACCAGCATCAACAAGAGAAGCTGTACTGTGGATGAGATGACTGCATATACGGCTGGTGACCGGAGACTGGCACAGTTAAGGGGGTTTCACTGGTACTCAAATGCACAAAGAAGCCCAACAATAATTTAATTCACATTTTTTTGTCCTCTTTTCCCTCTCGGGGGTTTCACCACAGGGCAGCACCCGGAGTGAAGGCACTGCAGGAACAGGGCAAAGCAGCTGTCCAAGGGGGAGCCAGGGTTACAGGGCAGGATACCAAAGCATGCATCAGCTGAACGGATGGGGCACCACCATCCCTCTCTGGGCACTGCAGCGACCTTCAGGAAGACTGTAGGAACAGGTGCCACACAGGCTGGCAGCACCAGCTTCTGCTTTTGTTTCATTAGTGCAACCAGATTTGTAGGGGAGACCTGTGGGGCACCGAGCTCCTGTGATAGCACGTGTTGAGTTAACAACAACCCGGAGCAGGAGGTGCTGTTGCATTAAAAAATTCACATTTGTGGTTTTTTTATGGTGCATTTCCTCAACCCCTTGGAACTCACTGCATTCAAAGGCACCTCTGATGGGATGGAGGTACCTGCTGGTCTTGAACCCTCTTTTCTGCCATCAAGATGCAATGGGATTTATCATGTCCAGAAGTGGAGATGAGAACCCTCCAAAACTGGGTTGTGAGCAAGACTCCAACATAACCGATCGGGATGAAAATTAGCTATTCCCCATCCTCTGGTGGTGTGGAAGTTGTGGTGGATGCTCCTCCACCTGCACTCCCTCCATCCCTGCAGGGTGCACAAAGCTTGTTTTGCATATCAAATGCTTCCTGGCTTGTCTCAGAGAGAGACCAGCAGAGTCTCAGAGCGCTCCCACCCTGGGCTGGAGGCGGAACCAGCGACCAAGAAGCGACCGAAGCCCTCGTATAAAAACTTTAAACCACAGCTTAAAAACAATACAATCTTATCCCGCAAGGGACATATAGGGATCATCGTCTTACAAAATATATCTGACTGCATTGGCAGCTAGTACTCTTTTAAAAAGTTTAAATTCACACCTTTTAGACTCAAGATCCACGTGAAGCCAGAAGCATTTTCGAGAACCGAGTCTAAAGATCTCTCAGTATGAGAGACTTGCCCATGGTCTCTGCGAGCCTGACAACTGAACTCCAGCTCAACCACCACTCCTGGCTCACTCTGCTCTGAGCAGGGCTCAACTGCATCTCCTCCAGGGTCCCTTCCAATCCCCACACCCTGGGCCCCCTGGCGAGCAGAAATATCAATGCATACCTCATCATGGATTTGTCTGGGGGAGGAAAGGCAAAAGGACAAAAGAAAACGCAGCCCAGAGTTCAAAATGTACGGAAAGGAATTTATGCTTTAGGTTTAATCCCAAGGGAAGTTTAAGGCAAGTTTTTTCTAGCTTAGTTAGGTATCCCTCTCGCTCCATTTGGAATCTAAGCACATTAGCAACAGAGATGGTTTGAAGATGTCCTATGTTTTTACACCTCTTTTGTGAAGAACTGAACACTTCCAACAAGGTAGGGAGGAGAAATAAAATGGTATTTCCATTTAAACTGTGTGCATTTCTATGGAAAAGAGAGATATTAATGGGAAACAATTACAAACAGGACAATTAACATGTAAACTCAACTCTAAACCAACCAACCAACCAAAATCCTCCAAGAACTCTCTTGTCCCTCCAGTTGAACCAGACTGAGAAGTGAGGACTAAATGAAGATCAGGGGGTTGAGAAGATCATGTGGAACACCCAGTGCAACAACAAGGAGCCCCAGGCCTTGCCTTGTACCATGGGGTTAACGATCCTCATTTCTTTTCAAGGAAGAACAGATTGGAGCTACAAAGTCTTTGTGACTTCTCCCCTTCTCTTTGGTATTCAGAAAGCACTTTGCCTTCTGACTCAGGAGTTTAAGTGTTAAAAATCCAATATCCAGATATGTCTACTGTGTGTTTGCTCCTCTCCTGCCCAGTGAACTCATTACCAAAATACTTACTGGGTGAAAATGATCAGTTCTAACAGAAGGTTACACCCACCACCTTGTTATCTGACCACCTTGGATTGTTACATGTGTGCAGCTGAGAAATGGGGGCGTGGGTGAAGCACTTTTCAGAATCCCACAGGATTCCCAGTTACCTGCATAACACTTGTCAGAAAAAGAAGCAAATTCTCTATTTGAGTTCAGTGTCATCGCCCTGTAATTCAGGATAACGCTCAGCAAGAGGCATTGCCTTGTCTCACTGGCTTCTCACTTACAGAAATCAGAAGTGGAAGAGAAATGACCTTTAAATTCAGCCCATGACCAGGACTGGGCTGGTTCCCAGTCCAGCAGCCCAGCACAAGCACTTCTTCTTCAAGCCCTTTAGAGAAGCCCCACAAAGGTGGACACCCGAGGCTGAATTGCAGCACAGAACTTTGCAGCATGTTTCTAAAACACCCTTGATCTGGGGGACAGACTTCACTCCAGCAACTTGGAAAGTGCTTCAATCCCAAGGGCTTTTGCCCTGTGTGAGTAAAATATGTGGGTTTTACCTAAAACACAGCAGAGAAAAATTGCTAAAGTCACTGAAACCCTTTAAGCTCTTTCCAAAGGTCAATAAACTTTTTCCCTTACAAAAGCTGGCTATTAATAGAAAGAACTGAGACCCAGAGAGCATCAGAGCTGCCTAAGCTGCCTGAATACAAATTGATCTGCAATATAATACCACTTTTGTGCCTTGTGCTTCTTCAGGAGCAACCTTTCTCTCTTGGTTTCATTTCCTCCTCATGTTTGCATAAAACAAATCCGGACAGAAAACAACAATTGCCAAAAAACAAGACTCCAAACTGAGGGAGTATTCCATGCCTCTGGAATACTAAGATCAAGCAACTCCTACTCACTCAGCACGTCATCTGTAGGCCATGGGCATTTGGCATCAAACACTGAGGGAACTTCAGAAGCTCTAAGAAAAACCACACATCTCCTAATGGACTTCCTAATTTAGGTTTCAAAGCAGTGCTGGAGCCCAAACAGCCTCGACAAAACAAGACTCACTGCTCTGAAAATCCCACACCCTGAATTTGCAGCTTTTTCTAAATATGGAAAAATGAAATTGCAGATCTTTTCAGTTTATTGCTTTGCTTGGGCTGTGTGTGTAGCTGGAGTAATGGCCTTAAGTAAACCGAGTTGGCAAGGATTTAAAGTGTTTTGAAACAGGAACAATTCATCATTGCTATATAGGCCTTTTGTAAACAACCCCCTGTTGGTTAGAAAGTTGGCCTTAAAGAGAATAAATTGCTTGTTTTGTCCAAAACAGGCTGATAAAAGTCTCTGAAACTATACATGCATATGTAGCAACAAAAAAAGTGCAATAATGCACAAAAGAGCTTATTTTTTGCCATCTGTAAACTCCCTCCAGCTAGCTTTCAGATCAGTAAAAATACAGTTGTGTGTGGGAGGGGAAGTGATCAGAACCTTCATTTTCCTGCATGGTGCCCCATCTACAGATCCAGTGAGGAGATACTTGTCAGGCTTGCACAGACAGACCCTTTTCCATCACCCCCAATTCCTGATGCACCATCCTTTCCTTTCCCACACCTGACCTGGGCTGGGCACATCTGGACAGGCTGTTTGACCAAGCAGTTTCTAAAAGGACTGGAAGAGAAGAAGTGGGGACACCTGGCACAATTCACTTGGTTTGGGAGAACTGATTCATCTGAGATGGGAAGGGACAGCGTGTTTTGAAGAAGTGTGTGACTGGGAAGTTTCAAAACTGCTCACCACTGCCAAGCACAGGGGCACAGTAAGAGCTTTGAAAGCCAGCAGGCACAGATAGGAAGTGTCACTTTTTTAAGCACAAGATTAAAGCATCCACTCAAAACTGTTCAATCATGATTTCCAATGCATCCTTTTGTTTGTCATGTGAAAAAGGTTTCCTCTGATTTCTTGCACTTAACCAGAGGGCCTGCAGAAGCAAGAGAAACTTAATGAGCT
>JAWWEE010000062.1:1974182-1993792 GCA_035221455.1 Xenops minutus
GGGGCATGGGAAGAACCTTCAGGAGTTCTGCAGAAGCCCTGGTTTGTTTGGGAAGGATCTGAGCCATGGGGCATGGGCAGAGCCTGCAGGAGTTCCACAGGGAAGGATCTGAGCCATGGGGCATGGGCAGAGCCTGCAGCAATTCTACAGGGAAGAATCTGAGCCATGGGGCAAGGGCAGAGCCTTCAGAAGCTCTACAGAAGCCCTGGTTTAGGAAGAGACTCTCTGGTTAATGGCAGGAGCAATTAGGATGGAGCTGCAGTAGGGACAAGGTAGGAAAAGAGGAATGAAGGAGCTGAGCCCAGAGCAATGCTGATGTCTGTTTAGACAACTGCCTCCAGCTGGGAATTCCGACCATACTTGGGTGGATAGCCCTGTGCAGGTTTCTCCAGCCCCTAACTGTGCCCTGTCCACAGACTCCATGCCCAGAGTTTAAACTGAGCCCAAGGATTAGCGCCCAGTTAAGATCCTGAGGCACAGCCAACAGGGATCTGATGCAGCCGTCATCTCACAGCGCCTTTGAACTCCTTTGATCTCGGCAGATCCTTGTGCCAGACTGGTTCCCAACAATGCAATTATCAGCCTGCCCTTAATTGCAGTGTTTTCCTCGGGCTGCCTTTGGCCTCAGGAGTGCTCTGGCAGGGGCACTGTGTGCACACGGATGCCCCTGTAATGCACCAGGAATGGTGAGAAAAGGGGGAAGCAGCAGCCTTTATATCGCGTGGGAACCTTGCTATAGGAGCATTTTCAGCAACTCTGCGTGACAGACAGCTCTCTAAGACAGTTTAGCTCCATGCCTCTCATCTTTTTTCCTGTATTAATTTAGAAATTCAGTTCCTAGTTCATTTTTCATTTCTTACCCGAAAACAAACGAGCCCTGCAACGTGTTGCAGTTTGGCTGAGTGTGTAATCACACCCAAACAGAACTATTACAACAGAATGGTCTGAAAACTTCAGATTTAATAAAAAGTCTGAACTCCAGAAGGTGGGGAAATCCCAGAATCTGCAATATGGAGCTCTGCTCATAATAGGGCTGTCAAGGAATAAAAAAGGTTTTTTCAAAAGGCTCAATGTGCATGAGCCCAGGCTGTTAATTCCTCAGGTCTTTCACCCTGCTTTCCTTATGTTCAAAGCAGGAGCTGAACTTTTAATTGGGACTTTTAGACAGAGAAAGCTGTAGTTAAGGTTACACTGAAACGCCCTGTTAAGCATGTGAAAACAAGCTAATGCACCAGAATATGGGCTGGTGGAGCTCAAACTTTTCATCCTCTCCTACTGTCCAAGGGCATCTCTTTCCTCTGGGAGTTTGAGGAAAAGCTCTGCGGCCGTTTTGCTCATGAGAAAACACTTTCAACATTTACAAGCTTTGAGAGGTTCTTTTGCATGTTAATTACTCCAAAGCAGCTATTCAAATCTCTCCCAACTTTGCCCAGGGGTTCCCAGTTGACAGGTTGGCCAGAGATGCTTTGCTGTCAGACTTTTAACAAGAGGCTTGGAGTAATTTCACACCTGATATGCCCACAGAGTTTGCATTTTTAATATTACACACAGAGATGGTCATTTTGCTTGAAGGGATTGAACAAATAATTGCTGACAGGGGGAAAAATTATACCTTGACAGTTGTTGCTCTGCCCCAAAATGGTACAACCTCTGTGTGCTCAAAGCAGGAGATGCTGAACCATGAGGTTTAGTGCCCAAGAGGAAAATCCCTTCAATATTCCCTTTATTCACTGGAATGTCAATGCTATTGCCAGATAATGCTGACAAGTCTTGAAAACACCAAGAGCAAAGACATTGGGAGTTCAAGCTTGGTTGGAGATCAAAATGAATGCATCAGTTTGGGAACCAAGGCTCAGAGGAGGCATTCACACAAACCTTTGGCTGCCTGTACTATCTGCAGGAGCTGAATTGATTAGCAAACCCATTCAGTCGTCCTGCAATCCCTCCAAAAACTCTGAAATCCAAAGGCATACAACTGTCTTCAGTGCAAGGACATAGATAATATTTGTTTTATGATTGCAAGTCTCCTCTAAAACACAGCAATTACAACGCATCAGAGGAAGAATTTCAACCTCCATCACACTCCTTCAGTGTAATAAAAAAGTCAAGCACGCTTTATTTCACCTCAAATCTTTCTCAGGAAAATGCCTTATCCCGATGAGTTCCAGGCAATGAGATGCACACAAATGATCCCTGGGCAGAGCCATCACTCAGAGCCCATGGATCCAAACAAGCATTCCACCTGTAGCATTCCCATTGCTGCACAGCAAGGCTACCAGTGAGGACTTGCTGGGTGTTTCTTACCTGAGTGGATGAGCATGTGTTGTTTTAGGTTCTGAATGCGAGTGAAGCGGACCCCGCAGGTGGGACACTGAAAGGGTCTGTCGGGGCCGTTGGGGCTGGGCCTCTCTGTGCTGCTGGTGGAAGGAGCAATGTAGAGCTGGTAGGGATACTGAACGTTCTCCAGGCTGCAAAGGGAAAAGGCACTGCTTTACAGACAAGCCAGAGAAACCACCGTGCAAATCTGAACCTTGAGCATGTGGGGATGAGGAGAAGAGAGGCTGGCATGTCAGGTTTGCAATCTCTGTGCTGGAAATCCCTGTTCCTACAGTAACCTCACAGTCCCTGCCTGTGCACATCCAAAAAAATCCAAGGAGTAGTCCCTGCCTTGGGTTTCTCTGAGCAACAGGCCTGAGCACAGCTGCACTGTGGACTTGGTTTTCCAGGCATGGGCATTTGCCCCAGCATATCGATGACTTGCCATCAGCAAACAGTCCCCGAGGAAGAGTTTAAATTGCTGAGCAAATTGAAAGCAGTGGAGTATTTTGCAGCTTCAGTGGTATTTACAAATGGAATTGCAGCCAATTCATTTTTCATTTCAACCCAAGTTCCATGAACAAATATTAGTATCTACAATTACATATTTCTAAGTTTAAAATACTAATCTAATGAATCAATACTTGCTCCCTTTCTGATTCAAACAGCTCCAGCACTGTTTAAAAAACAGCACACGGGCTGTAATAAGGAACAATTTAACTTTCAAAGTAATTTATTTAAAACTAACTAATTGCTCCTCCATAGCCTCTAGCTGCAAACTGTTTAAGCGAACTGCAGTGCTCTAATCCAAGTCCTCGGGCAAGGAACGTGCTAAAGGGCACAGTGAAATAAAAACAAATGTGCTGGTACAAACAGAGGAACAATGGGAGTTTCTACTTACCTGGGGTTTCCCTTCCCTGAGCATTAAGGCCTACATTTTTTGCTAAAATGGACATTTCAGCTTGCTCAGAGCCTGCAGGAAGATCAGACATCACTGGCAGCAGGGAACTGCTCTGACCCTGAGCAGTCATTCCGTGGCCAGAACTTGCAATTTTAGCTTTACCAAACCACAGAGTCTGAAATATCCTGAGCAAAGAGTCCAGTGATGTCTCCTGTCACAGCCAGGAGTCTCCCTAACGGGGGGAATCCTTGCACCTCGAGCCCAGAGGGCTGGTCTCAAGGCTAGGCTGGATTTATGGACATTCAGAGGAATAAAGTGTGCACTTTGCACAAATACACTTCCCTGCACAGCACACAAAACTCTACAGAGCAGATCAGCACAGGAGGCCAAGAACCAGGATCACCTCTAAAATCAATAACTAAATTGTCTTTACTCTGGAAATGGATGTCAATACAAACTGTGAGGACAGGGGGGATCTGAATTCTGAGTGCAGTGATGGGTCTCAGACTTGTCCACTCTGGAGAGTGGACAAGATGAAAAAGCTTTCTGCAGGAATTTAGTACCTCTCAGTCTGTAAAACCCCAAAGGATTTCTGCTCTCACATGGAACTGGAATAATATTTGCTCTAAAGAAGAAATTTTATTGTCCTTCACTTCTTTTTATACACAGAGAGCTGTGGCAAAAAGAGATGCTGACAGACTTGTTGCTCTGCAGTAAAGGGAGTATTTGCAAGAGGGAAGTTACCAGCTCACTGCCACTTTGGGGGCTAAAAGAGCCAGCTGAGGGCTTTTGAAATAAAGGAAGGTATTTTAAACACACAGCCTGATTTTTCTAAGTCTGGCACTTCTGCCCCTCTTTGTGAGCAGATCACTGGATAAAGAACAGGCACAGGTGTAGTGTGCTCAAATAAGAATTACATTTGGGGTTTGTTCCTCAGGTCCTTCCTGCCTCGTTTCTGTGTTAGGGGACTGTGAGGAGCAAAAGCACATTGTACTCCTGGAGTTTTCTCAGGAGACACTAGAAGTAGGGCAGAAATGAGGAGCCACAGCTCTCCTTTTGTTTCCAGCTCTGTCAGGCTCTTTCCCCCTCCAGGCCTGTGCTGGTGCCACCTTCTCTGCCACGGAAGGAGAAGTGCAGTGGGCACAACTCCCGACGAGACGTTTAGATTCAGGTTTGGCTTTATTCTCTGCCAAAGCTTCACGATGAGGTGGGCTGGTTAAAGCAGAGGCAGTGGGAATCAGGAGGCTCTCCAGCTGCCACTGACTGGCTTGTCTTTCCCCTGCTCACACTGCAGGCAGGCTGAAACACCTATTGGTGACACAGCTTAGAGATGGTACTGGAAACACATCCAGCTTTTCCCTCCCCTGCTTCATTCCCCCACATATACTCCATTTTTCATGGCTTGGGGTAAATGTGGCATTTAACAGCTGGGATTTGTCTGACATTTGTGAGAATTTCTGTGCCAGCTACATAAAAACAGAGGTTTTGAATGTTTTCACTGAAATATCCTACTTGCAAGTTTTTCTTCTTTTCACCAAGAGATGACGCAAATATTTAATTATGTAGAACTCACCTCAGAAAAAGGTGAATGCCAAAATGCTCAGTGAGCCTAGAAATGTTCTCTGTTTGTAAATAACAATTATTATTGGAAAGTGGGGGTTCTCATGTAATGGGATCAGAAACCTTTCACAACTTTTTTAAATGTAGTCACAAACTGCTCCAGAGACCAGCTGTTAAATCATCAGCTGAATTACAGATCTAGAAAGTGGGTTACAATTCAAATGTGAAATCTCAGGGAAAGAATGGATCAGACTTCACTGTGAAACACTAATTTTAATACCTGACAGATTCCTGTGTGCCTATTAAGCTGACAACAATTACATGTGATCTGCTGTTTATGAAATCCTGATTATGGAGGAGACCCAATTAATGATGTTAATTATCTAAGAGAGAAACTCAAGAGATAAGGCATCTTAGATTTTCACAGTGGGAAGGATCTGTTGAGACTTTTAGATGGACTACTCTTCTGCTTTGCTTTAGGGATATAAATATAAAAATTATATTTTTCAATATAAATTTGCATTGGCCACTCATAAATCTCTATTAATAAAGAAATGGACAACCTGGACTTAAACTAAAGGTGCATTAAAAAACAACAAAGCCAAAGACTGAGGGAGATTTTCTCCATCTCGGACTAAGCAGTCTGGGCACTTTCATTTGGATTTATGAAATAAATCTTAGTTCTGGAGTCTGAAATTCCTCTAACTGTCAGTTCAATTATAGTTTTATAAACAAGGTGCAAATTCTAGTTCATTTTGCTGATGTTTCTGTCATTCTGAGACTAATTATTTTCAAACTTGGGCACAAACTAAGGTAAATATTCTTTCCTCCTCTGCCTGGAAGAGAACTTTTAGTGAGAATTTTCAGCGTGTTTAAAGAATTTTATATCTTTTGGATTTTCAAGGCAGTTTGTGCTGAAACTCTGCAACTTTATAGGATATTTCTGAAATAATCCACTGCTGAAGATATGAGTTCCATTTGACTTTGGAATTACAGCTCTAAAAACCCGGATTAGTTGTAATGCAACATGTGCTCCTACTATTAATTCAATCCGAGTGCTGGCTGTTATTTTACACTGAGGTTTGTTAGCAGATAGATAAAATCTCCCATGTCACAAGAAAAAAAGTCTTATCCAAGCGCTTATTTTGCCTTTTCAATCCCACAATGGGACAGGTTTTAGATGGAAAAGGCAGGAAAGACTTTTATGAGCCCTGAAAACGCAGCTCTTGGTTGTTATCTCTGTAGGGAGCTTCACTTGACACAGTTTCTGGAACAACTCCCAAAGGTTCACACTTCTTCCTCAGCCCCACTTGTCTGACAAAACACTGCAAAAGCCAGTTGCAAAAAATGTGCTTAGAAAGGGAATAACTACAAAATAGAAGTCCAAGCAGCTGTGTGTAGCCCTGTATGCCATCACTTGGCTCTAAGAGAATTATGATATATCTTTGACCAAACAGACCTGGTTTAGTTTGCTTTTCTCTGCCAGCCTTCCCTTATAAGGGATTCCCTTAATAAATCACTCAGCTCAGCCCAGCAAAAGGCTGCTAAATATTTACAGCAAGTGACACACAGCATTTTGGGAAGGAGCTAAGGCAGAGAGTTGGGGAGAGGAGATTTAAGGCTGTTTGGTGGTTTAGGGCAGCAGTGAGGCCTGCTGAAGCCCTTGTTTTCAGGGCTGTCTGGCAGCTTTAGGATGCATGTTTCACACTAAAGGGTTTTTTTAAAATTTATTAATAAAGAGCAGTGATAAAGAAACAGCAAAGCCATGAATATCTTTCTTCCCCAGTGCTGCCTGGAAACAGCAATTCTGCCTTTCATCACCTACATTCTCCTAGAGCACCTGCCCCTCCAGGAGCTGCCTGTGCTTTGAGCAACCCAGAGGAGGAGATGGGGGAGGAAGGCTGGGGAGGGGACTGCAGGGGGCACAGGAGCAGCACACTGGGCAGGACAGTGGACAGCACACTGGGCAGCACGCTGGGCACACCAGGCAGCACAGCACACTGGGCAGCAGCACTCTGGGCAACACAGTGGGCAGCAGCACACTGGGCAGCACAGCACACTGGGCAGCACAGCACACTGGGCAGCAGCACAGCACACTGAGCAGCAGCACTCTGGGCACACTGGGCAGCAGCACAGCACTCGGGGCACACTGGGCAGCAGCACACTGGGCAGCAGCACAGCACACTGGGCAGCAGCACAGCACACTGGGCACACCGGGCAGCAGCACAGCACACTGGGCACACTGGGCAGCAGCACAGCACACTGGGCAGCAGCACAGCACACTGGGCAGCAGCACACTGGGCACACTGGGCAGCAGCACAGCACCCTGGGCACACCGGGCAGCAGCACAGCACCCTGGGCACACCAGGCAGCAGCACACTGGGCAGCAGCACAGCACACTGGGCACACTGGGCAGCAGCACAGCACACTGGGCACACTGGGCAGCAGCACTCTGGGCACACTGGGCACACTGGGCAGCAGCACAGCACACTGGGCACACTGGGCACACCGTACTCACCGATCATCGTCGTCCGCGTGCGCGTTGGTGCCGGTGGCGCTCTGGAGGGTGGGCAGGCCCTCGGTGACCCCCTCGTCTATGGAACCTGGGAGAGCAAAGGGCAGCTCAGTGCCAGTCACTGGAGGGCAGGGGAACACACACCAGGCTTTCTGCCCCACATCTCTGGGGTGGGAGGTGCTGCTGGTGGTCACACAGTGAAATGGCCTTGGGCAAGGTGTTGAGAAGCACCGTGTTCCCAGGCAGCTTCTCCTCTGCTCAGCTATCTACTCAACTGACAGCTCACCAAAGGCACATATGTGGCACAGCTACAAGATGGACATGTTAAATACAGCCAGTTTTCAAAACATAGCCAGTGCTAGAACTATGAACAGAGAAGTGACATTCATCTAAAGCGACTATTTCATCAATTTTCAAGCCTTCTTGAGCAATAAAGGCTTCAAACCTGTTACACTACACGGCTTTTGGGATCCAAATAGTCCATGAATATATTACTTGATAATGCCTTCATTTATTTATAAGCTGCTCAGCCAGGAAGAGCCCTCTGAGGAATCAGAAATGCTACACAAGAGACTGAACACCTGTTTGTAAGAGAAATGCACACACAAAACCACCCCAGAGCTTTGCTCAATGCACCAACATTGGGGAAAAGGTAGTTCAAGGGGTTTGGGAACAGAATCCAAGGGAAGAGCAGCACTAAAACCAAACCACAGTTTCATTCATGTCACGTGGCTGTTGCTCATTTGGGCCTCCCCCATCCCCACCAGGAGCTTGGCCAAGCAGCCCCTGGATCTTGAGCACTGGATCCACGGGAGATGAGATGGGAAAGGAGATTCCTTTCTTGAGGCCAACATCTTGAGGCCAAGCAAAGCTTAGGACAGCGGTGGGAGCTGCTCTGGCTGCCGTGGTAAAAATAATTCTGCTTTCTAAGAGAGTGGTATGTGAACCATCTGAATTTGGGAACCAACCCTAAAGCTCACCAGGAAAATCAAGCAGCATTGGGTTTACAATGGCAAGTGTCAGACAAAATGGAAAACCAAAGAGAAGGAACGAAGATGTGGAAAATGAGTCAGAAAATGGGCATATTCTGCCAAAAAGAATGAAAGATCCTTCCTGAAGTGAAGGACTCTTGTCTTAATGGGATGTCATGTCATGGGGCCAGTGACAGAGGAAAATGGCATCTCTGGCACTGTCACAATTAGTAGAATCAAAATTTTTAATGTTGTTAAGAGCTGACAACATGTATTTGGGAAAATCATCAACTGTGCAATCTATGAAGGTCCAAAAGTTAATCCCATTTTGATTTATCCTTCTTTCTCATTAAATACTTAACTGGAAGTCTACTGAAAAATAAGCCCAGCTGCTCTTAGGTTTAATTTTATGCCTTCACCTCTCAAATGCTAACAGTGCTAATGAGTTATGAAAACATCTTCTCAGACACAACTATTGTTGTATCCATAATGACTTATTTATCAAGGCCCTGCTCCATGTCTCCTTTCATATTATAAAGTGCTTCCAAATATAACAAATTGCAAATGAACAATTCTTGAAATGGCCCAAAGAGTGAATAAGACCTTTTTGCAGTATCAGAGAGAGAGGCAGGAATGCTTTTATAAATGCACTATAAAACACTGAGATAAATATATGCAATTATAGGAGGAAAATACATTCAGGGAAGAGAAAGCTGTACTTTAACATATCTTGCTGCCTCCATTTGCCATTCTTACATTACTGCATAAAGAAATACATCTTTGGGAGGTAAAAAGTGCTTTCTGGCTACAAAGTGTGCTGGATCATATATTAGCTACATGTCTACTGTGCTAAAAAGCAGGAGCACTGTTTCTCTTTAGGGCAAAAATGTGAATAAACCCCATTCTGAGGGGGGTTATTATGCAAAGGCCACTAAATATTCATTCAAACATATTCAAAGAGCAGATTTGTACTTTAAAGATTTCGCCCTGGCACATTTTTCTTCTCTCTGCAGCTGTTTTAAGGCAGAACACGCTGTACTAACACCAGTGACAGATATTTCAGTTTAATATTATAATCATTAAAGCCTGAGATTCCCTACCTCGTACTTTTCAAAGTACCTTTGTTTAAGACTGACTGGGCTACAAATTGAGATTTTACAGCACTCAGTGGCCCCTAACTCTCTCCAGTTCAGCCCCAGTCTCCCATTTCCATGTCCCAGTTCAAGCTGCTTTAGAAATACAATTTTTCTGCTATTTCTGACTCTGAGACATGTCCTCCAAAAACTTCTACAGGTCATTTGCCACTCATGTCTAATCCTGAATATACACCCAGTTTGTCCTTTTATGTCACATGTATATAAATAAATATCACTGATATTATGGTATTTTTAACTTTCCCTAGTCATTATTTCCACTTGTTCTGTTTAGCCTGTGCTGATACAATTATGTTGATGAGATAATTTGCATTTCTTATCACCTGGCCTTGACAAGGCCTTTCTGAAGTTCTGCCTATGAGGAGTTAAAAACTGAATCAAACAAAACTTGTTCTTGAACAAGAACCACTTTTCCTGGCAAACTACCAGCAAACAAAGCTTTTATTTTATTTTTAATTTATGCACTATTTTGGCACACTGCACTGAAAGACTTACAGTTCAGCTATATGATAGAAACTCAGCAAAGGTAAACAGCCCTGTCTCCAGTAAATAAACCACTTTCAGTTGGAAAAAACATTACAATCTAAAATATCAACATATGAGCTACCCAAACTGGGGGGCAATCCAACAGCAAAGGATGGCGTGAATGGGAAGTATTTTCATTTCTTTTTAGTGAGTGTTACCTGAATATTTCAACACCACTAATTGTAGTGCAGACCTGGAAGGGTCAGATTGATCTCACTTTCTCCAGAGAAGGCAACACTGACCAAACCAAACAAATAATGCTACTGGGCTGCATTTATTTACCTTGTTGTAGTTTGTTTATTTAATTAACTGGAGAAGCCTTTCAGGTACATGCTATTTGAAGGAAGCAGAGCAGTCTTCAAATAAAACAGGCTTAATAAAGATATTTCAGTAAAAAAACTCTACTGGGCACAGGTCAAGCCACGTAACTGAGAGCAAAAGAGCTGACTTAGGTAAAATTTTGGTAATTAAACCAGAAATATTGCAAACCCTCTATCTTTTGACTTCCTAAAAGCCATTCATGCACTCTGTGTGCAGAGGGAAAAGGGATTGTTCCAGTAACCTTTAAGTATTAGCTATTAATAAACAACAGTCTGCTAGAAGAACCCAGAACTGGCTTCAAATTGTCTTTCATGGAAAAAAAAGGGTTTCTCTCAGTAACTGGCAGCATTTGGAGAAGAAACTTGAGAATCAAATCCCCCAGAAATGGAAAGATCCTCAATATTATGACTGTGTGGTTTTATTTTGGTCTGGGGCATTAAGATGACAGTGTTTCACCACTTATTTTGCAAATCCTCTTACAAAAGCTCTCTGTCACGATTTGACAAGATTTGATGTCTGATGCAAAGTAATGTTGTAACCCTTTGTGGCTCCAGGGACAAGGCTCTCCCATCTGGGGCTGCAGCTCAGCTGAGATCATGTCTTTTTGACACTAATGAAAGCAGAATTAGTTCCCCCAGTCAGGCAACTAGAGGTGAAAAGGAGTCACCAACCTTTCTCAGCAAAGTCCTTGGAAGAACTCCAAGCTTACAAGCAACATTTCATAAAACGGGGGGAAAAGGGCAATTTCATAGAACCAAAGCATGAAAAGGTAAGGCCAGAAGTGGTCCTACCTATGGAGGAGGACTGGGGGCTGATGAGGAGATCCTCCTGCACTTGCTCGCTGCCTGGCACCGTCTGCTGGTCGCTCAGGGAGCTCTGGGAAGCGCTCACGGGCTGCGACACCTCCTCGTGCACCTCCTCGTCGCTCAGCCGCTCCACCTTGACCTGCACGTCCTCCTCGATGACCAGGGGGGAACTGCCTTTGGTGCTCTCACAAGTCACGTAATCCGCCACCCTGCGGCCCGACTCCGAGGGCCCGGCCATTTCCAAAGTCCGCGAGTTCTCCGCCGCCTTCACCTTGTCCGACTGAAGCCTCCGATCGATTCCGAAAGGGAAAGTCCAGGGGAAAGCTAAGGACGAGTCCACGGGCTGATTTCTGGACTCCGGGTAGGAGGTGGAGGGGTTGAGCACTTGGGGGGAGCTGGTTTGGGTGTTGCACTTGAGGGGGCTCTCGGGAGACATGACGATGTAGCTTTTGCGCTTCCGCCGCGACTCCCGGCACACGGGGATGGTTCTCTCCACCACGCTGCACTCGGAGGACACGGGGGACAGGCTGCCGTCCCGCGAGGTGAAGTTGCAGTTGGCACTGTTCTCCTGCCCTGCATCCAGCACCTTCTCCTGCTGGCTGTTGGGCGTGTTCCACAGGATGCTGGACTTCATGAACTCGGAGCAGGTGCTGGCCACGCTGAACATCTGCATGTAGCTGGCGGCGGCCAGCACGTCGATGATGTTCTCCGTGTTGATGGACAGCGTGGCCGTGTAGGCGTATTCCAGGAGCGGGATGAAGCCCGTCACGGTGACGTGGTGCAGGTCCAGCACGCTCTTGCCCTCCTCCTCAGCCTGGCCCACGAGTTTGGAGCGGAAGAAGTCGCTGCAGGCTGCCAGGACCACCTTGTGTGCCCTGAAGATCTTGTCCTGCACGCGGATGGTGATGTCGCAGAAGTGGCCGTCGTTGCGGAGCATGTTCAGCTTGCCCAGCATCTCCTGGCTGTGAGCAGGGGAGTTATGAGTGAAGGTTTTAACACCCATTTTTAGAGGGTTCTCCCAGCGTTCTTCCCACATACGAGAGATCACAGGTATCCTGGAAGAGAAAGGAAAACTGTCATCTTCATGTCGGAAGAAGTCATGGCTTTATAACTTGGTGAGGAGAAAGTTCAGACCAGGTTTTTCTGGGACCCACACTGTGCAAGGGACTAACTCGACAGAAATGCAATTACTTACTTGTAATTTTCATAAACACAGAGCAAATTATTTGCAGTCTATCCCTTATATATATTTCCCTTCCTCTCTCTCTCTTCATATATAATAAATATCCCTATATAATCTTCCGCCCTTCTGCTACTGCCCACTCAAAACCAAATTCCCCACACAGTTCAAAGAAATGCTTGAAATACTAAGAAGAAATTGGTTTTTTTAACTATCAGCTGTGTAGAAACCTGTGTTTTTATTTTCTGGGCCCAGAAAACTCTTGCTCACAGTTCTTCAACCTGACAGTGCTGAATGTTTCTTTTAAGCAGAAAGGGCATCAGCTTGGGTCAACTTACAAGTGTGCAGGAGCAAGCAAATCTCCCAGAGAAGGTATTTAATTTCAGACAAGCTTTGGAGAAACTACAACATGAATTTCCAGAGGTCAGAGTTCGAGCTGGTAAACATAAAACAACAGTTGCCAATAGCTCTGCTTTCCTGCTGCAGTGCAGGTACTGATTGCCTAAAGCTGCTTTTAATAAAGAGTCTTGGACTAGGATGAGAAATTATTGAAAATTCCTGCAGAAACACAATGCATTATAAACCCTGAAGGGAAGTTTATGTCTAAATCAAATACACGTCTATTGATTTTATACGTGTGATAAATAACACAAGGAGGGCAAAACTTCTTTCTTCTGAAAATACAAACCTGCCTTCTTGGGGTTGTGTCCATGTGGGAGAAAATGCTTGTGTTTTGTGCAAGAATGGGGTTGTGACCCACACTGGCTGCAAGTTCTAGGGCTTCAGCAGCCTCTGCAAAGTAAATGCCTCTGATTTGGGCAGGATGGAGCTGATCCACAGTCCACTCCCTCTGCAGTCACACAGGGCACAGACACAGTGCCAAGCGAGATGCCACATGCCCAGATATTCCCTAGGATGGAACTGCAACTGCTGTGGCCACAAAGAAAATCGGCTCCTGGGTTTTCTCCAAAAGTTTCTGAATTATTTCACTGCAAAGGAAACACAGCTCATCGTGTTTCACCTTCTTAAGTCCCCCCTCGAGCTTCCATGAAGGGTTTCTGTGTTCCACATGCCTCACACAATTACCACGCTATAGAAATATCATCTGCTTTAACATCAACAACATAATTGGATCTGATTAGTTCCTGCAGTCAGCAGCTTCTTCACATCATCCCTCTTTCCCTTCCACGTACACAAGAACATACCACACTTTAGAACTGCTCGTGTGGAGCTTCACAGCTACAAAGAGCAAGTTTGGAACAACTTACCCCAAATGGCACATACTGAAATGGCAGCTGTCAGAGCCCACCTTGTTCTACACACATTTACACTTGGCTGCTTCTTGTGCCTGGGGTTTCACTTTTTGGCACTCAAACCCTTTCACGCAGAAGAAAAAGAACTTTTCGAGAGAGCAGATTAACCAACACTTGACAATATAAAGTCTGGGGGAAACTGTAAGGGCCATGTGGGTTTGAAATGAGATTTCACACTAGTGCAGAGGAAGAAGTTAAGCACAAGCAAAACACTGCCTTCACTGAAAGAAAATGGATCGACCTCAAGAGGCATCTGAACATCCAGACTGTTTGTTCTCCAGCATGAATCAAATGAAAAGCATATTTCATTGATCTCAGACCAAAACACTACAGCAAAAGCTTGTAACAGCATATTCTAAAATGGCCTTGGGATACCCTTCCTTCTGAAATCCCAGGCGCTGCAGCAGCTCCTTGGCACATCAGAAGTCCACAAGTGCTTCTGTTCAGCAACTGGCTACAAAAGGAATAAAACATTCACAAGGACTAGCCACAGAATAATGTGGTATTTAGAAATAGTACCAATACATCATTCTAAACAAGGAAAAAAATCAAGAGCAATCCTCCCAGTTCCTGTAGGCCCAGAATAACCCATTTTCCTGTTCAGCTGCATGAGAAATGCTCATCCCTCAGCCCCTAAAGTGAGAGCTCAATTCTGCAGCCCTGCTCTGAACTACTCCTTGTCCTGCTTCCCCCTTCCTGCAGCCTCTCCCCTCTTCTGGCTTCCTTTTCCCTTGTCCTTTCATCTTTTGCTTCCTTGACCTTGATCTGGTTACAGCATTTAAAATGAAATAGCAGAAGGCAGTGATGTGCAATAAATTGATTTAAATTTATTACAGGAGCAGCATTCCTGCCACGAACATGGCATATTGCTCTGTTAAATCACTTCTGGACAATGACTTTCCCCCTCATTGCACTGACACCACCATTCAAACAAGTGGCTCCTACCCAGGCCCCACTGTGGACAAGGAGCAGCTCTGGGAAAATCCCAAGGGGTGGGCTGAGGAGGGGGAACAGTATCAGTTCCTTACACGTAACATCAAATATTTTTAGAAGGTAATTTAAACAATAGGAAAATACTTTCCAAATGAAAAGCTGAGAGTGCTGAAGCAGCCAGGTTATAACATGGATCAGCTCTCTTTGGTAATGTCTCAGTGGCACAGGGCACTTCCACAGCTGCACTCCCAGTGACCAAAAGGGCAAAGGGCTGCAGCGTTACAGCTTCACCCCAAGCCCAACATCTCTGTCCCATCCCCATTCCCAAAAGCCATTTTGATTTCCCACTATCAGCCAGTCCCTGACAGGGCTCCTGGACCAAAAGGTGCAGGGTGGCACATCCAGGAGTGATTACAGAACCACAGACTGGAACTAAATATATCCATTCCCTCGGCAGTGCTGGGGTGGGGAGAGCAAGGTGCACACTGAGCTAAGTGATAAGTGGGTTGGAGCTGGCAAAGCTGTTCATCCTGGAGCCACAAACCACCAGGGATTCTCCAAGCAGGGATCAGGGATGATATCACAGAGACAGAGGCTTTTCCTTCTCCTCCCCCCAATCCCCAGGCACACACACCTTGCCCACAACTCGAAGCATTTCCAAGCTCTAGGGAAACATGGTGGAATTTAAAGACACTTTCTCAAGTCTTAAAAATATTCCCAGTGGGACATTCCAGCCCATATTTAACGGGCTGTATTGAACTTTGCCACAGACATTTGCAGTTTGAGAGAATGGTTTTTCCAGAGTGCATCCCTGCCCTGGAGATGTGTGGGGACTCACTGCCAAAGCAGAGATCCTTGGAGAAGCTGAGAATTTAAACATGAGCACTACAGGACTTGCAGAGCAAGGAGAATTTTGTCCACTAGTAGCCAAAAGCAGTGTGAAGGGAAGTGCTACTGTACCAAAGACTTGGTACCATTTATTTGACAATTATTTGGGATTTTTAACTCCCAGGAGCACTAACCTGACCTTGAAGTAGTTGAGAGTAACTCAGCTCATTCTCACTGTTTCAAGGCTACTGAAAAATAAGTTTTAGCAACAGTTACCAAGCCACATTTACTGTTTTGGCATTAAACACGTATCAAGTTTCTGAGCTTAGAAACAGTAAAGATGAAACTGTGCACTGCAAGTGTAATGTTATAATGCAATGAAAGTGTAAATGGAAAAACAGAACTGATAAATATTGCTCATGTGACCTGCCTACTTCGTGTAAACCAAGTTGAGCTCCTTATTCACCTGCTGCCTAATGCTTTGGCTCAAGTCATTGGTTTTGAAATGTGGTACCTCTAATAATCTTCTGGAAGAGTCAGTGAATTAAACTCACATTCAGTGTCTCACTTAGTCACATAATTTTACAATGTAATTTTCAGCACCACAAAACTACCACCCCACCTTTAACCTCTTTATCCTGACCTGTGGTGACTTACAGCATGAAAACACTGAATTTTTCTGAATACTGAAAACGGACTTCAGACACAAAAATGCCACGCTGGCTTTGGTACCCAAAAAGCTCAGGAAATCTCCACCCCCACGGAAATTCTCAGCAATCCCCTCATTCACCTGTGAGCCCATGGTGTAAATCAGGTCACTAGTTCAATTTTTTTAATTTATTTTTAATGTAGATCACTCCTTGGGCACTGGTTACAGCACCACCCCATCAAAAGCAGCAGCCCAGGCAAAGATAAATGTTCCACATGACCTGGATCACTTTATCTCTGTCACTGCACCACACAGGTACCAGCACCCCTCTCTCCCTCAAATTAACTGGTTTGTATAATTAAGCTCATAATTGAGTCAGAATAACTGCTCTTGGTGTGTATTTAACTTCAAGTTTGCTATTTCTATTTCAGCCTTGCAACACTTGTGTATCTAAACACGCATCTGTTTCCCCAACAGCAGCTGGCCTAATAAAAGGTACTATCTCCACTGTAGATCTGGCCCTGCTTCACTTCCCAGCCTGCTGGTTGGAGCTGCCACGCTGTTCTTGCTTCAAACAAATCAACAGCACTTTCTAAACTTGATTTAAAACCATATTTTCACCCAGGTCAGTGCACCCAGTTTGAGCTCAGCCCAACACAGCCAAGCCTGATGGTATTCACGAAAAAAGAGGAGGCAAACACGAGGTTTGTGTGCTCAAAACCCCATCAATGTGCAGCATCCACTCTGGGGCTCTGGAATGTGTGGAATGCAAACCTGTAACCTTTGGCAGTAGTGGGTGAGTGGACTAGGGAAATGAACCATCCTGGGAAGTATGCAGGGCTTCAGAACTTCCATTTCCTCCAGGACAGCAGATTTCAAACCTTGAGTGCACAAAGGAGTCACTGTTAAGGTATAAACACTGTTCTGTTAAACCTGAGCCAGGCCCTTGGCCTCTCTCTCCCTTCAGGAACCAGCCACTCCACTGAAATGCCTCAGGACACTGATAATGCTCCTGTGGCCCTTTCCTCCCAGCTCCTCAGAACGGGGCAATTTTCTGTTGGAAGGAGTTTGGAGGTCTCTGGTTCTTGGGCAGGGCTGGAGCTGCACATGGGACAGTCCTCTGGGAAAGGTAAGTAACTCCAGAGGACTGTCCCATGTGGGAGCTGGCATGGAAGAGCAATTTCAAGTAACAAGATGAAGGCTTGAAATACTCCAACCCAGCCCTTTGTTGTTAGTAGCAATACTCTCTTTCACAGCACAAGGCTCATGAACGTGTGTTGTGCTTCCCCTGTGTGCTCCAGAAGCACTGCATTTGACAAGACCATATATTTTGTAAAGATTGGGTTTTGGAACCACTGCTGACAAGTTCACGTGCCAGAGCTGTTGAGCCATTGCCTGCATGTGCCATTAGTGTCACTCACAGAAAGCATTTGTTGGCTGCTCTGCACTCACACTCAAGCTTGTACCTATGTTCAACACTTAATTTTTATTTTTTTTTTCCCAATAATGCTTTCCAAGGATGCAAATTGCTGCCCAAGCAGCCACCTCTCCCTCTGAAACTCCTGGTAAAGAGACTTTCCAAATTCTAAAATTTACATCTCCCTAAATTTTAGGTCCAGCCCACCAGAGGCTGCTGCAGAAGGGTAGCAGGCAGTACTCCAAAAGCACAGTTAAGCTCAGCAGAGGCAGATAAAACACTATCAGGAAGCACCACGGCTCAAACTGATCCAGGTCTGTGTAAATAACATAGATAATTTTCAGAGCCTCCAGGTGTTTAACATATGGAAACTGCACTGTGCCAACAAGCTCTCCCTGTTCCCCAGTTTTAAATATATTTGCAAGCATCTAGATAAGTTCCCCATGAGCACTGTAAGAGCTGAGGTTTACAAAGTCAAAACACTGAGGCTGCAACTCTTGACAAAAAACTGCTGAAAAGATTTGCACATGTGGAAATCCTGAGCTGTGACAGGGCCCACAGTAACTTCTGGCAGCAAACAAGGTAAACCTCTGTAGGGCAGGAAACAGGCAGGTGCAAAAGCACATGACATTTCTTTACTGCAGCTTCTCCACCAGACTATCAGGAAGAGTATTTATTCCCTCAGGAATAGTGTTTATCTGCAAAGGACAAGAAGAAAAGCCAACCAACAGCCTCCCTTCCAATATAATCACACAGGAACAAGGCAAGCCCAGCGTGTCCATGAAAGACGTGTCTCCTACCCCTAACATATCCCTTCAGTTTCCCCAAAATTAAACCCTGTAGCAATAGAAAACAAAAGCTTTAACTGTACCATGCCAGGAGAGGAAAGCAGATGTGTGTGGCCATGGCAAAGCCCCAGCTCACAGTCATAGCAGTGACTCACAGTGTCACTGCTATTCCCATCCCTCACAGGGGTAGGAAAAGAACGACTCGGATCATGGAAACGTGGATTTGCATCATGCAAATCCAGTAGGTGCATTTTAATTTCCAGGGCTGGTGAGAGCATTGAGACAAGTAGTGGGGTGCCAAACCCAGCAATTTATTCTACCAAATGGTTATCTTGTAAGTTGAGATGGTAGGTCAGCTGCAACAGAACACTCCTGAGAGGATAAAATTAGAAAACATTTACATCCACGTTTCAGGGGAACAGCACCAACAGACCTTCCCTGCACAGAAGAGCACAGATTATCTCTCAGCCGGGCTGTGTGTCTGGAACTCCAGCTGAGTGTTGAATCCAGGAGCTGATCCCCCTCCTCCTCGGGAGGCTGAGGTTCCCAGCCACTTATCACCCCTGCAACTTATCACTCAAAACACAGCCACTGGTTTTGGCAACTGGGCCTTAATCACTGTTGCTTTTTTGGCAGAAGTTAATATAGGCAACTTCTTGAAGCAGAGAGAGCAAAACATTCCCCTATTCTAGCTTTGTGGTTTAAGTCTTCCCAGCAGCCAGATGTAAGATTTGGTCAGAAAGCACCAGTGCTGCTGCTCCTACACCCCAAACTCAAGCTCTCCATGTGCTGCAAGGTGTGATTTCCTCACAGGTAAGGAACAGACCTGCACCAGGTATGAGGCTGAGGAGAGAGCTCCCATGCCTAAAAACAGATACCAAAATTCTCATTTTGTCCTGAGGAGCCCAGGGCCTGCTCAGCAATCTGGTCATGCTCTTGCAGGGGGTTCCAAGGCTTGCAGTGAACAGACAGGAAGGACTCCAGGAGCCTGTCCCTCACCTGCCACTGCCCATAGGACACGTGGCTGGCTGGACTCAGCTCACCTGGGCACAACTCAAGGGGCCTGTGGGAGAAGCCAAAGAGACCCCGTGGTGACTCAACACCAATCTCATCCTGCAAAATCATGGAATCATTAAGCTTGGGAAAGACCTCTACAACTCAGTCTGAAAGGCTGAGAGAATTGGGATGTTCAGAGTGGAGAAGGGAAGGCTCCAGAGGGACCTAACTGTGCCCTGCCAGGACCTGGAGGGGCTGAGAAGAAACAGGGAGAGAGACAACTGACAGGGGCCTGGAGTGACAGGACATGGGGGAATGGCTTCAAACTGACAGAGAGAGGGGTTAGATTGGATATTGGGAAAAAATTCCTCCCTGGGAGGGTGGGCAGGCCCTGGCACAGGTTGGGCAGAGAAGCTGTGGCTGCCCCTGGATCCCTG
>JAWWEE010000062.1:2051579-2065873 GCA_035221455.1 Xenops minutus
TCTGGGGCACAGGGGGTGACTCTTGGGGCTGGTCCTGGGCAGGGCTGAGGGTTGGACTGGATGGTCCTTGTGGGTCCTTCCAGCTCAGCAGATCCTGTGATACTTCTCAAGGAGTGATGCTGCTGCTCCTCTCCAGCCAGCCCTGGGCAGGCTTGGGGGCAGCTGGAGGTTGTGATGGTGAAGGGGACGCAGCCCCTCACCCCCTGTGTGCCCTCAGGTGGACGGTGGCTGGGCCAGGTGGGCTCCCTACGGGCAGTGCTCCCGGACGTGTGGCGGAGGGGTGCAGCTGGCGAAGCGCGAGTGCACCGACCCCGTGCCAGCCAACGGGGGCTCCTACTGCGAGGGCATCCGGGTCAAGTACCGCTCCTGCAACCTGGAGCCCTGCCCTGCTGCAGGTAAGGGGCTGGAGCTCAGCCTGAGCCGTGGCAACCCCATAAAGGTAGAGCTGGAGGTGCAGGCGGTGCTCCAACCACACATCCCTGTTTTTTCCAGTGCCAGGGAAGAGCTTCCGTGAGGAGCAGTGCGAGGCTTTCAATGGCTACAGTCACAGCACCAACCGGCTCACGGCCTCCGTGTCCTGGGTCCCCAAATACTCCGGAGTGTCCCCCCGGGATAAGTGCAAGCTCATCTGCCGGGCCAATGGCACCGGCTACTTCTACGTGCTGGCACCCAAGGTGGGTGAGAGACCCCCGGGGTCAGTGCCTGGGCTGTGGGATGACTCCAGCGTGCCTGGAGATGAGTGGATTGTCCCTGTGTGGTGGGTGGATGGTGTTCGATGGGGTGGTGGAGGAGGGGAAACCACCAGGCTGCTGGGAATCAACCTGGCTGCTTTAGCTCGTGGCTGGAGTTGGTCTATGGAGGGTGTTCCTGTGGGTTTGGGGTTGGGAAGGTGACTCTGGGATATTCCCATGGTCCTGGAGTAGAGGAGGATAATTCTGGTGCTGGGGAAGGGAAGTGCAGGACAGGGTGGGCATCCAGATGTAGGACTGAGTGGGGGGATATTAGCAGGTTCCTGCAATGGAAAGGGCAGGACCTGCCGTAGATGGAGCAGGATGTAACCCCATCCATCCCTTCCCAGGGACCCCAAAAATGCTGTCTGCACAGCAGAGCTTGAGGAAAGGATGACATGGTGCCCTCTGGCATCTCCTCAGGAGCGGTGGGATGGGTTGGGGTTGGGTGGCTGCAGGTGGAAGGGCTTGGGGGGTGTCAGATGGAAACACAGCAGCTCTGTTTGCTCCCCCTGGTGCAGGTTGTGGATGGCACCCCCTGCTCCCCGGACTCCACCTCGGTCTGTGTCCAGGGCAAATGCATCAAGGCGGGCTGTGACGGGAAGTTGGGCTCCAAGAAGAAGTTTGACAAGTGCAGCGTCTGTGGAGGAGACAACAAGAGCTGCAAAAAGGTCTCAGGCTTGTTCACCAAACCCATGTGAGTGTTTGGGGGGCCTTCCCCCAGCTCTGCTTTTTGGGGTGAGGGGTGCAGGAAGGTCATGGAGATGGTGACGGGGGATAAGTCCACCCTGAGCAAAACCTGGTGCTCATGTGCATCACTGAAGGAGAAGCAGGACACGTTTGATGTGCTCTTGTCTCCTGCTGGTGGAGTTATCCCTGGTGTTGTTGAGCTGAAGCATCAACAGCCTCAACAAAACTGGGTGTAGGCAGGACACTCATGGCAAGGAGGAGACAACCGTAGGGGTGGGAGGATCTCAAGGCTGAGGCCGTGTGCCATCACAATGTCCCCGATCCCCTGCCCTGACCTCTCCTCTCCTCCAGGCACGGCTACAACTTCGTGGTGGTCATCCCCGCGGGCGCCTCCAACATCGACATCCGCCAGCGGGGCTACAAGGGGCTCGTCAGCGACGACAACTACCTGGCGCTGAAGAACGCGCAGGGCAAGTACCTCCTGAACGGCCACTTCATCGTGTCGGCCGTGGAGAGGGACCTGCTGGTGAAGGGCAGCGTGCTGCGCTACAGCGGCACCGGCACCGCCGTCGAGAGCCTCCAAGCCTTCAAGCCCATCCAGGAGCCCCTGACCCTCGAGGTGCTCTCCGTGGGCAAGATGACCCCTCCTCGCGTGCGCTACTCCTTCTACCTCCCCAAGGAGAGCAAGGACGACAAGTCGTCCTACAAGAAGGAGGGCAAGAGCCCTCCGGACCTCAACAACAGCGTGCTCAGCCTGTCCAACCGGCTGGACGGCGGGCGGCCGAGCTACAAGCGTCCCTCGTACAAGTGGGCGGCGGGGGCGTGGGAGGCGTGCTCTGTCACCTGCGGGGACGGGCAGCAGAAACGCTCCGTGGCGTGTCGTGACTCCTACGGGCAGCCCGCGGCCGAGTGTGACGTGGCACAGAGACCCCCCGACGTGCGGCTGTGCGGGGAGCCCTGCCCGGCGTGGGAGGCTGGACCTTGGTCCCCCTGCTCCAAGAGCTGCGGCCGGGGCTTCAAGAGGAGGGCGCTGAAGTGTTGGGTGCCCGGCGGGCGCCTCCTGCCCCGGGAGAGTTGCAATTTTCGGAGGAAGCCGCAGGAGCTGGATTTCTGCACCCTGAGGCCGTGCTGAGCGGGGCGAGGGGCGTCTGCGTGGTGGTCCCTCTGGCCCGGCAGCAGCCAGGGGGTGGCACAAGGGGAGATGTCCATAGCACATAGCAAATGAGGGGGGAAAAAATAAGACAAAACTGGGGGGGAAAAAAGGGAGCTGGGTGTCGGGACACCCCACGTAGCTGGGAGAGAGGGCTCTCATGAGCGGGAACGAACATCTACCTCGAAGCCACTGGATGCCGTGGAAAGCACCCGTGGAGCTGGGGGCACAGATGGGACCCAGGAGGACCATCAGTCACCGCCTGGGAGGGATCTACAGGCAGAGGATGCCCCTGAATTGCACAGCTGAAGCCTCTCCCTGCCCTCCCAGGGCCAAGCCTACCTCCCCTCTCCCCGGGCTCCCCCGACACTCGTGCTAAGTGGGAGCAAAAGGATTTACCAATGCAATGACCAACGAGGTGCTGGTTTGGACTTCGTGGTCCCAGCAGCGTCCCCGGGCCAGGCTGGAAGGTGGTGGCTTTCTTTTCGTTCTCTCCTCGTGTTTATGACCTGACCAGTGTAAATTTTATGGTGCTTAACTCTGTATTTTTATTTGTTTTAACCTCCTTCCTCCTCTCCTGGTGGATGTAAACCCCTGGGAATGGCATTCCCAGGGGGGTCTCACCCACCTGAGGGTTCCTATGGTGCTTTGGGATGGGGCTGTGTGAGCGTTGGGTGCTCCTTGACCCCCTGGTCCACCTGGAGGTTTTCAGGGTTCCAAGGGGTCTCTGTGGACCTGAGGTGGGAGCTGTCATTCCAAAAAAGCAAGTGTACTGTAGTGCCACAGGGTCAGGCACAGCCCCACCAGTCCCTGGTGCTTCACTCCGCTCTGGAAATGGTGCTCGATGCTTAATGGGACCAGTATGCCATGCCCAGACATCCCAGTGCCCTCTGAGCTCTGGGCCATTGGGGTATTTCTGCTCTGTGTTAGGTCTCCCTGGGCTATCCTGAGCTCTGGCACAGCTGGGGTGACTCCCTGGCATCGCTTTGGAGCTGCAGGAAGGGAAGACTCATTTGGGTTTTGGGCTCTCCTGAGGGGAAGGGGCTCGGTGGGATTCAGGAATGTGGGAAAAGGGGGAATGTTGAGCTTCCTGCTGCTGCAGAGCATCTACAACCAGGTTCCTACTCCAGAGTCTTGTGACAGGGGTTGTTCTGTGCCCATCTCCAAAACCCATTTAACATTGCTTAGGTCTCCTGCTCACGTCAAACCACAGGGGGCCATTTACTTTTTGCCTTGATGAAGGTGCCTCTTAATTAAATTAAATTAGCTGTGACTGTGAGCAAGCCAGAGCATCTGGCTTGACCTGCACGGTTTTGGGATCGTCGGAAATGGGTTTTACAGATGAGACAGAGATTTTGGGCAGGCAGAAGCTGGAGGCTTGGAGCTCACCTAGCTCAGTCCCATGGAGGTCCAGCATGGAAATGCCCCTTGGTTGGCTCCTCAAGGTCTCCAGCTGGGGGCAAGATGAGAGGGATGACAACAAACAGGACAATTGGTGGCACGAGGGTTGTGGCTTCGCAAGCTCCTTGTGACAGCGTCTGTGGGCTCATCCTCCCTGGCTCGATGTCATCCCTGTTTCAACACAAGAGCGTGTTGGATGTGCACGCTGCTCCCCAGAGCCAGGAGCACATGTTGTGGTTGCTCTGCACAGCAGGGAACGGCACTTCATGTTCTTAGGAAAGCCCTTCCAGGGCTCTGTTCCCCTTTTCAGAGGGTTTTCCTACTGATCCTGTTGCTTTCCTTTGGGGACAGAGCTCTGAGGAGCTGCCCTTTGGGGTCCTGCCATCCCCCAGCTGGTTCCCAAGCCACCAAGCAATTGTCCCCTTGTTCCCAGGGAGGGGAGGGAGTCCTCGTGTGCGGTTCTTTTGCCGAGGGTGCAGCAAAAGGACGGAGATGCCGATGGAACTGGCTGCTTTGTGTATACCATGTATACTGAACCTTGATCTCTGCTGGTTGGGCATCAATAGCAACCTGAAATAAAACTGTATTTAAAGTCCCACCTGGCTCCTGGTGCTCCTGCCCAACTTATTGCTTGGTGGCTGCAGGGCTTTTCAGCTCTCACTCTGATCCAGCCTTTTAAAGCCTCAGCTCATTAAGTGAAGAATAAAAAGCCCCAATTCTGACCTGGTTCTGCTGCAGGATCTGCTGGTGGTGAGAAAGAAACCCAAGCTGAGGGAACCCAGTGGTGAATCAGTCCCTGTGAGCCCCAAGAGTCACCACCAGCAGGATGTGAAATGGGCAAGGCTGGCTTGCCTCAGGCTGCAACCAGGATGTCCTTTTGGCAGGAATACGGGAATACAGAGTGTAAGGAATCGATGCAAACTGGAAGAGCACACTCACATCCTGGAAAACCCATGGCTGTGTGTTCCTCCTGACATTCCCAGCACACTCACATCCTGGAAAACCCATGGCTGTGTGTTCCTCCTGACATTCCCAGCACAGCCTCCCTGAGTCAGAGCCCTCTTTCCCAGCTCCCCTGGGGCCAAATGGGAGATAAACCCCTTCCTTTCAGTGGGACACGTCAGCTCGGCGCTGCCTGATGTCACCCCTTCCAGCAGATTGCCTGGGATCTTATTTTCCCCCAGCAAATGCCACTTTTTTCCCTGTTATGTTGTAATGAGTTGGCAAATGTCATGTGTTTTATTTGGGGGAGGCAACCTGGCTTTGATTTTCATGGTCACACAATGGTTTGGGTTGGAAGGGACCTTAAAGCTCATCCTGTCTCACCCCCTGCCATGGGAAAGGACATCTTCCACTAGCCCAGGGTGCTCCAAGCCCTGGCCTTGGGCACTTCCAGGGCTGGGGCAGCCACAAATTCCCTGCCCAGCCTGTGCCAGGGCCTGCCCACCCTCCCAGGGAAGGATTCCTCCCCAATATCCCATTCTAAAGAGGCAAACACAACACACCACTGAGCACCTTCCCCTCACCAGCTCCTACAGGGGTAGAAAGGATTCATTACCTGTGTCCCCCCCGAATAAAGCTCTTTTTCAGCCCAAATATAACCCCCCTTCCCAGCTTTTCTGGGAGCAGAGAGGGAGATTTCCAGTGGGCACAGCCCCACCTTTGCCCTCCTGTGGCTGGTGAGGAGCAGAAAACCAGGTTTAAACCCATCATCTTCCTCCTGCAGCACCAGGTGACACTTTTAACCAGGTGCCCTTAAAAATCACTCAGAGAGACAAGACCCCCAAGTATTGAAAATGAAGGAAAAACTCAGCTCTGGTGCCAGAAACACCCATGTGAAGGGAAAGCTGGGGGTGACTTCACTGCAAATCTGCTCGTTTTCATTTGCCCTGTGCTGAAACTCGGGGAGTTGGGGAAAAATATTAAAAATTAGGATTACCTGGAGTGGAATTGGGAAGAAACCATGGAGGGTGAGGGAAGTTCAGGACTCTGACGTGGCTGGGGATCAGCTCCCTAAGGCTGGGCTGCTGCCTCGCTATTTTATAGATATATATATATTTCTATATACACACACACTCATAAATATATATTCTTGCCACTGCTATTAATAATAATAATAATTAGAATTCCTGGGCTTTGCCAGGAGCCAAAGCAAAAGCAGACGTGTGTGGAAGGAGCACTCCTGATTGATAACACATGTCCTGCAGGAAAGCTCTCCTGGGAGCACAAGGGAACTGGGAAGGGGAAGGTTCTCTGGGGCTGGGTGTGTGGAACAAGGGATGGAAGAGGGTGGGACATCCCAGCCCCATTCCCTGCTTCCCTGAATCCCTAGGAGATCATTCCCACCCCTGGGAGACCATTCCTATTGCTGGGACATCATTCCTATCGCTGGGAGATCATTCCCACCCTTGGGAGATCTTTCCCACCTCTAGGAGGTCTTTCCCACCTCTAGGAGATCATTCCCACCTCTGTGAGATCATTCCCACCTCTGTGAGATCATTCCCATCTCTGGGAGATCATTCCCACCCCTGGCAGATCATTCCCAAATTTGGGAGATCATTCCTATAGCTGTGAGATCATTTCCACCCCTGGCAGATCATTCCCAAACCTAGGAGATCATTTCTATCGCTGGGAGATCATTCCCACCCCTGGGAGATCATTCCCAAACCTGGGAGATCATTCCCAAATCTAGGAGATCATTCCCAAACCTGGGAGATCATCCCCACCACTCGGAGATCATTTCCAAATCTAGGAGATCATTCCCACCCCTGGGAGATCATTCCCAAATCTGGGAGGTCATTCCCACCTCTGGGAGATCTGTGTGTCCATCTGGACACACAACCACAAACTGGAGATTAGGGAAGCTCCAAACCCGTGTGCAAGCCACAACCCAAGAAATCCTCTAAGTGCCTGGGGGAGGAGGACAGCAGGTCTGGTCACACCTGCTGGCAACAGGATGCTTTCCCAGCACGAGGCTTTTTTTGGGACAGCGGGAGGTGGGAACTCAGATCTGTGGGAAGGGGGGTTGGGGAGGACCCTCCCTTGGGGAGGAGGGAAAGAGGAGCCTCAGAGCAGGGGGAAATTCCTATTCCTCCTTTTCACTGATTTCTTCTCCTGAGCAGCCCTGAGAAGGAGGCTGAGCAGCACATGGGATTTTTGGGAAAGCTGGGAATCCAAGCTGGGAATGGGAGCTCAGGAGGCTCCAGGGGGCTTGGACATCTGGGGGAACTGGGAGTCCTGCCTTGCCCTGTGCCTTGGAGCAGAGCCCAGCTCTGATCCCACTCCATTTCAGCTGTGCCACTAAACCTGGGCCACCAAACCTCTCCTGGCTGAGTCCAGCTCTGCCAGACCCCACCGAGGGGGTGCCAACCACGCAGAGAAAGCCACGTCCTCACCCTCTCCCTTCTGCCACCCAAGCCAACATCATCTCTGCTCCCACCCAAGCCTTTCCCAGTGGCCTTTCCTGCCCTGCTGGCTTGTCTGGACGTCCCTTTCCTGGGGACATCTTGCACTCAGCAGTGCAACCCCAGCTCGTTGCACAACCCAGCTCAGAGCTGGACAGGCTTTCTCCCTGGATTGCTCTGAGTGATCCTTCCAGGGAATTTATTTATGTCCTTTGTGGTTGCCCTTGTGCAATTTGTGTAAGAGCAGGGTGCTGACCTCCAGCAGGACGCACAGAAAGGGGGAGGCTGCTCAGATTTCCCCAAATTTGGACATTTTGACTTTGTTTTGGGGGGGATAAAAGGGTGACTGTTGAATCTGGTGAGGGATGCAGGGATTCTGGGATCAAACAACCAAGGGCAAGAGGCAGCAAAGCATCCTTGTCTCCCATGCCCTGTGAGGTTTTGGGGGTTGCTCCAACCTGCTGAGCTCTGCCTGGCTCATTCCTTCAGGTTTCCTTTGAAAACTCCCAGTTCAGCACCTGCTTTGGAGAGCTTTGCCTCCTTCCAGCTCCCCATGCAGGGAAATAGGGAGCAGGTGGAGCCTCTGGTGGGTTCCAAACCCACCCCAGAACATCCAGCCAGGAGCTCTGGAGGTGCTAACCCTGTGGAAGGGCAGGAACCCTGTCCTAAAGGCATCATTTGGGGCTGTGCTTTAACACACGAGGTTTGCCCTTAGAGTGGTGCCTCCCCAGAGCTTTGCTTTTCACTCTTGAGTGCTTCATGGCTTGTGTTTATGAGACCTACAAATATTTACTTGGGGGAGAAGGGGCAGGGAGAGGAGACGTGGCTGGAGGATTTTATAGGGCATGCCTGGGAAAGAGGCTTGTATCAAAATAATGTGTATAAAAATGAAATAAAACCCCCAAACACAACCAAACAAAACCCCGGGGCAAAGCCCCTGGATGACCCCAAGGGTGAAACTCTGCCCAGCTCTCATGGCCAGGAGGGTTTCTGGCGTCATCTGAGCTCTCCTCAGTGTTTTCCCTCGTGCCAACCCCTCTGACAGGAGGAGGGACATTTGGGGGTGACACTGTTCAAGTTCAGCCAGTTCAGCTCTTCCCCTTTATTTTTAAAGGGCATTTTGTTTCCAAGGAGGGGAGAGAGGGAATAAATCCATGACGTCCACGGCGTGCAGAAAGCAGAGCCTGTGCCCTGAGCCCATAAACCCCTTTCTGTGCTGCTGTGTCACCCTAAGGATGCCACAGGCACAGTCTGGCCTTTGTGTGAGGCATTTCCAAGGGTGCCTCGGGGCCTGGGGACACTGGGCAATGTCAGCACGACCCCTTGGCATCAGCTCCTGGGGTACTCAATGGGGCATTGTCCCCTGGGAGCTGCGGGTGGCACAGGGCAGCCTGGAGGGCTGGCAGGGGGGGAGAGGGCAGAGAGACAACCCTGAAGGTCCTCACTTGTGCTTTCCAACACTCCCCATGTGGCTCCCATGCCAGCACACCTCGGGGTTTGGAGCTGCCCAGCACCACTGTTGGATATCAAAGCTTGGCAAGACCACTGGGTTAAGGGTTGGACTTGGTGGGTCCCTCCCAACTGGGAATATTCTGTGGGATGAAGGAGCTCGGTGTGCTGGGGATGTCTTGGAGAGCAGGATGGCCCTCTGTGGGGTGGCAAAGGGCAGCAGGGAGCCCACACTGCTGCTCCACCAGCAGGGATGAACAGGAAGGGACACACAACACGATGCTCCAGGACTCTGGGAGCTCTGTCAAGGCATTTGCTTTGCCCCAGAACCCGGGGATGGCTTGCAGGAATTAATCCTGTTCCCAGGATTACTGGGATTTTGGGGATTGCTCCAACCTGCTGAGCTCTGCCTGGCTCATTCCTTCAGGTTTCCTTTGAAAAAACCCAGCTCAGCACCTGCTTTGCAGAGCTTTGCCTCCTCCCAGCTCCCCATGCAGGCAAACAGGGAGCAGGTGGAGCCTCTGGTGGGTCCCAAACCCACCCCAGAGCATCCAGCCAGGACCTCTGGAGGTGCTGACCCACCAGGAGTACTGAGAACAGCTCTGGTTGCACTTCAGAGCCCAAATATGGGCCTGAGCAGAACTTTGCTGCTGTGTCCCCGTTTCTGTGAGAGCTGAACCCAAAGTGGGGCTGAGCCAGTCACTCCTGACCCACCAGTGATGCTCACCTTGGGTGGTCACCTTTGCATGGCAAGGAGAGGGCCAAGGGCCAGGTCCCTGCATGGGCAGCAGCTTTAGGGGTGACAGCTCAGCCTCCCTGCTTGTTCTGGGGCCTCGTGCCAGCAGGTTTTGGGGCAAGCAGTGACAGCAGCTGCATTTGTTGAATTTTGGGTGCTTGGAGCACGGTGGAGTCAACAGAAACCTCCTGGGAATTTTTATGGGAACGGGATTGGGGCCAGAAGGAATCTGCAATCTAAACAGCCCCAGCCCCTGTGGCCATCTGGCCATGGAGCTGAGCTCCTCTCCAGCCCCAGTTAAAGGATGGGACCCTCAGCAGGTGACCCCAAGGAGGAGGAGGAGGCAAAAAGAGTGTCTCTGCTCCCACATTCCTGCTTCACCCATGTGGTATGACTGTCCCCTCTCTGAGCACATCTGACTTCCATCCCCAGCACATCTGGATGACTGTGAGGGGCCACAAGAGTTGGGAGGATGGAGATAAGGCTTCCAGTGCTGGCAATCTCTTGGTGCCCTCAGTTTCTCCAAGACTCCCAGGAAAATCGTGCTGTCCTGCCTGTCTCACATCCCCCTGGTGCTCTGCAGACAAAATCACCCTCCATGCCCAGCCCAGAGGATTGTTTTTTGGTGCAACTTGGCCCCACCAAAGGGCCCTGAAGCCATAAACAATGAGTCAGCTAATCCAAACCACACGGCAGGAGAATGCTGGAGGTCAAGCCAGGGCATAGTCCTGATCCTGAAAAGCACAACTGCATCTCCAGCACCACCAGCACTGAGCAGACATGGAGGGACAAACACCTTCCCCTGGTAGGGATGGACAAACACCTTCTCCTGGCAGGGATGGACAAACACCTTCCCCTGGTAGGGATGGAGAAACACCTTCCCCTGGTAGGGATGGACAAACACCTTCCTTTGGTAGGGATGGACAAACACCTTCCCTTGGTAGGGATGGACAAACACCTTCCCCTGGCAGGGATGGACAAACACCTTCCCCTGGTAGGGATGGACAAACACCTTCCCCTGGGCAGGGATGGACAAGCAGCACCCAGTGTCCCCAAGGAGCGGTGCCAGCTCTGGTGACACCCAGCTGGGACAGGATTCCCAGAGGGATGTTGGCTTCCCACGTCCCCCAGGCTGCCTGGCTTTGCAGAGCCTCCCACTGTTCAGTCTCTGGGTGAAACTCTCCATGCCCTTGCTGCTCCAGCCCTGTTGCTTTGGGGTTCTTTCCATTCCCCTTCCCCTGGGCTCTCCCCTCCCTTTCGTTTCCTCCTTCCCCACCTTTCTGTGCTCTAGGCCTGGCTTGGATAAGCTTGCAGAGGGTTAAGCCCGACCTCCCAGCTCTGCCTCTGCTTTCATGTTTGCCTCTAATCCCACGATTTATACAGCACAGAGCTCCGGGCCAAACCCGACGTCTCGGGGAGCTGCCAGAAAGCTCAGCTTTTCCAAAGCCTCTGGAAGGGTTTCCTGCCTCCATCCCTGCACCTGCTGGCCCTGCTGGGATGCTGCTCCATCCACAGGGCTGGGATGCCCATGGGATGCCCATGGGGTGCCCATGGGGTGCCCATGGGGTGCCCCAAAACGACTCCTCTGGCTTGCATTGGACCTGGCTGCTCCCTGTGCTGATGGAAATGAGCTAATGCCTCTGTTCCCATGGGATAACATCATTTTTCCTGGCAGGTCAGGGATCAGCCCTGTCCAAAAAGGGTATTTCTGCTTTAAAACTGTTTGCACAGGTTGTTTTTTATCATGAGGTGCTTCCTTGCTGGAGCATCCTTGGATGGTGCCCACATAGTACCTTGTCCCAGGGGAGGTCTGGGGTCTTTAGGAGGAGGATTTGTGAGTGATTTTCTCATCCTGAAATATCTGAGCATTGTGAAATGCTCGAGGCCAGAGCAGGGAAGAAATTCAGCACCACAGGTGGCTCCTGTGTGACCTTGGGGCAATCCAGGAGGAGCTGAGCAAGGAGAAGGTGGTGGCAGCAGGGACAGGGACAGACATGCAAGTGTCCCAAGCAAAGGGACATCCAGGAATCCCAGAATCCCAGGATGGTTTGGGGGGGGAAGGGATCTTAAAGCCCACCCAGTGCCACCCCCTGCCATGGGCAGGGACACCTTCCATAGCCCAGGGTGCTCCAAGGTGGCCTCGAGAAGGAAAGCAGCACCCTGTGAGCCATGGGAAGAGGAAAAGGAGAACCTCAACTCCTGCCTCTGAGGCTCATCCAACCCTTTAATCCTCATTTCCTCCTTTTCCACTGACACAGGAGAGACCCCAAAGCAGCTGCTGGAGGGGGTGGGAGTGGAACATCCAAGGGAGATCAAGCCAAAGGCACTGGGGGGACTTTGGTCTCCTCAGGGCACCCACAGGTTCTTTTGAAACTGAACTTCAATGCCTTTTTATTTCACGTTGTTTTTCCCCCCCCTCCATTTGTTTTCTGACCAAACAAAACCTCAGGGATGCAAACAAGCACCAGGGGCAATAAAAAGGTGCTTTTTCCTGTTAAACACCACAATGTGTTTAAAATAAAGTCAGCCCGAAGCAGATAAACTGGGGCTTCGCTTGCAGTGGTCCTTTTGGTGCAACAAATGGGGTTTAATGCTCCTTTTTCTTCTTTTTCCAGGGATGGACCAGTTCATCCTCTCTGGGACGCTGCAAATTATTGAGCACCATCTGCTGGCACCTGATTTATTGAGTGAATTTCTTTGTGTGGGACACACGATGGCCTTTTCCTAAGGGAGCCACTTCTGCTTTGCTGAGCAGCCAAACTGCCCCTCTCTGTCTGGTCCAGCTCCTCACTGAGGAGGCTCTTCGTGGGTGTTACACAAGGACAGCACCTAAAAGAGATGAAAAAATTGGGATAAAAAAGGGATGGGCTGGGTAAAGCGTTCCTGTGCAAAAGATTAAAGCAAAATCTGCCACTGAGGGCAGGATTTCACCCCTAAACCTGTTCAAAGAGGTGAATCAAGAGCTCCAATTCATTAAATGGGTGCTAAGACTGAGCCCAGGGCACTGTGCAGGTCTCTTGGCAGTGCTCAGGACATAAAGGACATAAAGATGTTTCCTCCTGGATGAATCCCCCAAATATTTCAGCTCATTCCAGGTCCCGAAGCAGAGATTTCAGCCTGGAGTTTGCCCCTTGGTAACTGCTGCTGGCAGCTGGTCCCATCAATCCCCAGCTCCAGCCTCTGACAAGAGCTGATTTAGGGCTTGGGTGAGGAAATCAGCCCCAAAATCAGCCCTGGCCTCTTGCCAAGCAGAGCCTTCTCACAGGGCAGGGAAAGGGCTTGGCATCCAGCACGGCAGCCCTTGCCCTTATTTTGGGAGATGAAGTCCAGGCTGATCCCAAACCCTGCAGGGGTTTAGGGTGACCACTGCCTGGTGGCACCACAAAGGGGGTGTGCCAGCCTAATCCCTGTGTTTTGGAGGGATGGAGGTGCTGGGAATGGGATAGAAAGGTGTTTTCTGCTTGTGCCCACAATGAGTTGGCACTGCACTGCTCTAGGAGTGGCATTTAAGTGGTGGGGCCAGGAGCTCCTTGGCCAGGGTAAAGCCTGGGAGATGCAGCTCTGCAGAGGGGGATGGTGCTGGAGAAGGGCAGGAGCCAGGGGTTGGGATTTTGGGATTCCCAGCATGGATGTCCCTCCTGTGCAGCACAGGAATGGGAAATGGTCGTGGCTTCAAAGCCCCTCTTGCAGTCTGGGCTGTGGGATCCAAAGCAAAGTGCAGCCCTAATCCATCATGCAAAAAAAAGGCCTGTTTGTGTGTTTATGTGAAATGACAGACTGCAGAGAGCCAGGGCTGGAAACCAGATGCTTTCCCAAGCCATGGAAAGGGCTGAGGATTTAGGAAGGCAGAGATGGAAACATCACCGTGGCTCCTGCCTTAAAAATCCCAATTCCCTGCTTTTCCACAGGCTGGGAACAGCAGCACATCCATGAGCTCCAGAGGCCACCTTTTTTGGGAGAGGGGATGGGCATGGCACAACAGGAGCAGGGCCCTCTGGAGATCCAACTTTTCCAGCTCCCCAGTGTTCCACCAGCAATGGGCAAGTCCCTAATGGGGTCAGTAGGGCAGAAAATCTGAAGTGAACCCTCCCCAGCCCTGAGAGCTCAGTCCCTTTCCAAACAAATATCCATCAGGAAGGGGACAGGGCTGACAGGGATGTTTGTTTCTGGAAACAGGCTCTTCATCCCACATTCCCACTGCATCCTCCCCAGCTGAAAGCAAAAGGCCAGCAGGGCTGAAACCCATCCCAAAGTCCTACCAAGCTCTATTTAATTCTGATTTCATTCCTGGCTTGCATTCCTTCTTTTCCCTTTCTTTTCTTTTTTTTTTTTTTTTATTTGGTTTTGGAAATTGTTGGGATTTGCTCATAAGCAGGAAAAGCTGCTCTTGTTACAGCTGGAAATCTGCTGTGAGAGCTGATGTGGGGCAGGTGGGAAGGAAAAATCCTGCAGGAGGCCAAAAATCTCATCTCCAGCATCTCCTGGGCACAAGCCAAAGTCGTGCTCACCTATCCCAGGTGGATTAAAATCCTGGGAGGGGATTTGTCTCCCCAAACCATCCTGGGAGGGGATTTGTCACCCCAAACCATCCTGGGAGGAGATTTGTCACCCCAAACCATCCTGAGAAGAGATTTGTCACCCAAAACCATCCTGGGAGGGAATTTGTGTCCCCAAACCATCCTGGGAGGGGATTTGTCACCCCAAACCATCCTGGGAGGGGATTTGTCACCCCAAAC
>JAWWEE010000062.1:2082278-2100961 GCA_035221455.1 Xenops minutus
ATGGATGGATGGAGGGATGGATGGATGGATGGATGGATGGATGGATGGATGGATGGATGGAGGGATGGAGGGATGGATGGACCCCTCCATGTGTCAAATGTCACCTTCAGGGACTCAGAGACCAGAGAGGTGACAAGCAGAAGGTGGAGAAACACCCCAGGGCCCCTCCGGCACCATCTACTCCTACTTATCCAATCCTGTATTACACACAGGGAGGAATTTTGGACCCCAGCTCTTGGCATGTTGGGCAGTTTATTTATAAATCTGTTCTCAAGCAGCTGACCAAAAAATAGGATGGAAAAACCAACCTCGATGCGTTGAAATGGAACGGTGAGCTTAGAAATCCACATCCCTCTGAACCTGGAGGGGCAGGGGTGGGCAGTGCCAACTTTCCAACAGGAATGGCACTGCCACCTCTGCCACCTCCCTTCTCCTTGTGAAGTTCTTGCCTTATTTATTTGCTCGAGGCGAAAGAAGCTGGAGGGATCCAGAAATGCCAACCCTCTGCCAAGTGTTTTGAAGTTCCAGCCCAAATTCCCTTTAAAAGGCAGAGGTGCAGAGGTGGAGGAAAGGTCAGTTCTGCTGGAGGAAAGGCCCAAAATGCTTTGAAGAGCTGAAGGGGCTTTTCATTGTGCACACAGCCCAGGGAGGGGCAAAGTGCTGCGTGGATTTGGGGGGAAAAGTGGCAGGAAGGATGGATGGGAGGTGTTTGTGTGGTTATGGCTCCAGCTCTGTCCCTGCCAGAGCAATGTAGGCTGCAAGATACAATCCTGGGATGGTTTGGGTTGGAAGGGACATTAAAACTCATCTCAACCTTCCACTGTCCCAAGTTGCTCCAACCTGGCCTTGAGCACATCCAGAGATGGGGCAGCCACAGCTCCTCTGCCCAGCCTGTGTCAGAGCCTTGCCCCTTTCATAGTAATCCAGAATAAACCTTAAAATCACGAAGAATTTAAAAGCTGCAATCCCAAAACCCCTCTCTGGAGCAGACAGAAAGCTGACACGGACTTTCAGAGTGTCTGAACGTGGAGATGCTAATTACTCTCATTAATGGCCTTCTTCAGCTCTTCAAGGCATCCCCAAAACTCCTTCCCTTCCTCTGCCAAGAAAAGCGCTGCAGATTTGGGGCAGTGTCCATCTCTCTGCATCCAAACTCAGCCAGTCAGCTTGGGAAATTAGATCCCAGCACCTTCCCTGGTGTCACAGGACCTGCAACTCACAAGCCACTGGGATGCCCTGAGTGGCCATGGGGCAAATCCAGGTATCCTGGTGCTTTCCTCCCACCAGGCTGGGAGGCTCAGGAGCCTCCCTGGGGGCTCAGCTTTCCACCAGGCACCGGATTGAGATGTGTTTCTATGGAAGGACCCTCCCTGCTGGCTCCCATCCTGCAGCCCCTGCTGGCTGCACCTCCACGAGCTTCATTTCCACATGACAAAACAGCCTCCCCGGAGCAACTGGGGGCCATTTAAAACAAGAGAAGTGAAAAGCTCACGTTTGATGACTAACCCCTCGAGAGCGGCTCGAATTAACGCGAGCCGATCGGCCACGAAAGACCAGGGGAAAATTCCTGCTGGATTTCTCTCCTCAGCCCATTCCCTGGCTCTGTTTTCCAGCCCCAGATCCTTCCAGCCTGCAAACATATACAGCGTTGCCTCGGCAACTGGGAGACGAGATATATGGTGGTGAAAAAATGAGACAATCTCTTTCCCTGGAAGGGGGGAAAATACAAAGCTCTTCTGGTCTTAAAGCCATGGAAGTTTGGAGGAGTCACAGCCCCATCTTCTCCTGGATGTGTTTCCAGGAGCAGAAATCTCTCTCCTCTCGTGGGCATCCATCCCCAGCCATCCCTTCTGCCTCATCCCACGGGGCACATGGATTTTCTTTGCCCAAAAGGTGTTTTCTGTCCTGCTGGTTATTCCTGCATCTTCCAGGAGCCCAGGTTGGTTTGTGAGCTCCTGGTTAGGAAGGAACCACATTTCCAGTCTCATCTGGGTCAGGACTTTGAGAAGATGTGCAGGGACACCATCTGTGGGTGCCCCATCATGCCATGCTCGGTCTTTGGAAAGATCCTCCATCCCAAGGCTTGGGGTGCATGGAGAACCCACAGGCAGGAGCCCAGGGCAGAGCACCCAAGCCATGGGGTGTCCCACCCCTCTTTAAACCCTGCTCTGAGCTCCCCCTGCCCTGCACAGCATCACCCTTTGCATCCAGATGGGCCAAGGCTGTCCTGCACCAACCCAGGGATGTGCCTGGAGATGTCCCAGAGCCACCCCCACCACCCCCTCCTCTTTGGGGCAGCATCTCCACTGCCACAGGTTATTCCCCCTTCTCCTCGTCCTAAATTTATCCCCACACTGGCAGTTCCATCTACATTATCTGTGTTTTCCCCTCTCCAACCCCACACCCCAAGGACCTGCTTGACCCTCAAGCAAGGAAAACACTGCGTCTCACAAACACCCCACAAAGTCTTGGCTGCAAGAGGACATGAGGAAAAGCCCAGTCCACCCCATTCCACCTTGGCACCAGCCTCCCCTTCCCTACAAACCCCACTGTGAGCTCCTCAGCTCAGCTATTCCCCACCTGGGTCCCCCTCAGTGGGCAGGAATCCTGCAGTGTGTGCCCGAAGTGCCCACAAAGGGCTCTAAATTCTGGTTTCCTCAAAAGCAGCACAGGCTTTGCCACAGGTGCCAGCAGAGCCAAGAAATCCCCCCTTGCTCCCAGTCTCACCAGCATCCCTTTCAATAAAATCCCTTCTCTGACAGGGCAGAGAATCCCACAATGGTTTGGGTTAGAGGAGACCTTAAAGCTCATCCCATTCCATGGGCAGGGACACCTTCCACTAGCCCAGGTTGCTCCAAGCCCCATCCAACCTGGCCTTGGGCACTTTCAGGGATGGAGCATCCAAAATTTCTCTGGAAAACCCGTGCCAGGACCTCAACACCTCCCAGTTTTTGCCCCACCATTCCCTGTTCCAGGGGCAGCTCCATCCCTGCACTGCCTGATGTTCCATGACCTCATGTCCTGTTGGAATTGTCACCTGCCAAGCCAGGACAACAATGTCCCCATCCCCCTGAGCATCCAAAACTTCCTTTGGGGGCGGCTTTGAAATGCAGAACTGGGATAAGGGAGGACAGCAGCTCATTACTCAGGAAGACAAGGTGCAATGTGCTCTGCCAAAGTGTGAAAAATATTTATATCCAAATCCAAAGTGTCTCTCACATTTACAGTTCCCTGCACGCTCCGGAACCTGAGCTGGATTTGTGGGAATGGCCATGGGGGGAAAGCGATTCCTGCCATTAAAATGTGCCAGTGCTGGGCTGCAGAGGAGATGAAGTGAAAAAAATGGGTGGGAAAATGGGATTTGATCTGCTTTTTGAGGCAGTAATAGTTCCACTGAAAAGCCTTGCCATGTGTAACGTGCAGGGTGGAGCAGGAGCAGGATCATAAATAACTCCCAGGGAAGAAAATTGATACCCTTTCACACACTGGTAGCATGTTATCTTGAAACCCAAAGCAAAGATAAAATAACTCCTCCAAACAGCCCCATTTTCCATCCAGGAGGGTTGTTTTGAACTTGTTTCACAGGGATCACCCTTTGCAGTGTGTTCAGCTTGGCCTCCTTTGGGCTGGAATCCTGCTCCACGAGGGGGTGGGTGTTTGTCCCATTAACATGATGAGTTGTTAGTGATACCAACCCCTGGGACTGTAATTAAACACTGTTTTGGCAGCCAGGCCAACCTGATATGAAGATGCAGCAGCATCTCCAACATTAGAAAATAGGGATGTGACTGGAGTGGGGATGGAGGATCCTCCCAGCCCTGCTGGTCCCTTTGCCCCTCTATTTTTGCTAACTGAACACCCCAGGTTTCCACCATCAGACCTGAACCAGCCTCAAGATAAAAGCTCGAGATCCAAACCATAAAGTCTCCCCCAAACACAAGGGATTTGCTTCTCCCAGCAGGAGGAATGTCACATTCCCAGCTGATCATCCAAAAATGCCTCCCATTTCCTCACTGCAGCCAGGGAAAGGCAGAGACATTCATCCCCATTGACCCGTGGTTGGGAACACAGACCCAATTAAAATGCAGGTGGAACCTTAGGTAGTTGGGAAGCATTTCCTTAAACTGGAATTTAGGCTGGAATCCAAGACTAACACCCTCCACCTCCCCTCTTGCAAACAGCGCCGAGGGCTCTTTAACAACCACAGTGGTCGAGGCCGGGTTAATGTCTTATCCATAAGTTATTCAGTATTTCCTTTTAAAGACAAAATAGTTGGAATACCTTTCTTTCTCTCTTTAAATTGCTACAGAAATCCCCCCCCCCTCTCTGCACTGTTTCCACATGTGGCACCGGGCTGGGAAGTGTCTGTTCCATGGGAGTCCCACCTCTCTGGATTTATGGGAATTGCAGCATTCCCGGCTTTATAGGGGCGTTAATACCCACGGAGATAAAAGCAGATCCTTGGCACCATCAGGGCTTGGTGGGGCTGGGAAAAAGGCACTTCCCACATTTCTGCCCATGGCTCCCTGTGGCCCTGGGAGGTTTTGGGGACAGGAACATCTCCTGGTCCTTCCATGAGGGGACATTCCAGGGTGATCCATGAGCAGTGGGAGCTGCATTCTCTGTCCCCAACCAAAGCCTGAAGACCAGGCAGCTGTAAAAACCTGATTTTTACACCAAAACAATGCCATAAAATCATGGGATCCCAGGATGATTTGGGTCGGAAGGGACCTTAAAGATTATCCAGTTCCAACCTCTTGCCATGGGCAGGGAACCTCCCACTAGCCCAGGTTATTCATATATATATATATATCCTATATATAGTTAGAGAGTTCACTGTATCCTAGTCCTGAACACCCTGGAAAACTGGGAAAGGCCTGGATCCATCCAACATCTCCAGCCTGCTCAGGAAATTACATCTTCTTCCCATGGCAAAGTTTGATTAACATTCCCCCCCCACCCTTTCCTTCAAGTTTTTCAGCCCTTTGTTGAAAAAACCAACAGAGAAAAGCCAGAAATATTTTGTTTTCTGGCATCAGAATTCCTCCTGGGAAGCAAATTCCCACGTAATGGATCATGGCTGGGGAGATACAGCTTGAGCTGGAGACAAAGGGAACAGGCCAAGCACTGCAGTGCCTGTGGCAGGACCAGGGTTGGCTGCAATGATGAGAAAGGGAATTCTTGAGGATGCAGCTCTTTGGCTCCCAAAGGGTTGGATTTTCCCAAATGCCTCCAGGCCTTTAATCCCAGTGGGATTTAAGGCTTGCTTTCTCCAGCAATTTGGAAACTGGCCCCAGGAATGATTTTCAGATATCACTGTGAGGCTTTGTGTGGGTTTAGGGACCATCACTCTGTGTCCTGCAGGAATTATTCCATAGGGATGCTCGCAGTGCCATGGGGTGGATATTCCCTGGATGCTCCCAGAGCCATGGGGTGGATATTCCCTGGATGCTCCCAAAGCTCCAGGCCCTTTGGAATGAGCAGCTAATGGGGATGGAAATGTTCCAGCCACCCCCAGGAGCTGCAAAGGCCACTGACAGGAGAAGCTTTCCATCCATCCACAGCACAGACAGCAATGGCATTCCTGGAATAACTCTGGGAATCAGGACTCCAGAGATAAGCCAGTAGGAAGGGAAACAAATGATGTGGGCTTTGATGTCCTGTGCTGCTAGAAAATATCTATATCCATACATGCACGTACATATATATTCCATACTCTGGAAAAAACTCCCCTTGGGAAAAACATCAGGCACAAAAGCAGGCAAATTAGAGCAAATGAGACTTCACACAAATTCCTAAATGGCTTTCCCTCCCTTCCCCCAAAATTTCTGCTCTTTCTGATCTCATTGGTGAGAAGAGGTACAAAAAGAACCAGAAATGGGTACTCTGAGATGCCAATCCCCCTGAGGTTTAGGGGCAGCCTCTGCCTAATCCCTGCCAGACACAGCAAAGGTGCTTTGGAGCCCAGTTTAACTGGGATGGCTGATAAGGACAATCCCTGGGAAGCAGAGAGGGATGTTTTAATGCTCATGGTTCCTCTCCGGGGCTGTGGAATGTGGGTTTACAGGCTGCTCCCATTCCAGTCCCAAGGAGTGACTCCAAACAAACCCCCACAACTGGGCTTTAAACCTCTGCTCCTGTTATTTCCAAGTCTGACAAAAGGTGGGGGTTGAGAGGGGAAAAAGATTGTCCCAGAGCACGGTATTCCCATGAATTTTCATGGGAAACATGATCAAATGTTCCTGTGGCTGCCCATTTTCCCTGCCTGCCCTGCACGTGTTTCCAATCTCCAGCAACACAGGATGGGTCTCCTCCATCTCCCCCTCCAGGGTGGAATTCCTGCAGATATCCCCTTTCCCAGCAATCTGGCAGCTCTAGGACATTTTGGGGACACTTTGGGCTTGCTCTGCTCTGGCCTTGCTTTTCCTGGGATATGGGAAAGGCTGCAATGAGAACCTGGCAGGGCTTCCCACCCCGTCTCCTTCAACGCCCTCAAAGAGAGCTTTTCAAAGCAAACCCACCCAAAATCCCAGCCAAAACCTTCACCATCAGAAGCCCTGCCATTTCAGCCAGCAAAAATACACAGAGAAAGGGGGTGTAGAACAGTTCCTTCGAGGCACTAGCACCAAAAAAACCCCACAAGGAGTTATTTTCCCTGCCTCGTTTTCACCTTTCTTGTCAGGAATGGCAGCAGTGGGAAAGAAAAGAAAAAAAACCTCTTTGATATGTTGGTAAAAGCTCCTAAACGCCCATTTGCATTTGGATTGAGGAGCTGGGTCACTTTGTAGTCCCTCAAGAAATATATTTTGGTTTTGTGAAAAATGTCAGAGAAAGAAAAAAATAAAAAAAAAATGTTTCCTTTGATATTTCTCTTTAAAAGGTTTCAGGCTCCCTTTGAAAAGGATCTGCCAGAACCTTGCTGGAGTTGAAATAGCCAGCTTGGACATTTCTAACAGAAAACTTCCATTTGAAAATAATATTTTTTCCCCCTTCCTCTCATCTTGTCTTCCCCCTCCCCTCTGCTTGAAAGGCAAATTGTTTCCATCTCCAGATTAATTCCTTCATTCCTGCCAGGTTTGCTGCAGAAGCCCCTGGATCCAAAGGAAGATCCCACTGAAAACGTTTCATGGCTCTCATCACTGCCAAAGTTGCTTTCCAGAGTCACCTCCCTCTATTTTTCAGGCTGGTAAAGACACAGATAACAAGAAATTGAAGGTGGCCCATCCTGGGAGAGGGTCAGCATGGCTGGGATGTGGCTCTGGCTGGCTGGGATGGGGTTGGATGTCAGCTGGCAGGGTGTGATAACTCAGCTAAAATGAAGCTGCTGCTCCAAATAGAAGGTTTGGAGGGTGGGAAATATCCCCTCCAGCTGCCCTTCCACCTGGGAATCCAGGTGGGATCTGAGCATTGCCATGATGTCACCCTGCAAGCTGCTCTGGGCAGGGCTGCCTGTTTGCCTTCCCATCATTTCATCTCCACTGGAAGCCCAGTTCAAAGCCTGCCTTTATTACCCCCCAATGGTTTGGGGTGGAACAGAAGCCCCCCCAGTGCCCCCCCTGCCATGGGCAGGGACACCTCCCACCAGCCCAGGGTGCTCCAACCTGACCTTGGACACTTCCAGGGATGCAGGGGCAGCCACAGCTTCTCTGCCCAACCTGTGCCAGGGTCTCATGTCCTTTGTAGGGAAGGATCCCTTCCCAATATCCCATCCATCCCTGCCCTCTGGCACTGGGAAACCTTTCCCTGTGTCCTGTCACTGTAAAACCTTCTAACCCTGGAGAGCTTTGGAGCTGATGCAGCTTGAACCTTCCCCAGCCCAGGAATCCCTGCTCTCCTTTCCCTGCACACCTGGCAGGGTCTGACCCCATTTCCCTCCACATCCAAGGAAAGAGGGCAGGGAGGAAGCAGGGCTGTTGCCCAGCTGTGCCAGCCCTCCTTTGCCACCTGGCAAGGGCACCCCATGAATGGCACCTTTGAGCTGCCCGGTGCTGAACACGCTCCAAATCACGACACAAACCATTTGCTTTGGATGCCTCGAGCCACCAGTAAAAGTTTCCCTTGTTTTCATCCTCCCAGCCACAGCAGAATGCTCCTCTCCTGCCAGCCTAGAAAAACAGGAAAGGCCAGGAAAATCACCCCAAAACCAAGTGGCAGGGCCAGCCCTCCACCAGCACATGTAAGGGAATATCCCTGGTAGCTGCAGGCTGGGAATGGGAAATAAAGCCAGGCTGGGCTGATCCTGGGGGCACCTGCATGCCATTCCCCCCCTGAATTCCCAAAAATCCAGAAACAGCCCCGCTTCAGGCTGGTTTTTTGCAAAGCAGTTCCAAAAGGAAACAATTTGGAGCGAGGCAAAATAGTGCCCTTGAACTTTTTGAGCCAAGCCAGGCATGGAGTTGGTTCCTCTCCCTTTTTCCACTTCCAAGGAGGTTGCCACTTTGAAATGTTCACCTTTTAAATTTCCTTGAGAGAATGGAAATGGAAACAACAATAACAACAAAAAAAATCCCCCTGGGGACCAAGGCAAGTCTTGATTCGATAAGAAACCCTTCAGAAATTTTTTACTAGCTGAGAAAAATCAACAGAATTATTTGGACTGAGCCACAAGCACTTTCTTAATTATTAAGCCTGCAAACCACAGAAACCATTAGTCACACAGGTCAGGCTTTGTGTGCCTGACCTGGGAAACCTGGCAGAAGGCAGGATTTAAGACTCCTTAAAAATTCTGTCAAGCCAAGGTTTCCCAAGGTTCTCCTTGGGGAAGGAGCTTTAAATTCCCCTAAAGAGCTGCAGATGCCACAGAGGGGTTTGGGCTGCGAGCAGAGGTTGAGCTTCAATGGGATGAAGCATCAGCTCTGGTTTATAACTCACTTTTTGAGCTGCTTTCCTGAGAAATTTGGGAATGTGGGGAGCACAGATGGGTTGGGGACTGAGCTTTGCTCATCCAGGGCACGTGTGACTCCGACAGGGGCGTCTCTCGCCCTTTGCATCCCTTTGCAACTGGGAATGGGCAGGGAAGGAGGTGGGGAGGGGGATTTGGGTGGGTGGGCAGCTCCCCAGGGCTGACATCACCCCACCTCCCTGGGCTGGGTGGCTCTAGGGTTTAATTTTGGGGGTGCTGCCAAGGGGAAACCTGCCTGGAATGACAGCCCAGGGATTGGGGATGAAATGCTCCAACAGGCTCCAAGCAGAGATTCCAGGTGAATCCTGGAATCCCCAAAAAGGTTGGAAGAGGGACCTTCAGTCTCATCCAGTCCAACCCCCTGGGACTCCTTCTCATCCAAAATATTTGGGAAATATCCAGACCTCCCCTGCTTTCCAGGGAGCACCTATACCAGGAGCCATTTTTAATGATGATTAATATTTTTAATGATTATTAACCTTTTTAACCATTTTTGCCCTCCAAGTGGCTTTGCCCAGGCAGAAAAGATGTTAAAACATGGAATTGGAAGCGAGCTGGATTTCCTTGGAAAAATCAGAAAGGAAAGAGTTCATGGCTATAATTTGAGAGCAGCTTTTGTGCTGAACATAAAAGGTTTGTGACCTCAGTGGTTAAAGCAGGGGAAGAAAAAAAAAATAAAGCAGGAGAAACTTGGAGTTTGGGTCAAAAGGAACTGACTCTTGGGAGAGTTTTCAGGAGAAAAAGCCAAATATAAATAAAACTGGGTCAACTTAATATTTTCACTGATTTAAACCAGCGCTCTGGACCACTTTGATTCATTCTCTTAATTTGGTAGTTTATTCTTTTCATTTAGCAGAACATTTTCTTCTCTTCATTTGCTCAATTCTTGAAAATCCCCTGTACAAAAAGAGAGGTCAAAAGGGTTTATTTTGAAAAATGTCGAAGCAAAACATTTCTGCATCAAAAAAAAAAAAAAAAAAAAGAGACCCTTTTCTGGCCAAAATGTACTTGCCAAATGAGACTGGTATTTGTGAGTCATTTCTGCAGCACATTTTTTAGTGAATTTACTATTTGTCAGAAAATAAAAAGCAAGGGTAAACCTTCCCCTAATGAGAGCACGTGTGTGTTGGGGTCACAGAAATATCTTTAGGAAGGAGAAAAAGGGATTGGAAAGATCTTGCCTTTATTTCTGCATCTCCCTGCAGAATTGGGTGTAAAAGAGGGAGAAAATCCAGGCACATTCACCCCCCTTTTCCCTCCCTGCACGTGTTTCTCCCCCAAGACCTGGAGAAGCACAAACCCCATTAGCAAAGTGATTTAAGTTCCATGGCCCCCAAAATTTAAACTTCAGAGTGGGGCACAATGGATGGGATTGTTCAGGAGGCAAAGTCGCTGCCAGTGCTGGGGTTTCTCTTGCACCCTTGAGCAGGATCTTAATCTGTATTTTTTCCCTCCTTTCCTTCACATTTCTCCCAGGGCTTTTCTATTTTAGGGAAGTTTCCCATTCCCAGGAATAGCCCAGCCCTTCAGGGCTCATGGGGTTAATGTGGCAAAGCCTCCAGGGCTCCAGGCTGGGATTTACCCCTGGGATTTACCCCTGGGATTTACCCTTGGGATTTACCCCTTGGATTTACCCCTGGGATTTACCCCTGGGATTTATCCCTTGGATTTATCCCTTGGATTTACCCCTTGGATTTACCCCTAGGATTTACCCCTGGGATTTACCCCTGGGATTTACCCTTGGGATTTACCCCTTGGATTTACCCCTGGGATTTATCCCTGGGATTTACCCCCTGGATTTACCCCCAGGATTTACATGCACCAGTCTGACCCCTCTAGGAACAAAACCCCACGGAGAGGATTCCCCACTAAAAGCAAGAGCTGTAATTACAGTCCCAGATAAAGTTCCACTGCCCTGTGGTTCCCAGGACCTGCTTTGCTACAGAACTTCCTCCCTTCAGGCTGAACTGCAAAAATCCCTGCCAGGACAGCTCAAAAAAAAAATGTCCATTCAACCATTTTTCCAAGGGAAGATCATGCCTTTGTTTAAGTGGAGAAAGTTCCCCGATTTCCTTGGAAGTGTTGCACTTGTTTTATAGGAAAACAAAAGGATCAAACCCTGAAAATGGAAAACCAACCTTTTTGAGCAGAGAGTGATCAAGTTTTGGTCTGAAATACCTTATTTTTGTTCCTGTCAAGAGTCAATATTTGCCTTTTTAACAAGGACATGTCCCATCATAACCCAGGCAGCACCTCAGCTTTGCCCCCAGGCGTCTCCAGGAGGGCAGAGACACACAAGGTTATGGTTTAATCTGCCTGGACAAGGATCCAAATGCAATCCTTGAGCATGGCCACGTTCCTGGGGCCACCAGAGCATCTGTCCCCACCCAACATTCCAGCAGCTGGGAGAGGGACCCCCATGTGGGGTGACATCAACCCCTGTCCCCAGACTGAGAGCTCTTTAAAACCTCTTTGGGTTCATCCCACACTTTCTGTTGGGAACAGAGGTCTGTCTTCACCAGGATTGACTCACCCACCCACACTGGCAGGGTTGAAAGCACGAAAAGCTCTAAATTTGGCTCTTCTGAAAAGAATTTCCCACCTCCCCCAAGATGCTCCCCTTTGGGCTGCACTGCATAATTCATGGAGTTTCCCCAGGTGCTTGTTTCCCTTCTTGCCATGGGGGCAGGCTCTGGATACACCTGCTTGCTTTTGATTTCTCTGCTGAATAACCCTGAATTAGCCACGAAATGCTAAATGGCACCATGATCTCATCAGGCATTAACCCAGCATGAGACAAGCTTAGCAACCAGGCCAAACACATTGGCTGGGGCTGCAGAGCACTCCGGGCACCTATGGATTTTCCAAGGCTTTAACAAGGCAGGAAACAGGAATATCAGTCCTGGAGATAAGACCATCAGCACCAGGAGACATCAAAGAGGTTGGGCTGGAGCTGGGGCTTCGTCCCACCCTGACAAGAAATGTTCAGAAATGTCCCACCCTGCATCAGAAATGTTTAAATCCCATTTTTCTCTTGCTTTCTTATTTTTTTCCCCTGCTCCTTCTTGCTGTTTGTTTCCTCTTCCCTCTTTCTGGGCTCCTCCAAGAGGATCTGGGGGATGAGGTTGATGTTTTCAGTCAGTGTCTTTGGGCAGAAACAGCCTCAATTTGAGGAAATTTTTTAGCTGAGAGTCAACTAGAAAATTGTGATTGCTGCTTTGGGGATATTGAGGAAAAACACAATTAAACAGCTTTCTTATCCCTTTCCTTCCCCTATTCCAAAGGAAAAAGAGCACAAAGGAAATCTGGGGAGGACTGATGGGGGAATGCAGGTGCAGGACCATCACCTTCCACCAGCCCAGACTGCTCCAACCTGACCTTGGGCACTTCCAGGGATCCAGGGGCAGCCACAGCTTCTCTGCCCAACCTGTGCCAGGGCCTGCCCACCCTCCCAGGGCAGAATTTGTGTGTATTTAACCCAAATTCCCCCTCTTTCAGTCTGAACCCATTCCTATCTCTCAACTCCTGAAATACGGTGCAGAAACATTCTGTGTTTCCCAGCCAATTGAAAGCAACACTTTGTCCTAAAACACACACACAAAACCAGTCCCTCCACCACGTGGAATATTCAGGGAGCCACTCCAAGCCCTCCTTCTTGCTGGATCCTGTTCACCCCTGGCAAAGAGCCCGTGGATTCAGTGAGGAACTGGGTTCATTCTGTCCCATTAGGAGATAGAGACGTCAGAAGGAACAGACAGAACCCCTTCCCTGCCCAAATCTCATCTCACAGCATCATCACAGCGTCCTCAGGGCTGGCAGACCTGAGCTCAGCCACGTGTGTGGGACACATGTTGGGCTCCCTTCTGTCCATTCACAATGTCCCTTAAGGACAATCTGTATTGAACACACTCATCTGCTGATAGGAAGTGCAGGGAACTGGGAATGATGTGAATTCTCAGAAGGAAATTGGGGGGGGGGGGAAGAAAAAAGCAATAAAAATAGCTGGAGAAAAAATGAAGCAACAAGAGAACAGTAAGAGGAGCTGGAAAAGGGCAGGAAGGGCTGGGATTTGGAGGATTCCAGGCAGTTCAGGGGCTCTGGGTCAGAGGGACACACGAGCTGCATTGAAGGCAACAGGGCTGGGGAAGCTGTGATTCATACCAGCTCCGAGGCACTTTTCCAGGTCCCCCTGAATCCTCAGGAAGCAGCATGGCCAGCAATCCTGACATGCCTTTCTGTGCAGGGATCCAGCCTGAATCCAGGAGGGGGCTGAGCTTACCTGCACTGGCCCATCTCCAAAGGGAGCTCTGGCAGAGCCAACACAGCCTGGGAGGGGCATTTATGGGCTGGATACCCTGGGAAGGGCTGGCTCTGATGGTTTCAGGCTGGAAAAGCATCTAGGAAAGCAGATTGAAGAGCTCAGCAGCCACGGGGAGGATGCAAGAGGAGTGGGAGAGAGGATACAGTGAATAAGTGAATAGCTTTGCAATGGCTTGGGAGTTTGGTGTAGGTTGTCCTGAGAGTTTTCCAGCCAAAGCCCTGCACTTAATGGGCTTCAGATATTTGTGCCCAGGTGTTATTGTTATTTCACCATGGTTTTATCATCAGCTAATAAAGAGTGGGATTCCTTTTTGGCATCCTTGGCTCCTGCCTGCTCCCTTGGGTCCCAAAGCAACGTGTGGCCCTTGGATAGTTTTCCATACCTGCTGTTTACTAAACTCAAGGACAATGGGAGAGGCACCTGATCCCAAACTCTCAGCCCAATCCCACACAGGGCTCTGGGCATGAAATCCATCCCCACAGTTTTGGAAGGGCAGGGGTTAAGCAGCTGCAGCAAACCCAAGTGCTGAGGTTTATTGGAGAATTCAAGGAGCTGCAGCTCCCACGGGGAATTAAAGCAGCGTGGAAGGGGCTGTCTTGGTGCAATGCCCACCCAGGGAGAAGGACAGGACCCAAATATTGCATTGCAAGCCCCTGCAGTTGCAAGGGAAGGAACATTGCTCGGGATGCTGCAGGGGGATAGAGGGGAAGGGGCTCTGTTCCATCCCAAGGGCAGCACAGCAGGGCTAAAACCTCTCCCCCCTCCCAAACTGCTATTGCAAGCAAGGCTTAGACAATATTGCAGAAACCTCGGCCAGTTCTCCTCCCCTCTGTTCCCACTGGATCCCTCCTCCAGCACTGGAAAAAGCTCCACAGACAACCCCAGACCCCAGGGCAGGACCAGACCTTCAGGGAATGCATCTTCCCCCCCTTCAATGACCTGCAAGAAGCCTTAAAAAAAAGCCAGATTCCAGTATATTGCCTTCCAACCCAGCTTGAGGTTCCCAAGCATGCCTTTAATTGAAGCTTAATAAAGCTGTTATTGTCCACTCATTAATGAGTGCTTATTAAAACCACCTTGATTGCACATGGTGCTGAGGGATCTCGCAGGGACAGCCCGAGGCAGCCTCCCCTCCCTGCAGCCCCTGGTGTTTCCTGAGGGATCCGTGTGGAATTCCCAGCAAACCTGTTTCCAATAAGCCCTTTTCCCAGCTGAGGCACCGTGCCCAAACCTGTGTGTGCACCCACAAAGGAAAGGCAGGGATGGAAATTGGGGTTTTACATCACTGATGGTGCTCTGGGAGCACGGGAAAACACATGGCAACAACAGTCAGGGCTGTGTGGATTAATGTATTCATGAATTCAATTCAAGATAGCAATTCCAGGAGAAAAGCCTTTTGCTCCCACAGCCCAGGGATGAGGAATAACCTGACACTGCTGGGAGACATCTCTCCTTTTTATGAGTAGAACTTCCAGAAAGCAAGAGCCTCCTGCACCCCCAAAATTGCACTGTGTACAGACAGAGACTCTTGATTTTGATACCCAATCCTAATTCTGGAAATATCAAGAGCTTTAATCACACCACAGATAAGGAAATGACATGGAGAAGAGGAGGGAGGAGGAATTACCAGGAATCTGTTGGGAAAGGCACCTTCCCTTGGCATCCTCCCTGTGCTCTGTGAGCCCCAAAGGGAAATCAGACCCCAACAGGACTGCCTGGGATGGGCATTCACAGAGAATTTTGTGCCTGGAACACCTTGGGATCCCCAGCCTTACTGAGTGACAGGGCCATTTGTCCCTCTTTGGGATTATTTTCCCTCTCAAATGATGATGTCTTGGATGCACAAGTGCTTGGCCCCCACCTGCAACATTTCTCCCCCTCCCCAGAGCCCCCAGCCCACTGCCCCGGGCTGCTTTGCTCTGCTCCACGAGCCTCACTCAGGGTGTTTTTTTGGGTTTTTTTTGAGGTCTGATTTTTGGAACGTTCAAAAATTCTCCCCCTCCTTCCCTTCCCTTGTTTTCCCTCGGAGTAGCTTAGCCAGAGGTTGGGGGCAGGAGGGGAAATGCTGCCAGAAAAGCTCCTAACAACCCTCTTTGGAGACAGGCTTCATCCACTCAGCTGTCCCTTGTAAACCAAGCCCTGTGTGAGATTTTTTCCCAAACCTTTCAAGCCCCCTCCTTGCCCTCGCCCCTCCTGCTTTGCTCATTCTGCAAATATGCAGAAAAAAATACTTGGGGACAAGAATGTCTATTTTTCTTTTGTGCTGCAGGAGAGGGAGGGCAAGAGGAAAAAAACTAAAATAACCAGGGTTGTGAAGAGGCACAGGGGGAGCATCAACATCACCTTGGCTGTTCTTTCCTGGAGGGCACCAGCTGGATTTTGGGCATGGAGAAAGGGCCCTTTTGCCACACTCAGGTGCTCCAGGACACAGCGTGGCCAAAACCACCACGGCAACGTCATCACTGGGATCTGTAAGTGGAAGTGACAGCACGGGGAGCTTGGGCTGGGATTGTTTTCCTCAATTCTGAGGTCTGGGGAGGTTCAAATATTCCTGCAGCAGACAAGGTCGAGGTCTACAAATGGAGCAGTCCTTGGTGGGCATTACTGATGCTGAGATGGAGCAGGAAAGGGGGGTCCCATCTAAGGTGGGAGATGCTTTTCATGGAAGCAGCGATGATTTCCTGGTGTTGGCTGCGTGGGATCTCTCTTCTTTGAGCTGGAAAAGGAACCCATCCCTCTCACATCCCTCTCCAAGGCTCTTGGAGCACACAGGGAGGAGACAGCACAGCCCCCGTGCCTGCAGGACCTGACGTGGCCTGAACCTTTGGAAAAGGGAAACTCTAAGCACTTTCTGGCTTGGAGAAGGATTAAAAAAAACACCCCCAAAGGGGCAGAATTTGCTCTGTTGTGTCTGGAGAGGATGTGTCAGCACGGCAAAGCTCTGGGGAGAAGGATTCCTGGCTCCATCCAGGACGGACTCGGGGGTCCTGGAAAAGCATGTCCCTGCTGGCCAGATGTGTGAGAACAACACAGCTGGGAGAAGAAACTCCAGCTCATCCCAGCGAGCCTGGGAGCTGCTGTCACCTCCCTGGAGCGCTGGGAATGGCAGCAGGTGCCCTGTGGGGGCAAGTTGGCAGCGCTGGGCATTACTCAGAGCAGGGAGATGCTTCCCAAGAGCCATCACATCATGGGAAGGCACCGGCATTCCAAGGCAGGTGGGAGCTCCGAGCCGGGGGTGCCGCCGAGCCCCGGCCCCGCTGACATCGCCGTGATGGATCATCCTGACTCCAGCACAACCCGGGCCCCCAGCCCAGGCTCTCACTCCCTGAGTTAATGGAAATATTAGACACATGGAGCTGGCCCCTTCCCAAAGACACTCCTGCCTTGCCGGGGGAGCCACTCCTCGCATGGCTCTGCTGCGCACATGGATGCGCTGCCGGGGACCGAGGGCAGAAGGAGCCAAGAGCCACTCCAGGGATGTGGCAAGGAGCACTTGGGTGTCCTCCTGGGGACAGGGACACAGCCAGCACCTCCTGCAGCCAGAAAGGCTCTCTCCGAGGTGACTGTGCAAGGAGGGACACGGGAACACCCATCCTGCAGGCAGGGCTTCGTCCCTTCCCGAGCTGGAAACCAAGAGATGGAACCCTCAACATTCAGGGCTCAGGGGAGGTTTTGTTGGGTGTCAGGGAAAGGTTCTTCCCCCAGAGGGTGGTGGGCACTGCCCAGGCTGCCCAGGGCACTGGGCACAGCCCCAAGGCTGCCAGAGCTGCAGGAGGGGTTGGATGATGCTCTGGGGCACAGGGTGGGATGGTTGGGGTGTCTGTGCAGGGCCAGGGGTTGGACTGGGTGATCCTTGTGGGTCCAGCTCAGGATATCCCATGAACATCTCAGGATATCCTATGAACATCTCAGAATATCCCATGACCATCTCAGAATATTCCACGACCATCTCAAGATATCCTATGAACATCCCACGAGTCTGAGCTCAAATTCAACACTGAAGAGGTCAAGGAAGAGATTTCTGCCCTGCTGCCTGTGGCTGTTTTCAAACCCCATGCAATGGCCTGGCCTTCCATCCCTTCCCAGAGTCCAAACCTAAGGAGGGTCTTGTTTTTATTAACATGTTTTACATCTTTTACAACCTCCCTGCCAGCTGGACCGCTGCGCTCTCAGGGCAATTATATGCATCATCTAAACATCATCTAAAATGAAAGGGCTTCGTTTAATTGGGTTATTTAAATGACACGTCGGATGGAAAAAGCCAAGCAGGCTTAACAGGATATTTAATGCTCACGTTAGTTTGCATGAGTACAAAACATTATCTGAGAGGCTTGGAAATGAAGGGCAGCACTTGTGGTGACTTCAGAGGCTGTGGAGCAGATGTTGGCAAGGGAAGGATCAGGGAGATGATAGAAGGAGCTGCCACCTGGAAAGAGCAGCAAAACTGCCCTGCCAAAGGTTTCCAAAGGGAATTCTCCCTTTGGTCACCAGCCTGTGGTTGTTCCTCCCCTCCAGAAATAGTCCTGCCACAAGTTGAAACTGGTTTTTCCTCCTGTTTTTCTCCTGATTTCCTCTATGTGGAAAAGAAAGCAAAAAGTGGCTTGAAAAAGGGAAAATTCCTTCCCTTCAGCAAACCCAAACCTGAAAGCACATCTGTTGTTGAAAAACAAGAAAACTGGGATTTTGTACCAAAACCATGAGTTGTAGTTTGGATTCTTTCAACTCCCTGCTCCCAAATTTGAGGCGCCTAAACCGAGGTGGACATTTGAAGCTTATTTTAGAAGCGTGGCAGAAAATACTTCCAAATGCCATTCCTTCTAAAATACACACCCTGCAGGTGCCAAGGGCAGGGGGGGCACAGGGCACCTGCAGGAGGGAAGGCACAGGCTTGGGCATCACAGCATTAAAAAAACCAATAAACCCCCCAAAAAACCGAATAAACCCCCCCACTTTGCACAGACAAGTTGGATTTAACTTTTTCACCTCCATTCTTCTGGAATGCAGATGCTGCAGCAGCTCCTCTCCCTGCACAGAGAGTGATCAGTGCTGAGAGCTGAGCCAGCTCCTAAATGCCATATCCAAGATTTTCCCACCGAAACACAGAACAGCAGCTACAGCAGAGGGAAAGAAAAGAACACACAGAATTGTCCCTGGAAACAAGACAGGAAAGATACAGCTGCAACACTTGACTGGGGAATTACTGGGAAATTTTCAGGTTTCACTGACTGTGTGAAGTGTTTTGAAACCTCCTTCTTCCCCCGGTTTCTCAGGGAAATGAGACATGAACCTTTCATTCTTTCCTAAGTGCAGCCCAAAGTCATCCCTGTGAGTAATGGAAGTCCAAGGGCTGGAGCAGCCCCTTCCCACGAGGAGGAGAAAGCACCAGGCATGCCCTGGTGTTGCCTCTCCTCTCCTCTCCTCTCCTCTCCTCTCCTCTCCTCTCCTCTCCTCTCCTCTCCT
>JAWWEE010000062.1:2153202-2169717 GCA_035221455.1 Xenops minutus
ACTTCCAGGGATCCAGGGGCAGCCACAGCTTCTCTGGGCAACCTGTGCCAGGGCCTGCCCACCCTCATAGGGAAGAACTTCCTTGCTCCCATCCAAAATCCAACAGAATTGCTGGTGGACCCTCCTGCTGGGTCAGGACTGTGCCCTTCATCCAGTAACAACCTGCAGATCCCAAAATGCTGCTCCACAAAAGGCCTTGGGAGGCTTTTGCAGCTTCACTGGGATGTGTCCCCACCACCCAAGTGCTGGGAATGTTTCTAAACCAACCACATGGATCTTCCTTCCTGGATATGAAATCCCTTCCTGTGTAACAGCAAAAGGCAGAGCTGTCAGTCAGAACCTGCCACTGCCCAAAATGTTTCCCCTTGGCATTAGAAGAGGCCATGGCTGAATCCCTGATGCCACAGAGGCTGAGAGGACGGGCCCCTGATGGAGCAGCTCTTGGGGTGAGGAGCTCTGGAGAAAAGTTGGGAATGCCAGCACAGCCCTGGGGTAGGGAAAAGGCTTGTGATCCTGCCAGTACTTCCAAGATTCCCAGAGGAGAGGAGTGAGCCAGCAGGGCCAGGAGAGCCATTCCTCTTGGCAGCTGCTCTTCGTGCTTGCAATTCCGTCACCACTACGCCCCGGCAGAGCACGGGCCATCCAAGAGCACGGGCCCTGCCAAGGCAAACTTTATTTAACCTGCACTCTGCCAGACTGTCTGCATTCTTCCCAGGAGAGGCACTGGGGCCAAGGGTGCCTTTCCTTGGGACAATGAGAGTGGGGAGTCGGGAATAGCAGCACCCAAAGGTGAGCAGGGCAAAGGAAGCAGGTTGTTGTTGTCACGGGGGCTGGCACAGAACTTATCCCATTCCCGTGGTGAGCAGGAAATGAGGGGCCAAGCTGCAAGTGTTGAGGGAGGAACACCCAGGGAATGTCTGCTAAAACCCTGGAAAGGAGCCTTGGAAGTTCTCAGAGTAAGGGTTTACTGGAGCATGGGTGATGATCCCAGTGATCCCAGTAATGGGAAGACACAGGAGGATGCTTTAGGCTCAGCCTCACCAGGGACCCCACACACTGATGTGTTCCTACAGGATAATGCCAGGGATCCAAAGCTTCCACCTTTCTTAGAGGACAAAGTGTCCCAGCCCAGTCCTGCCTGGGAAAGGCCATGTTGGAAATACAATTTAAACTGTTTTAATCTCCAGCCATCAGCAGATTTCAACACTCTGGGTCACATTAAACCCCCCAGCCATTCCCAACCAAATGATAGTGTTAAACTCTGACTCCTTCAGGGGCAAGAGCTTTCATTAACATGGTTTTTCATTAACATGTTTTCCTACACAACCTGCTTTCCTGGCTGAGAAAACATGTGACAAGCAGCAGAAGTTCAGAGCCTTGGGGACAGAGCTGCAAATACCCAACCTGCACCAAGGAGAGCAGATTGAACATTGACTTGAACCTCATTACAGCAAAAGCCAATTTCCAGCCTTTAAAAGGTTGCAGAAGGCAAAGAACTAACTTCTTTTCCTTAGAAACATTCCTAAACCAGCAAAAAAATCAAATAGTGGGCAGAGAGAAAGCTGAACCTAAAGACAGCACATGTTCCCAGCCAGCTCAAGGGCAAGCTCAGAAATGCTCCCCTTTCCAGCCTATTTATTTCCATAAAAACACCACTATTAGGCATTAAGTAACTCCTACAAATCTGATCGTATGTGCACATTCTGTGATCAGGCAAGTGCTCACAGGTCCTGGATCCCACAGTTGTGCAACAGCACTGATGGAGTTTCTGCCCTGGCCTGGCAGCTCCCTGCCTTCCACTCTGGGGAGCAAAGGGCAGGATCTGGGAATGGCTCCGTGGATTTTGCACCAAGATGTGCCACAGCTCCTGAGAAGAGGGCTCTGGCAACTGGAGAAGCACCCAAAGGCACAAAGTACCCAAAAAAGAAGGAATTAAAAAAAGGAAAAGGGCAAAAAAGGAGGAGAAACCAAAGCTGGGTCCAAATGGAACAAAGACCAAAGCAACTGTGCTCTGGGTTCCCTTTTGCCAGTCTATCCATGTTGGATTCATTCCAAAGGCACTGGGAAGAGAACTGTCCAGACTGGTCCATCTAAATCCTCCCTGGGAGAGCAGCTGATGCTCTCAGGTGCTTCAAAATATCCAAACCTGCCACAGAGAATTCTCCAACCCCCTCTCAACCTGGATGTGTTAAAAGTCACCACAACCACCACCCTTTTTGGGGGGATCACACTCCACCTGCACAACACACACACACAGAGGGAGTACCAGCAGCATTGGAACTGAGGAGCAAACCAACTCCTACAATCATGGAATTGGATGGGATCCACAAGGATCATCGAGTCCAGCTCCTGGCCCTGCACACTCCAAGAATCCCACCTCAACTCCCACCTCTGTTGTTGCAGCTCAGGGAGGGCCACACCAATGTTATGGAGAATTCCTACCTGAGTAAAGCCCAAAAAATGGCAAGTTGATCTTTCCACCAGGCAGACTTGGGCATTGACAGCTCAGGAACTCCAAAGATCTGCTGGTTCAAAGCTGACCTTTGCCAGCAGGTCACAGATGATTTTTTGAGCTATTAAAAGCATTCGAGATCCATGTGCCACACTGAAATCACACACAAGCTGCTCCCAGGTAGAAATAAATCCACCAAGAAACATAAATAGACCTATCTTTTTTTTTTTATTTTTGGATGGCTGATGGATTGCTATTTCCATTCTGCTATTTCATGAAGAAAATAGCCTTAATAAGAAAGAAAGAAAAAACAAACCTATCACTGAACCATCTCCTTACACTTCAGCTGAGACCAGAAATAGATGAAGTGACCTCCTGGGCTCAGACATCTGAATGCTTTGATAATGCCCAATGCAAAGAGACAGATTCCAAAGGCTATGGAGTCCTGGAAGATAATCTGGAGGTGCATAGCTTGCCCATGCTGTAAGGGACCTCTGTTGGAAACAGCTACTGCTGGAGGAATGAAAGGGCTGCTAAAAAAGAGCCAAATTAATGCTGTGGCTTAAGCTGGAACTCCAAGGTCAGCTGAAGGCATCCATTAAGACTGGAACACTCTGGGAATGAAAAACAAGGCCTTGGGGGGACATACCTGGGCCTTCCTTGAGCACCTTGAAGCTGCTGAGAAGGCAAAGGCAGGCTGGGAGTCAGAACAGGCAAGACACAGCATTTGGGCTTGGTTTTACCAGGCTGGATGCACTCACTTAAGTGGATTATGCAGAGGGTTCACCTGCAGATGAAGAGAGCTCAGCAAATAAAGGCTGGACAGGTTGGATTGGCTTAGTGTGGAAAACAAAGATGGACCAAGAATGGCCAAAGAGGTACAGGACTCTCCAAATTTCCCAGGAGCTGGTCAAACTCTGCTCTTCTTGTCCATCAAGGTGAGGATAAGGAGTGAGTTCACTTGAGCTGAGGAACAGGCAAGTCAAATTTCCTGATTCCAATTAAAACCTGAAGCTACAGCAATGATGATTTCCCCAAAACTGGGGATTTTAAGGATTTAGACAAACACAAAATGAAGGCCACATTAGGAAGACAAAGATAAGAAAGCCCCTCTGTTTTAGCTGTGTAAATACAAACAGCTCCATAAATATACTTGAGTAGCAAGTCCTGCTCAATATTGATTATCTTCCACCCCAGAACAAGGTCCCCCTTTCCCTGAGGAACACAGCATGGCTATCCAGGAGCTCCAAAAAGGCCTGTGAGACCAAGGCAGTGAAAAGGACTGAAGAAAAAGCCAACATCTGGAAAACACAAGGCACTCAAACATGACTCCTCCTGAAATCAAGAAAGGCTGGGGCTTAAATCACCAGACCAAATAATAGAACATATTTGTCCCCCAAAATAAACCACCAAAAAATCCTTGACTCGAGAGAAACAACATTTCAATGCTTTGCAAAACCTTTCTGAGCAAAGCCTGCTTGATTTTCCTCCCTGCAGAAGAGATGTGGGTGTGCAGGACACCTTCCTGTGGGGCAGAGAGGTGAAAACCAACATCATTCCCCACTCTAAGGAATCATTCCCCCCTGTAGGGATGAAACCACACCTCAGTGCTGGCATTTCCGTGCCATTTGTTGTGCTGCTCCCTCAAAACACACCTGCTGCTGCAAAAAAAAAATCATGGAAACACACAGGACTCCCAATGCCTTCACCCAAACTGCTCTGCTTTTGCTTTTCCCAACTTGTGATGCCTTGGGGCTCAGGGAAAGGGAGGGGAAAAAGTTTGTGGTTCAAAAAAATCATCCCCAAACCTCCTTGATTTTTCACAAAGCATCCTAGCTTTTGATAACATCTTCATCAAGTCTTTATCGAGCCAATTAAGCTCTCAGTGGTGCCCCAGGGAGAGGCCAGGCTGTCTCAGCCAGGCCCTGCTCAGAGCCATTGCTTCATTAGCCCACTTCAGAATGAAAATACACAAAGCCACTATTAACCCTTCAAAAACCAGGGCAAACTAACCCCAGCAAGGCCACATGAATTCCTCTGCATCCTTTTCTTCTCTGTTCTGTCTGAAACAGGAACTCGTTGTGGTTTTTTTAAATCTAGAAAAAAAGCTGGCACATGCAACTGTTGAAACAGAATCCGAGTTAAAATAATGTTGCAATTGTTATCAAAGCACAGAGTGCTTGCTTCATTCTAGTGGCTGTTTTTGGAAGAATCCTGCTTCTAGAAGAGGGGAAAAAAATTTTGTTTGGGACAGAGATTCAAAGCCACATCCAAAATTTCCAGGTGCTTGGAGACAACTGAATCGAGGCCCCTTTCCAAGCTGATTTGTATTTACTTTACATACACACATGAAGACACAGAGTCCTGAAATCCCTTTTCCTCACATGCCACAGGCCTGTGATTCCTGCTGCTCCTTACAACACAAAGAGGCAAATCTAGATTGGAAGATGAAGATGCCATGAGATTGGCTCCCCTATTTACCAGCTTGGGGCTGCTTTTTAGCCTTGGTTTTCAGGGACAAGGACTTTGCTGCCACAAGCCTGGGCCTGCCAGCACAGCCCCTCCAAGTGCAGTCACAAAGGTCCTTCCCAAATGTGCCCAAATCGACTCCCCCAGGTAACAACCAGAAGAAGGAGTGGATTTAGCTGTTCCAGCTGCACTGATATGGCAGTTTTGGCTGCTTGTTTCTGCCAGCAAAACTCTGAGGTCCTGCCCGAGGCTGGGGTGAGAAGCTGCTGCTCCAAAGCCAAAGGAAAGTGGGACAAGCCACAGCTTTAGCATAAACCTTCCTGGCTTCTCCTGGCACCTGAAGAGCACGAGACAACCCTTGGATTTTCTTTATTTTTTAAAGATAATGCAAGGAGCAAAGTGGCAGCTTCCACATGCCACCTCCCACCCCAGGACACCACCTCTGCTGGTGACATGCAGAGCCCAGCTTTGGGCTGGCCCTCACCCCAGCACCAAGATGAGGTCTGGGGCACCATCTTGGCTATCAGAGGTGGCCCCTGCATGGCCCCAGGGTTGGGCAGAGTTCCCTGCCATGGGCACTGTGCCCCCAGCACTCCCATGCCACAAGTGCTGCCCAAGCACACAGGTTGACTCAGGGACATTGAAGAGGGTCAGGCGCCGGTGGCACTTTGAAGTCAAGAGGATCAAGGTGGCTGCCAAGGGTCTTTGTGCCAGTTTTCTTGGCACAGACATCAAGGAAGAAGAGGAGAAAATCAGATAAAAAGCACCCAGCAGGCAGCTCCTGGAGCTGCAGAGCTCCTTGACTTACAGGAGCAGTTGCACAAGCGTCTGTGACACCTGGGCTGACAGTGACAGGCCAAGGTGACAGCAAGAACTTGCAAGAAACAGCTCTCAAAAGCCTCATGATAACCTGCACTCAGTCTCACAGCATCCCTGGCTCTCCACCTACAGCTCCCAAGGACTGGACCATCCCCTGCCCAAACCCACCTGCTCTGCCAAGGGATGAGGGGATAGGGAACAAAGCCTGAAGCAGCACTGGAATCACCCAAAGCAAACAGCAGAGCCAAGCAGTGCTGAGCTCCTGGGTAAGGCAGGGATGATTTGCATTTATTTTAGGTCATGTCAGTGGAACATGACACCATCAAAGCTGCCTGAGTAGTTCCACACACTCCTCTCTGAGAGACAGGCACTTCCGAGCCCGGCACGGACTCTGCGCCGCAGCCCCACTCGGGTTTCAGGGCACAGACAGCCAGGGGGAGCCAAGGCACCTTCCCCCACTCAGCACTCCATGGCTTTCTGTTGTGCTGCTTGGGAAGGAGCTAGGAAAAAAGCTTACAGACCTGGATCTGCACCTCAAACACTCCCAGATCCATCCCTGGGATGCTGGCATGGGGCTGGGCTGCTGTCTGGAGCAGTGACCTCATGGCTGTCCCCAGGCTGCACTGCTGTCCCCAGCTCCTCGTGGCACTGGCAGACCCCTGAGCCAGTGGGGGCAGACTGAGGGCAGGCTGTGGGGTCACTGTGTGCTCACCATGTATTTTTAACACCTCTTTGACTCACAAGGCTCTAAAAAGCACCCAGATTGTCCAAATGCTTTTGACTCTTCCACCAAACGCCCCCAGAGCTCAGAATAGCCCCATGTACTCCCCTCTGCAAACAGGTTCCTGCTGCAGCCTGCCAGGGGAAGGGAGGAGATGGGCCTTTCCAGCCCACGGGAGGGGAGCAAGAGCAGGACAGGGGATGGGAGAGAGGCACTGGGTTTGGTGACAGGCACAGCCCCAGCACACAGAGAGGCTGCTGGAAGCAATCCAGGGCCCCTGGGGTCATTCCCACTCCCAGAAAGGCTCCCAAGCCCCTCCACCTCTCCCTTCGGCTCCAAAAAAGGCTCTCTGCTGTTACATAACGGGCTGAGCAGCTCTGGGCTCACACACATGGCCTCCCTTTACTCAACAATACCTTTTTCGGTCATGGAGCCTTCCTCTCCCACTGCCATCCCAGGGACAGCCAGGGCAGAGGGGGAGTGCTGGCTCCAGCTCTCCCAGCTATGGAAAGAGGAGAGACAGCAGCATGGTGGGATGCTCTGTGAATGGAGGCAGGGAGATCCCAGACTCACTAACAGCGATGTCACCATGAGGAGTTCCTCAAGGGGGAGGGGGATTGGCTCTGAGGAGAAGCTGGTGCTTGTTCTTGGTTTGTTTTTTTGTTGGTTTGTGGGTATTTCTATGAGAATCATCTGGCAGCTGCAAGGAGGCAGCAGGAGCAGCACCCACTCACCAAAGACAGACTGGCAGAGGAGCATCCAGCAGCAATGCCCTTCCTCACACTCAAAACACTGCCAGGGCACCTCCTTTCCACCACTACCAGGAACAGGGAAGGAGCTCATCCCTTGCAGGGATGATGGCCACACACAGTTTGTGACCAGCAGTGAATGCATGTCCCTCTGCTGTCCCATGTCTGCCTGCTCTCAGACGCAGGAGCAACAATTCCTTGAATAGCAGATGCTCCCAGAAGAGCTTCTGGGATTTTCTCCACCTGTAAAGGTCCCCAGACACAGTGCCAGCCATGATGACAGTGCCAGGGCTGGCCCAGCAGTGATCAAGTTGCAAATACTTAAATGGAAGAGAAATGCCACCAAGTCCACACTGAACTGGCAAGTCTGAGCTAGAGAATTCCTGCAGCAGTGGCCAACCTGGGCCAGGAAGGACAAGTCTCAGGGACAGGGTGCATTGGCAAGACAGCAGGAAGGTCCCCCACTCCCAACTCTCCTCCACTGGGGAGGTAACTGTGGGCAGCAGAAATGGGCAGACAATCCATGAGCAACACCATCCTCCTGGCAACAGTTCCCACTGTGCAAGTCCCTTGTCTGTCTCCTTCACACCAGACCTGTGGACCCTTGACTGTCCCAGAACAAGAGCAGAGCCAACCCTAACACGTGGATTTCAGCAAGCTTTGTTTAAAGGGCTGCATTTGCACCTTGCCCTGACGGTGACACCAAGAAGCCACCGCATCACCTCCAGGCAAAGCTCTGCTTGCAGGGGGTTCACCCAGCCCTGTGGCAGCAGAGCAGCTACAAACACACTGCCCTCACTCTGCTCCAGCAGCACAGCTCCTGGAGCTCCTGAGCCAGGCATGTGCTGTGTGTAACCCAGCTTTCTAGTGGAAAATACCAAGGCCACGTGTGGCTCCCTGGGTGACCAGCACACAGCTTATTAAGAGGTGATGACGTGCCTGCTGAAGCTCTCATGCCTCCCTGCTTACACACAGGGACTGGGATCCAGCTCATTCCCCAGGAGAGCAGAGCCCATTTGGGAGGGGTGGGAGCAACACCCACCTCCTGCCACCCAAGGGAACAGACCCAGCAGCAAAGGCAGCAATGCCTGACCTCAAAGCACTTTGGCAACCTCTCCTGAGGGCAGTTTAAGTTACCAGCTCAGTTACAATGTGCTGCCCTGCACATTCTGATGCCAACTTTGGATGCCTGCAGGAGAAGAAACAGTGCAGGAAAAGCTCTGCTCCAAGACTCTCCCAAGCCCAAGTCCTTCAGGGAAGTGCTCCAAAGAACCACATCCTCAGCTAGTGATAGCCACCAGCCTACTCCAGAAAACAGAAATGCTCTGTTTGTGTGTCTTGGCCTAGAGCCTTACCACCCAGAGGCACTGGCCCCAGGACAGCTTGGCAAGTCCATCCCAGCTGGAAGGCAAGCCTGTCCTCGCTCCATGTGTGGGTCCCTGCCCCAGGCACAGGCACTGCAGGCCCAGGGCAGAGCAGGGGCTGCAGCAGCGAGAGCAGAGGCCCTGGCAGGCCACACTCTGCTGTTCTTGACAAGTTGCTGTTCCCTGGGCCTGTTTATTCTGCTTTTGTAGACAGAACAAGCTGAGCCACTGGGCAGCCAGAAGGCCAGTCCTCCCCAGAGAGCCAAGGAGCTGGGCACTGTGGGCCTTTCATGAGGCAAGACTCCCATTCCCAGGGCTGGATCCTTCCCTTCCCTGTTATTAAGGGACAGGAGGCTGCCTGCTACAGTTGCATCCTTGCTCAGAGGGAAAACAGCTTCCAGTTCAAATCTCCAAGAGGTTTTTTTTACATACACTCAGCACCTTCTTTACAGAACCTGCTTTGATGCACAGAAAGCCTTTACCTGCACTGAAGCACGAGCTCCATTTCAGACTGTGACTCCAAGGAATGTGCCCTCCCAGAACTGCCAGGCCTTACCTTTGAACAAGGGTCCCAAAAAGCAGGTTGAAGACCTTCTGAATGTTCTCTGTGCACAGCCAGCTCCAGTGATCCACCAACACCAGGCGAAGCACATCCAGGGCCAGATCAGCTAAAGCTGTCTCAGAGTCTGCCAGGAGGAAGAGGAGGGTCAGATGAAGAAGCCAACTGAGCAAACCTTGGTGAAAAGCACCATCCCAAAGTCACTCTTTTCTCCCCAGCCACACAGAGGACCTGCTGCAGCACAGCCAGCCTGGGGAGCCTGCCCTCACCACTCCTTCCTTTCCACTGCCATCCAGGCAGCCCCAACCTCCCCACACCAAACAGAAGGTGGCTGCTCCTTCTCACTTAAACACAGGATGGCAACAAAACAGGTGAGAATGGAAGCAGTCGCTGCAGACAGAGAAAGGCAGACTGCTGAGGACTGTTTTCCTGGTCTTCCCCATCACTTTCCCCTCTTCCCAGAGTTTTCCAGGCACAAGGCTCCGGCGGTGGCTGCACGCTGCCATCGTGTGGCAGATCCCAGTCTCGGCAGGAAGGTGGAGAAACCGCAGCTGGATAAACCACGTGGATCAGTTAAAACACAAACCCACACACCTGCTGACACGGACCCGGGACAGCAAAACCTCCCTCCCATCCTCAGGAGGACGTCAAAGCCTTCAGTGTAAACACTTGCTGCTTGCCAGAGTTACTTTTGGCCCCAAAGCACTGGGTGTTGTCCTGAACAGGGTCATTAATGTGCCACAAACCTGCCTGGGACAGGCTGAGCCTGACCTGAGCCTACTGCCAGCTGGGCCAGGGGAGATCCAGTGCAGCAGCTCTCCCTAATGTGGATTCCCTGATGCCTCATCCTCCAACCACTCTGCCTACAGACAAGATTTACACCCACAATGTACTGCTGAAAATAAAGGGAAAAGGGATTCTGGACCTTACTCCCCTCTCTTCCTCTCCCCACTGCAAATGAAGGACTAATTAACTCCAGGCCATTTCCCTTGGAATACACAGGGCATTTGGCCCCTCTTGCTCTGGGCCATGTCTAAGCTACTCCTCACTTGCTTTGCCCTCTGAGACTTGACTTAGTGCAGAACCAGGAGCAGGCTGTGCAGCTTCCCCAGAACCCCCATCAGGGAGCATCCACAGCAAGCTCTGTTTATTCCCAGAGCATCCAAGTCCTCTTCCTCAGAAAGTTGCTGGCCAACCTCTTCCCAGAAGTCACTCCATGAGCAGACAGGGACACAGGCTGCCTTTTTATCCAGCTGCTCCAGACATTTGTTCCCCTCACGCTGCCAGCCCAGCCTGAAGCATCCCAGACCTGCAGGCATTTGCCATCACTGACATTCCATTTCCCTCAGAGTTCAGCTAACCTGAGGCACAACCCTGGCCTCCTGTTCCAGCCCTGCCTTCCCAAAACCATATGCTCCAAGATTACAGGCAAAGCTGGTAGCACAGGCTGAGTTTCAGAACACCAGACCCATCCTGTCACAACCACGTGCTTTCAGTCAGAGCTCGCCCAACTGGAATCACTGGAGAGAAATTTTTGGGAAGTTCCAGTTGATACAGCTCAGCTATTCCAAGAAAAAGATTAGAGAACATATTTTTGCTCGTGTTCAGGATAATCTTGTAACTGTTCTGAGAAGTTGTGGCACCCTTGTGCTTCAGAGGAGGGATCTAAAATCAGAGAGGGAACATCATTCCTTGAACTGGGATTGCTTTTACTACTCCCATCAAATCTATCCAAACTTGATCTCAAAAGGTCCTTTTATAGAGCATGGACATATCAAGGCTAACTTGAGATTACCAAGAAACTGTAATTTGGCCATTTTTCAGTTTCTAAGAGCTTGATTTTATAACACTGCCAGTTTAAACACTGCATTCTTAAAAACCTTCTTTGTGCAGTGACTGTGCTGAGTCCACAAAGGTGAAGATCCAAGACGAGCCAAGATCCAATTTGCTTCCAACAAAGCCCAGAACAATCACCAAGCAGGACTGGAAAAACTCAGTTTGCTTTCCCTTCAATCAAGAGCAAGAACAGGCCCTGAAAGCCCTGATGTTGGAGCTGTTGTGTTTAATTTCTTCCCCAGGGAAATTAAAGCAGTAAAAGGGCTGAGCTCACCAGAGTCCATGTCTGGATGTGTTCCCTGCTCCGGTGTGTCCACCCCATCTGTATCCTCCTTGGCTTCTCTGCCTCCCTCACCTTCAGGAGCTTTGCTGGGCATTGCTTCCAGCAGCTTTTCCTGCTTCTGGATGAAGGATTCCATAGCAGCCAGTGACAGGGTGCCAGAGACCTACAAAAGGTGTGGTGTTAGTGCCACACAGCCCTGGATCGCCCTGCCCAGCCTCCTTGTCTGCTCCTGGGTGTAGCCAACACTTCCAGGGCACCTGGCACACGGGAACAAGGCTGCAGCAGCCACAATCCTCCTGCACATGGATTGTTCCAAGGCAGCACTCAAAGAGGGAAGTGATTGGGATGGTGGAAGGATGTGGACTTACACTGCTGGCCTCCCGGATGGAGTACACGATCCTGTCATGAGTTTCACTCACACTCAGCACTGGAGTGATTTTACTGGATGAGAACCTCAGCCTGGACCTGAAAAGGAGAGACAAGGCACAGTCAGTTTTCTCTGCAAGCTGTGAGTGATGAGTTTTCCAGCCTCTGCCAAGACCCAGGACCAGATATCTTTGCCCAGTGCCATATCCAAGCTAAAAAGCCTGATGAGACCTGTTCAAAAACAGCACCTGCCCCCAGGATAACTACGAGGTAGCAGGAAAACCAGGCAGGAAAACCATCAAAGCACTTTTCCTGACTTACACCTGAGCCAAGGCTTTCCAGCATTCCACACACAGACAGGTGTGTGACACAGAAGGGGACAGGCAGATGTCAGCAAGGTGTGAACACTCCAGCACACTCAGGGAAGTGTTCAGCAAAGCCTCTGAGCTGAAACACACTCAGCAGGATTGTGAAATCCAATCATTAACACACAGAGAAAGGAGGGTATGAAAGGGACAAATTGTAAAACAGCCTGCTTATCATTAAGGAATTTCCTTTTCAGCCAAGATGGTTCCAAACTTGTACTTTTTTGGTTTGTCTTTTTGTCCAAAGCAGCTTTTTCCAGCAAAACATCACTTTTTGGGAGGAAAAAGCAGTATTTGTGCAGAAACCTTCCCTTGTTTGAAGAGGGAAGAATCACTGATGAGCACAATGAAGTCTGGCACTGCCAGAAGCACAAATAAACACTTGGTGAGCAACATACATGCAATGACCTCAAACACTATTCCTAAATAAACATTCCAATGTGTTTTGGAACACATGGGAGAGGCAGGAGGGAACCTTCAGGTAGATAATTTACAGCTGCATTTTCCAGTGACTCACAACATATATGGGTCATGTAGGTGTTTAAGGTTAAAAAGCAATTCCCCAGGAGCATCAGTGTCTCTGCTGATGCAGAGACAACACCTCACAGCTTTCTGAGGAAGAGAACCACCTTCCATGGAAACCTGAGCACTCCTGGGAAATCCTTGGGATAACCAGGAACTCACAGCAAGGGAAGGAGAAAGTAATAGGGCTAAAGGAGCTGGAAGAGCCCTTACTTGGTTGCTTTCTTCCCATCTGTCTGGGACTTCCCATCCACTTCAGACTCACTTAGCTCCTCCGTGGGGCTCTGGGGCTCTGACCTGGGGAACGCCGTCTTCAGGGTGTCCACAATGGCATTGACAACAATCTGCAAGGCCAGCAGTGCCTTTAATTACTGAACAGATCCTTATTCCTTAAACACATTAGGAGTTTGCAGATTTGCCCTGTGTTTTCTATTAAACCCCATGTTCTTTGAGAGGGGATCTGACCCTCCCCAATTTTATGGCCTTCAGGGCAAGCTGAGCTGAGTGTTGGAATTTTTTGGCTCCTCTAAGACACTGAAGCCTAAGAGGGATGTCCAGGGACAGCTGGAAGGGGCTCAGGCAACCAATTTCCCACTTCCCTACCTTGTCTATCCTGGAGACAACAAAAGGCTTCTTGACAAAGGCAATCCTGGCGTCAGTGTTGAGGGCAAGGAATTCCTGCACCTCCTCACTGTTGGCAATCTCAGGGACTGCACACAATTGCTGCAGGGAGAGATGCAAAGTCAGGGCTTTCTGGAGTCAGCTCCAGCCTGATCATGTAATGGGGAGCACATCTGATGTCACAGAGCTGGTCTGAGCTCTGCTTTCAGCTCACAGGGGCACACAAATGCCTCACCTTCAGGAAAGATTCCAGCAGACTTTTCCTGGCTTCCACTTTGTCACTGTCCATGTTTCCAAAGGGGAGATCAGGGAACAGTTTCTTTGGGCCTTTGATGTCTACAAAGGAAACAAAGCCATGAGCAAGCTGGAGAAAACTGCAAAACAAAAAATTAATTTAAAAGATTTAAAAACCTTAAAAATTTCCAAGATTAAAAACTAAGATTTTAAAATCTAAATAGAGATTAAAACCTTAATGCTCTCATGATGAGGACTATCATCATGCACTGCCCAAGGCAATACACCCCAGGGTAGCTGAATCAGACCTTCAGTCCCTATGGAATCTGTTCTGCTGGATTTCACATCATCCATGCCTTTAAAGTTTAAAGCAGCAAGAACACCAGTCTAGCACAAGGACCTTAAATCACTCCAAAAGCCCAAATATTCTCAACAAAGCAGCTTTCCAGTCAATCTGTCAGAACCAAGGAATTATGCTGGAACATGCTAAACTCTATGGAGCTTTATACAGAAGCAGCATTAAGAAATACTGTTTTCTTCCTAAAAAAGCTGATGTTTGACAGATATTACACCATTTTCTTCTTTGCAAACAAGACTCCTCCAGACACCAGTGTTTCTATTCCCAGTTAAGGTGCAAAGCTACGAACCCAAGTGTCGTGCTCAGAAAATAAAAGATTTTGAAACCCTGGAATTTGCTGCCAAAAGACACAAACCCTCCAGCCAGCTCTGCCCAGAACAAGAGAGGATGTGGGTAAGACACCCTCAGAGCTGAGGAGCACAGAGTGGAATGAAGGAGAGCTAATGCAGGCACTGACTTTTGAGGAACTTGCGGAGCTCTGGCTTCTCCTCCAGCCGTGTCTGCAGGTTGAGGAACTCTCGGTAGCGGCGGTTCACGGTGTGATAGGCCACCTGCTGGAGGGTCCCGGCAGCCTCGCCCTCCAGGGCTGTCTCATACTGAGGAGGAAGGCAACAGGAACAATCCTTACACACCCCCATGTGCTGCTGGCCCAGCAAATTCCCTTCCATGCTCACATTAACCCTTCCCTGAAGGAGCCCATCCTGATGCAACAACTGGCAAAAACAGGGCACAAAAGACTCACTGGCCTCGTGTGACCCTTGGCTAAGAGTGGGAAGCCCTACCCCTCACTGCCAGACAAAATTTGTTGTGGAGACACTCACAGAGCAAGTCCTCACCTCCAAACATCAATCAGTGCTCCCAGCAGGGCAGGAACATGGGAAAAGGGGTGAGAGCCAGGGGAGCCCTTACCTTGATGGTGTAGAGGGTGTAGGGGTGGAAGCCGGTCCCGCTGTGCTCCCGGGCAGTGATGGTCCCAGTTATCCGCAGGTTCTGGATCACCACGGGCCCGTCGGGGCTGCTCAGGGGCTCAAAGCTGAAGGTGCTCATGGAAGCTGTTGGGGAGGAGGAGAGCAGGGGCAGGGCCTGCCCAGGCTCTGGGAGGACTTGTGGTGGGCCCTCTGCTGCTGCCAGATCTCTCCCCAAGCTGTAAGGTCTTGGCGAGGAGAACCTCCTGAGGACAGATGGGCTTTCCTCCTCCTTCTCCATCACAGGCTCGATCTGGATGTCAGGGCAGGAGCTCAAGGCAGAGGAGGGAGGCAGCCCAGCATTTGAGCCGGGGGCAGGGCCCTCTTCCAGGTCCCCTGTGCCATCCTCAGAAGAGGCCAGACCCCCTGGCAGAGAGGGGTCCTGGGGGGGCTCATCGAGGAGCTCCCCGGTGGGGGTTGGTGCCAGCAGGTCTATGTCCTGGCCTGCATCGGGCGCGGGGGATTCCAGCTCCAAACCCTCGCAGGGGAAGAGGGATCCCAGGGCTCGGGGGCGCTGGAAAGGCTCCTCAGTGTGGCACGACCTGCTTGTCTCCTCTCCTTCCTCGCCAGCCTCTCTCCTGAGCCCCTCCCCAGCCCTCGGGGACGGGGGCAGCCCGGCAGGAGCCGCATCCATCTGTGCCGGGACCGGCAAGGAATCCGGCACGGGGGGCACAGCGTGGGGCTTCCCACCGCGGGGCTTCTTGGAGAACATCCCTATGAGCAGCAGGTTGATCCAGTCGGGATCAGACATCTTCCTGATGGCCGGCAGCAGCACATTGCAGGCCACCAGCTCCACCACCACGAAGCGCCCCGTGCGCGTCTCCAGGTGCGGCCAGGGCACCAGCGCCCACAGCAGGGTCTCCACGGCGGCACGGGCACAGCCCACCTCCGCCGCGGGGCTCAGCAGCGCAGGATGCGGCCCCGCCAGCCGGCTGTACTCCCTCCACAGCGTCCGCCCGCCCTTGGGGTCGTCTCTCAGGGCATCCCTCGCCCGCAGGAAGCTCTGCAGGTGCTGCCCGCAGAGCAGGAGCAGCCGGCGGGCCAGCGCTCGCCGCTCCACCCTCACCATGCGCCTCCGCAGCTCCGCCGCCAAGCCCAGCATGGCCCTCTCCACCTCGGCCTCGAAGGCCGGCTCCCTGCTCACCGTGCGGTACCACGAGGCCACGAAGTCGCGCAGCACCTTGCGGACGGTGCCGGAGATCTCCCGCTGCAGCCTCTCCTCGTCGGCGGCGCCGCCACGCGGGGCGCGCAGGGAGCTCACGAAGCGCTCCAGGCGCAGGCGGCGGCCGTGGGGCAGCAGAGCGGGGGGGCCCAGCCAGCCCCCCAGCACCGCCAGCACCCCGCACAGCAGCCCCAGCGCCCGCAGGTCCAGCAGCAGCTGCAGGGCCAGCAGCCAGCCCAGCGCCACCAGCAGGGCCAGCAGCGGCCCACGGGACCCCGAGGGGCGAGGGGCAGGCATGGTGGGGTGGGCGAGGAGGGGGCTGCCCCGAGAGCTCAACACACGGGGGTGGTCAGGGAGAGGGGGGATTGGCACAGCACGAACCTGCACCGGGGCTCGGCAGGGACAACCAGTCACCCCCAATCTGGGATCCTCAGGGATCCCCAGTCACCCCCAGTTCGAGATCCTCACTGGGTACTGGGGCTCCACAGGGACAACCAGTCACCCCCAGTTCGAGATCCTCACTGGGTACTGGGGCTCCACAGGCACAACCAGTCACCCCCAGTTCGAGATCCTCACTGGGTACTGGAGCTCCACAGGGACAACCAGTCACCCCCAATCTGGGATCCTCAGGGATCCCCAGTCACCCCCAGTTCGAGATCCTCACTGGGTA
>JAWWEE010000062.1:2174967-2199094 GCA_035221455.1 Xenops minutus
ATGGGGAATGGGAACGGGAATGGGGAACAGGAATGGGAATGGGAATGGGGAACGGGAATGGGAATGGGAATGGGGCACCCGGACTTGTGGTGTCCCATGTGTGGCGGGGGGACAAGGTGCCATTTGGAGGCACAGCGGAGGCGATTCGTGAGGGATGCTGTGGGGGTGAAACGGAGGTTCAGTGAGCGGGGCGGGCAGGGCCGGGTTTGGGGCAGAACCGGGGCTGGGCAGGGCAGGTCTGGGGGTCAGACCCGAGCTCTGTGCGGGGACAGCAGGGACATGTGTGAGGGAAAAGCACGAGTTGGGATGGGGAGCAGAGGTGACACTTCTCACAGAAATGCTGAGGTAGTTTGGATGAAACAAAATCACCTTTTTTGTGGGGTGAATGTGGGGGTGCTTTAGTACGGAAAGAAGAGCTTTCGAGAGAAAGTCTGGGAACTCGGAGAAGACCAAGGCAGCATTTTTGACAGAAAACCTGGGGTTTCTTGGAGGGGACAGAGGTGGCCCTTTAGAGGGTCATTTAGAGGGGACACAACCACTGGTTTATGTAGGAAGGTGGGCGGTGATGTAGAGGGGAGAGGTGATGTTCTGGAGGGAATAGCCGAGGTCGTTGTAAGGGCTGAGATCAACTTCTAGCTGCAGACCGAGCCCCGGTGCCTGAATCCCTTCCATCAACAGGGGCTGTTCCCAGCTCTCATCCCCTGGCTCAGAACTTCGTAAGATTGTGTTCCTCCAACCCCCCAGTGCTGCTTCAGTGCTCCTGTGAGCACCTCTCACCTTTGCCTCCTGTGACCATCCTTGTGCTGCAGCTCAATAAAGTCTGTTTGGGGGTTTATTGTTTTGGATTATTGTGCGTGATGAAAGTACTGCTCAGTTTCTCTAAACTATTCCCCTCCTTCAATGGCTGCATCACTGGTCATAACTATGAAATTTGAGTTCATAGACACTCATTTCCTAACAGGAAACATAATTTTCCTTTTGCCTTTCCAAGTTGTTTCCAAGTGCTGGCCAGCCTTGGACAGTGATTCCCCAGGAGGAAGGGGAGCCTTGGCCTCACCTGCCCAGCTCAGGTGGGTGGGACACAATTGGGGTGGCCTGGCAAGGCACGAACATATTTCTGAGGTCTGGACTGTCTTGAAACCTTTCTGTGTTTCAAGTTGGTCACTGTTTGTGAGTCTGAGGGTTGGTTTGGGGGTTCAGGAGCCCGGGGAGCCGAGCTCTGGGTGTGTTTGCAGCTCTGCCAGGGGTGGAGCTGATGCAGGGCTGGGTGAGAGCCTTGAGTTGAGCCTGGTGCAGGCACTGGCCATGGGACAGGCACAGGGGAGGTGTGGGAGGATTTGGGACTTCTCAAGAGGGAAATGAGGGATGTTTGGGCTGGATGGAGTGATGGGCTTGTGCTGATGTGAGCACACTTGAGCAGGTCACTGGGATCTGGTGCAAATTCCAGTGACCCGGGTGTTCAGGGATGCAGGGTGTGAGGGATTGTATTTCCCTGGGGGTTTGCAGGACAGCAGGAAGGAGAGGGACTGTCATGCCAGAGCTGTGTCCCACCAGGCTGTGTTTCCCTCTGAGGACAGAGAGTCTGTGGGCTGAGGTGAGATTGTTCTGAGTGTTTGGATGAGCAATTCATGGAACAGAGAGCTCTAAATTCCAGGTGCTGGTGGAACTATTGCCTTAGGTGTGTTTAGTTTGTATCTGTGAGAACTGGGATTTGGGATGGACAGCTGTTGTTGGGAACAAAGGATGGAGTAAACCTACTCCATGGATGTGTAAGTAAGGACCGAGTAGCAGAGAAATGGAGTATTTATAAACTATATTAATATTCCTCCAAATCTGTTGTGGAGCAGTGATGGGGGTGGTTGGGTTTGGTGTGGGCCTGTCAGGATGAACCATAAACAACCCCACCAAAGCCCTGAACCCTCAATGGACACATCCAGCACCTGAACAGAAACCCAAGTCAGTAATTATTACTGAGGAAAAATTGAAAAATTATGAGGGAAAAAAGGAACTTCTGTTATTCATGGCAAACCTTCTATTATTCCTTGTGCAGCCCTTGCATGCTGTTCTGTGAGTTATTGTGTGCAGCATCTGTCTAAACAAAACCTGTTAGAAATTCAGATGTAGGATTCAAATTTGGGTCTGTTCCATACAAACTCTTGCAAAGTCTGAAGGAGTGGAGTGATGACTGCTCTCAGTAAAAGTGGTTTATTAATATTCTAACAGATTTCCCTCAGCTCTGGACAGGAAAGGCAAGGGTTTGGGTCAAGAATTATGCAAGCAAGGCCTGTGTGCCCATGGATTTGTCATGTGTGGGGCAGTGCAGGGACAAGGACTCGTTCAGGGACCAAGCTGGAACTGGAGGTGCTGCCCCTTTGAGCCATTTCAAAGATGTGATTAGAGAAGGAGGACAGCGTCCAGGGATGCTGAAGAGGGGAATGTGCTGAGCTGGGGGGGTGAATAAACATGGAGCTGCAGGGATTTGGATGCTGCTTGGGAGCAATGATGGGGCAAGGGAGGAGGTGAGTGGTGGATGAGGGGGGTCATAGGGGGTTCCCCCAGAAAAGGGAGGTAGGTGACAGCCCCAAAGTGTCTGAAAATTCCTAAGAGGTGTGTGTGTAAATACAGAAAACTGTAAAGTACCTAATTTTTATATATATTTAGAAATAATATTAATTTTTATGTCAACTGATTTCAAAATAACCATCCGTATCTGCTGTATTACAGAATGGATAATATCCACACCTTGGGGAGGGTCCAGTTGCTCCTTTCCAGCCATGACCAAACATCCAGTGCCAGTATCAGCCCCTGCTCCCTCTGACTTGAACCACTGGAACCTCTTGATTTATTCAATACCCACAAGCCCATAATGCCAAGATGCAATTTCTCTGTCCACCAAGGACACATCCCCCAGGAGGGACACTTCTCCCATTCTCCAACAGAGACCTTCACACTCCACACCCAATTCAAAGAACACCAGCTTAGCTCTGGGCTGTGAAACAAGAGAGCCAAACCTCTCTGGGCTGTTTGGCAGCTCAGCTCCACATAGATGTGAAGATTTTTCTCCTCTCACAGTAGCAATCTGGGCTGAAAAAGATTCATTCAGTCAACATGTGTTACCTGTTCTTTCTACTTGAACTCATTTCTTCTCTTCCTCAAGGTTCAGGGGCTTGCTGGTCCTGGAGCTTCATCAGGAGAAGCGTTGGCTGAGAGGGATACCCTGCAGGAGTTACTCCTGGAAATGCACATCCAGCCCCAGGTCAGACACACTGGGATGGTTCCTGCGTACCAAACACCACAGCCCCAAGCACCAGGAGCTGCAGATGCTCTGCATTGCAATTCACAGCCTCAGTCCATCCTACAAGGGAAAGCAAAGTGGTTTTCCCTGCTCTGAGAGAGGAAAACACATGATAGCAAGTATTGGCCCAGCTGATCCTCATAGGCAGCTGTGTCACTGACCAGGAGAATCCATCCTGGATTACTCTGTCATTGTAAAACTCTGCACACCCTGAGAGTCTGGGCCTTAAAAGCTCCATTTAGGTGAGCAAAAAGCTCTCTGGTTGGGACAATTCGCTGAATTCACTGGGAGATCCTGAAATCTCTTTCCAAGGGCATAAAAAACATCATTCTGATCGTGAGAGCTTCAAGGAAAACAAGTTGTGTTACGGGTTCAGGAGGATTCCCACACACAAAATAAAAGATGCTAAAACACAACTGATGTGGCATTTATTCCTATAACACAGTTACCATAGCAAAGCAAATGTATTCTGTTACTTGCAATAGCAAACAGCACATCCCAACTCCTGGATTATTGACAAGCTGCTGAGCAGGAGCAGGAGATGGAGCATGGCACTCTGCTGGAGGGGCAGGCAGTGCACGTTCAGGGCATCCCCTGGATCAAAACAATGCACATCTTGTCCTCCTCTCCCCTCCAGCCCAGAACCACGTCTCATATCTCCCTCTCTGCAGGGGTATTTTGCCAGCTACAGCATCAGCTCATGTGCATGGCCAGCTCAGCAGCTGAGGCTGCAGCAGCTCAGGATACTGACTCTGGGCTAACAATGGCTCTATTGCTCCTTTGTCAAAGGCTATGTTCCCACCTGTTTGATGTCACACTAATCTGATGTTTCTTTCTTCAAGGTTAAGTTCCCCACAGTGGAACTGCAATATTTTCCCATGCCACATGGGTGAGCACAACCATGGACCAAATATGACAGGGCCCTAGACACTACTCTGGTCCCTGACACATGCCACTATGTGGTCCGTGGCTGGGACATGTCAATAGTCTACCATATGAACAGCAGTATGATGTAACATGCTATCTATTAAGGGTCATTTTAATGATACCAAGCAAGGAATATAGCTAATAATACATAAAAAACCCCAATACCTAAGGCGCAAGGCAATAATCCCTTCTTTAACTAATCCCGGCCCCATGTCTATCTGGTAAATGGATTCCAGCTGGTGTTCTCTACAAGGTAGTGACTAAGCATCTGTAGTTTCTGTAGTTGTACATGAGCAGAGCTGGAATGGTCACTTCAGTTCATACAACATAATCCTTCAAAATCTTCACATCCATGTGTTAAAAGCAAAAAATCCAATTGCTGCCTTTTTTGTAGTGCAGCATGCCTAATGCTGTCTACATCAAATAACAGATACAGCTGTGCTGGTAGCATTGCTGGGTTTTGCTAACCAAGTCTATTTAGCCTTGTGAGGGCTCATGCACTTGCTATGCCAGGAAGCAGTGAACAGGTAGCAATTACCTTGGTGGAGTCCCAAAACTAAGCTGTATCTTTGCAGTCAGGAGCAAAAGCATGTATGTCCTGGGCATAGTTGTGGTGAGTTTGGTTTTGTTGGAGCCACGTTGTAACAGTTATATTTGGAGATAAGAGGGTTAGTTTCCCCAAAGTACATGGGCCACCTTTAATTGCTGCTGGCACATAGGCTGAATCCCCAGAGGTTAAAAAGGTACTTTGTGGAAGTTGCGTATGTGTGCTAAAGTTTATGGTTGGATTCACTGTGGTTGAATTACACCATTTTGATACCACAGTATCGTGGCATTAACCCACCAAGGTACAGTTCAATTTGTTGTGCTGGTAAATTTAAAGGTGGTACAATTATCTGCATTCAAGGTGCCCAGGATGCACAGCTCCTGTGGCAGTAAGGCAGGCGATTTCAAGAGCTGGGGCAGATGTGGCCACAGTTCTGTGTCTGGGCAGGCTAGAAACACAGCAGTGTTTTATAATTGTTGTAACTTGAGGGTGTTGAGAGAAACACTGATCAGGCACATCATGAATGGGTTCTGGGGTGTAGCGATGCTAAAGGCATACAGTATCTTGTCCAGTTGCATTTTGGTGATCCAGACATTTTGGTCCAGAGAGGTGTGAGTCTGGAGCACTCAGTGAAAACATAAACAGAGAAACAGGTCCCTCCCCTCTCCCCCATCACTCCTGCCAACATGAGTGTTGAGCAGGTCCTTGGCACCAGTGCTGTTCCCCTGGAATAGCGACAGTGACTGCCTGATTTATTTCTATCTCTATAACCTCAATAGAGGTTATAGAATAGTGGCAATAGGACCACACTCCATAAGGGGTTGATACCATACTTTGACACCTGAGACATAGAACTGTGAGAGGCCTTGAATGGATAGAGAGGGCATAACCCAGAAGAAAACTGACCCAGTTGTTCCACTGGGAAGGAGTGGTGTCCCGAGTGCCTAAAATGAATGGCCCCCTAGGTTGTGGGTGTACAGGATTTAACACTCAAAATCCACGTGCTACTAAAGAGGGAGTTGGTCCTTTGGAGTTTTAATCACTAGATCTGTTTTTAACCATTGTATTTCTGAAGGCTGGAATGCGAATGTATTGTCATATATATGTATATATATTACAAATATACAAATATATATTGCAAATATATATATATATTGCAAAATCTGTACCTCAGTAGGTGCAGTATGTTGTGCTAAAGTGCAGAATGTGGCCTGATGACAAAAAGTAGGACTGTGCTCATAGCCTCGGGCAAGACATGTAAAGGGGTGCTGGTTTCCTCCCTAGGTAAACATGAACTGATACTGAGCAACACAGGGAACAGGAATTGTGAAAAACACATTCCTACCATGTCCCTGGATTTGGTGTACTAGTGTTGCAACTTCAGGAACAGCAGCAGCAGTGATGGGAGATGTCTTTTTGTTTGCTGCCCTATAACCTACAGCCATCTGCCCTCTGCCATCTGGCTTCTTCACAGGCCAGACAGGACTATTAAGAGATGACACATACTTGTAACTAATCACTAATAGTCACTTGAATTTCTGCATCTCCTTCTGGAATCTTATACTATTTTATGTTCACAGTTTCTGTAGCTATGGGAATGTCTGCTTCTTGTTGTGTAAGTCCCCCAGCAATAGCTCTGGCATGTAGCCACTGCATGGTACCAGAAGCCCAGCAGGTACCATTGATTTCTAATGTAGCGCCCCATAATAAATCCACACCTATGATGTATTCACCGGCTGAGGCAAGCATAACAGAGTATTTATGAGGGTCCCAACCACCAGTTTGCAGTATCAATTCAGTAAGTTTCCCTGCTGCAGGTTGATCGCCCCATCCCCACACGAGGGCAGCCTTTCCCCGTGTTTTGCCTGCATTGCCGTGTATTACAGTGACCTCCAGCCCTGTGTCCACTAGCACGGACCCCTTGTTTGTTCCCACTAGACCACCAGATGATTCACTGGGGGAAGGGATGAGGGTCGTGTCTTAACACACGGCATTCTGGAACGGGGGCTTGGTCTCTTCCTTATTCAGTTTTCATATGTCTTTGTACCTCAACTTCAGCTGCTCTCATTTCTGTCCACGGATAGTGGAGTGTAGATGGACCAAACGAGAAGACATCTGGTTTCCCCAACCCTGGGTACTCCCCCTTCCTTATTCTCCTGTCCTGGGAATCCTGTGGCATATGGCATGGGACTTGTATTTGTTTCCATCTATATCTTGGAGTAAGTGGAATAGGTAAGTCCGTTCACCCGACTCCTCCTTGTCATCTCCCTGTCACTTGGCTACTTGGACTGCATATTTCTCTGCCAAAACAGCACACTTCTATCCGAGCTGCTCACCTTGTTCAGTGGCAGCCACAACTGCCTGTCTTTGCAACAGCATCTGAGCCCTCAGCTGACCATTGTCCTTAAGTTGTTCTACTAATTGTTGTTCCAGCTCAGTGTTCTTATCAATCATGGCTTTATACACAATTAACAGGCATCTGGCCATATGTCCAGCATGACTAAGCTGCTCTTTGGAGTGTGTATGGGGAGTTTACACAAACTCTCCCTGGTATTTCAACACTTAAATGGGGTCTTTAGCCCTCTATGGTGTGGGCCCAATACTTGTACAAGTTTCTGGCTTGTCCCATAACATGCCCCATGGTTCCTGTGTCCACCTCAGTCGCTCCACTGGTGGAGTCATGGCCTGAGGTTCCTTTTTACAGAACTTCTCTACCAATGCACTGGAATGTTGTCTTGACCACGGAAATAGTTAGGAAGAAAGCTCTGTTGTACTGGTATCGTCCTGTGACACCACAAACACAAAGGACTAAGAGTTTTTTCTAACTGAATCTGAAAAGTACTTAAGTTATATTTACAGTATTCACACTGTGCTGTAACAAGTGTATGGCACTGACCACACTGTGGACACAGAAAAACACTACAAGGTTCCCTTGCCAGGGGAGGTACCCTGATTGAGTCCTGACCTCCCATGTGCTCAGAACAGCACCTCTTGGTCCAGCCATGCGTTCCACTGACCAAACCCTGTCTATTTCTGTGTCAGTTTTTGTGCTCAGGGAATTCCAGCATTGTCACCAGATTTATGTTACAGGTTCAGGAGGATTCCCACGCACAAAATAAAAGATGCTAAAACACAACTGATGCAGCATTTATTCCTATAACACAGTTACCATAGCAAAGCAAATGTATTCTGTTACTTGCAATAGCAAACAGCACATCCCAACTCCTGGATTATTGACAAGCTGCTGAGCAGGAGCAGGAGATGGAGCATGGCACTCTGCTGGAGGGGCAGGCAGTGCACGTTCAGGGCATCCCCTGGATCAAAACAATGCACATCTTGTCCTCCTCTCCCCTCCAGCCCAGAACCACGTCTCATATCTCCCTCTCTGCAGGGGTATTTTGCCAGCTACAGCATCAGCTCATGTGCATGGCCAGCTCAGCAGCTGAGGCTGCAGCAGCTCAGGATACTGACTCTGGGCTAACAATGGCTCTATTGCTCCTTTGTCAAAGGCTATGTTCCCACTACTTTGATATTACACTAATCTAATGCTTCTTTCTTCAAGGTTAAGTACCCCACAGTGAAACTATGCAGTATTTTGCCATGCCACATGGATGAGCACAACCATGGACCAAATATGACAGGCCCTTAGACACAGCTGTGCCCCCTGACACAAAGTAGACCTGAAGATGCCACTTTTCTGACACTCCTGCCCCAGAAACACAGCCCAGCAGGTTTCTGTGGGAACCTGAACTATTTGTGTATTTCAGAAGCTACACATCCCTAAAGCATTCCCTTGGGAACACCAAGCTTCCCACAGGCATTTTGTACTTCAATTTGAACTTCCAGCACAGCCAAAGATAGTTTACATTAGAATAAGGGGACTTGGTGACATCACAGGATTAGATCAAGGACATCAGGTCACTCACCACGAGATTCAGTATGGACTCTCTATCCACAGCACTCCTTCTGTAGCATCCTCATTTCTCACACAGACTCAGTTTCATTTCCAGGACTCCCATCAGGAAATGGATCCCTGTTCCCAGTAAAGGGTGCAGTCCCACTGTTTGTGGTACCATTGATTCAAAGGAATTGATCCACAGTTGGATTCTAAGCCAAAGCACCTTTGTTAACATCGGTGGAGAAAGCACAGGGTCTGTGTCTTACAAAATGCAACTCCATAGAAGTAAAATTTTGGCCAGCTTATATAGTGAATTTTGCCAAGTACATTTTGTGGTTAATTGCTGCATATCAATAATTACACATCCTTCTAAGCTTTCAGAAACATCTTGTGTATTACCTAAGACATGCATTTTTAGGGCTTAGACAAATGATTAAAAGACTGCATATCTTTTGGCTGTATATTTCTTTTCTAACTAGACAATGTTTACTGATTTAAGTCTCTAGGATAGATAGGTCTTTTGATTTATTTCTTACAGCTGCAGGACTAGTCTTCAAGGTTTTCTTCATCTAAAGCTCTGCATGGTTAAGTAAATTTGTGTTTTATGATTTTGTTGCTGATTGTCCAGAAACCCTTGTCTCCTGCTTATCTTTGATAAAAGACATATAGAAAACATTTTTCTTTTCACAGAATTAAGACCAATTCATTACAAAAACACTTCTAAATCGCTCTAAACAACTACAATATAGCAAGCCTCGCATCATCAGGGGGAGGTAAACTTGCAGCAAGACAATTCTCTCCTGGCCCCTTTTGTGTAGGAGCACTTCTTGGGTGCATGCAATACTGGAGGTGGTATTTGACTTTTGGTTCTGGGCTCCTGGAAGTGTGTCCCAGTGCTTTTCCATGGGAAGGAAGGCAGTGAGGTCCAGTGCTCCGGGTGCAGATGATGGGCTGCAGCATCCAGGAGCAGCCCATCCAGGAGCAGCTTTCTGTCCTGGCTCATTTGGTGTGGGAGCAATCCCCCGACAATTGCAATGATCGAGTTGGTATCCAGATTTCAGAGTTAAGCTTCTGAAAAGGCAGAAGAACAGTGCTCTTGCTTAAGAATGAAAGCACATAGTCTTAAGGCTTGTGCTGCAACCAACTGGGTGCCCAGGGAATGAAAAGGGCAGCGACAGCTTTTCTAGGAGGGACCTTTTGTGTGGGAGCAACCTCCCAAGGTATTCAATTTGTCAGGTGGTCTTCTCAAACTTTTAGCAGTCCATTTACTATGGGCAAGGTAAGCAGCTGTCCCCAGTCTGGGATGTGCAGATGATATAGTTCTTGGGGGAGGTAATGCCCAGTTACAGTGTTCTGGCTCTTCTGTATGGGAACAATCCCTGGATGTTTTGTATTTTGGAGGCGGGGGATCACATTTCTGCTGAGATGGGGTCATTGTTCCTCTCTTTGGCAAGGAAATCCCGTGTGGAATAACACATTGGGTGGTTTAGGGAGCGTCCTGATGAGTCTAAGTGCTTTTCTTACTATACAGTGCTATCCTCAGAGCTGTTGAACTGCTAGAGTGGGAATGTAAAAGCCAAGCTGTGGAGCTTTTTATCCCGAACCCTTTAGTGTCTGAGTGGTGGGGCTCAGCTTTGGATCCTGACTCTGAGACTGAAGGATTATGACAGCACAGAGAGCTGAGAAGGTACAGATACAGAGGTGTTTGGGGCAGTTCAGGGGGTACAGATGCAGGTGGACCCAACAACAGCTCTCCCACCTGGCACTTTTGTGAGCTCTGTTTTTGCCAGATGTCTAAAACTGTGTACCTGGATCCTGCGACAGTGACAAAATTTATTGGGACCTATAGCTGGGAAGGAGTTCGTGCTGCTTCTTGAGTGCTGTACAAGTAAGAGTTTGCACATAAAAGGGGCAGGTCAGCCAAACCTTTCTGTTCTGACTCGGTTTCTTTGAGGGCAGTGGCGTTTTCAACTTGGATCTGCGCTTTGTCTGGTTTAGTCCTGGGACATTGACTTGCAAGTCCACACTGCCATCGTCTGGTGGTTTTATGAGCGATGGAAACGCCCTGGGAAAAGCCCAAAGCTTTTTGTGCTGGCACCATTAGTGTGGGAGCAGTGTAGGGGTTCAGTTTTGGATCCTGCCTCTTCCAGGCTCTGAAAGAATGTGATCCTGCAAATATGTGGGAAGGAAAGCAAATAATCTCCCCGCTGGCTGTGCAGTTTCTAGGCTGCTAAAGAGAAGGGAATTCCAGCACTGGCTTTTGCTCCTAGAATCTTTTCTAGGGTACCAGCGGCTGGATGTTTTTCGTTTTGTAACCAGAGTCAGTGAGACCAAAGGTGTGTGAGGAGACGCAGAGCTGAGCACATAGACCTGTGGGTGTCATGCAGTTTATAAGCTGCAAGGGGAAGGTGAAAGCCAGAGCTGCCTTTTGGTTCCAGTACCTTTGATATTGGAGCAATTGTTGGATTTATGAAGTTTTGAAACTGGGCTTTTCAAGAGGGAAAGAATAAGATATACATGCAGCTGAGCAGGAGAGTGCCTAAATCCAAGGGGGTGTGTTGCTTGTCTAAGGAGGAGAGTTAAATATGGAGACAACAAGAGCTTGCTGAGTGGGCACAGTTTGTGACTAATATCTATAATTAGTTTAGGAACTGGATCTTTGCAAGACTGAAAGAATGTGAGGGTACACAGTTTGAAAGGAAAGCTCATAGCCCCAGTGTGCGTGGTGTTGGTGATATTCTTCAAAGTGACTGTGAAACAAATTAGCTGTATGTTCCTCTTTTGTTTTCAGATTAAAATTATGGAGTTGGGCTCAGCAAGAGGCAAAATGTAAGTGTGCATGCAGCTGAAAAAAAGTGCCTAACATCAGCATGTGTTGTGCAGTTTAAGGCTGCATGGGAAAAGTGATGCCCAGAACTGTCATTTTTGTTCTACAGCCATTTTTTGTTTTAAGGCAGCACATCTTGAACGTCTCTCTGTGAGGCTGGAAGTGGAGGATGCAGCATCCAACTGAGAAGAAACTTCCACAGGCTCTTCACCTTCCATTTGAAACCCTTAATTGCCACAAAACCCAAGGGGCAATATGAATTCTTGTGCTAGTACAGAGACAGTTGCTGGATTATCCCTTCTCCTGGCAGCTTTTCAGCTACACACCACAGGATTGGTCTATGCACGTTCCTTCACAGCTCTGTGTACAGTCACAAGTTTTCACACTGGAAGCCCAGGGATGAAACTGGAAAAGTTCTGCAAAAATCTTGTTCACAAACAGTGTGAGCAGAGAATGATCTTGCTCACTTACCATGGCTGAACATGGCAAGTGAGGCATCCCTGGAGTGCATCACACCCCCTATAGATGGGCACTTTCTCCCAAGCTCTACGTACTATCCTAGTCTTTAATTCTTGTGGATCTGTTTCAAACCTTGAAACATCCAGCAGCTGCTCCCATACAAAAAGTCCTAGAACAAAAAGCCAGTGCTGGCCTTCACCTTCCCCTTGCAGCCTTTATGTAGCAAACATACTGGTGGTTTGCACTTTCCTTCTCAATTATATACACCATCATGTCCTCTCAGTGTTGCAGAGTCCAGAGCTAAAGCAAACAGCATCCAGCTGCCCTTCAAAACCTTAAATTGGCCAGGACAGAAAGCTTTTGCTGACCTTCCTTCTTACCTGTGAAAACTTGTATTCACAGCTCATTTACTTTCCCACCTGTTCAGTGTCTCAGAGTCCCAAGTGTCCCTCTGTATCTCACAGAGAAGGAAGTGTTGGAACAGAAGGATTTCCTAGATTTCCCCTTCTCCTAGCAGCCTTTAAACTACACACAGTGCACCTTCCTTCTCAGCTGTATGTTCCAACACAGTTTGTCACTCTTGCAGGTCTCTTTCAAGCCTTTGAATGTCCAGCAGCTGCTCACCTATCAAAGGTATTAGAGAAAATGCAGTGCTGCTCTGCGCCTGCCTCTCGCCACGTGTAAACCACACCAAACACCCCTTTGCAGCTGGTGACACGAATTTGGAAAGCAATCAGGTGGCAGTCACACTGGTCTGGCAGCCTGTAAACTGCACACACAACCACGGTGCTCTCTGTGTTCATTCTCAGCCTTCTGAGGCATCGAGGGATTTCAGTCTCATGGATTTCGAAACGTCCACCTACTTCTTACAGAGAAAAATGTTTGTGATGCTCTGTCTTTAGAGGATTCAGTTTCTTCTTTCTTTAGAACTTTTGAGATACTGGACTCATTTAAGTAATAGCTCCATGTAAAATACATATTTTACCTATCTATAAGTTGAGAAGTGCAAATTCAGGTGTGGGTTTTTTTTGAGGATATAATGATAGGACTGTTACCTCCTGTAAGATTTCTGACAAATTTAGTAGTCAGTCAGCAGTTTCATTTGGGGATATTTCTGTCAGAAGACAAAGTAAGATTACTTCAGCCAACAATAATGACATAACTAGACTTTAAATATTTAAGAGGAACTGAAATAAAAAGTATGTGATGCAATACAAGGCTGGCTTTTGTCTGATAGTTCTTTTTTCCCTTTCTTTGTGTAAGCCATGCTGGGTTTGCCTTCCAAATGACACATTTGTTTGTTTTCCCTGTTATATAACCATTTCTAAAGTTTTATGAAGTGTTGCAACACTTTTGCCAAGCTTTTTCCTGCCCCTGATATGCATTAATTGAAGTGAAATGAAAACAACTGCCACATATTTCTGGCTTCCCCTGTGACTGATTTTTTCAGTCCTGTTTTTCTGCTTATTAGTATTAGCCTTTTTACCTCAGTTGGGTTCCTTGCTGTGATCATAACCCAGCTAGAAATCACCTCTTAGAGAAGTATCCCACTGGCAATTTGATTTTTAAAAAAAAATAAATAACTGGGCCCTATTTGAGGATATGTTTCAAGTGCAAACACATGGGATCTCCTCCACCTGCTCCCTGCTTGCATTGAGATTATTGAGGATACCACCATCAGTTTAAACCTGACTTAGCCTAAATTGTTAGCCATTAGGGATTTTGGATCTGTCCTGTTATTGCAGGACAAGGGACTGTTTAGTAAAAGTTGCACAGCTGCATAGATATTTAGGGTTTATTTGCATTTTTTACTCCTCCTTCCCTCTGTGCTAAAAGAAGATAAGAAAGGGATAGCGACCTAATCGCTGACAAATTGTGTATCCCCTTTTCTCTAGCTCAGGCTTGGCAGTTTTTCTCATGTGGTCTGTTTGAATGAGTAATTTATGCTTTATGATTATGCTTTTTTCCTTGTTCTTAAAGGAATTTCCGAGCTGGAAATGTGCTTCTCCTGCTGCTCCTCGAACTTCCCAGCATCGCCAGTGGGTGACTCCCTTGGCACTGCTTAGAAAGCTCCCAGTTCTGCTGGGGAGAACTGGGGGGAGACGGATGGTTCGCTTACCTTGAGTCCTGTTGAGGTTTAGCTGCGTTTAAGGAAATAAAAATAATAACAAAGCTTAAAAGACCAAACCGCTTTCCTTAATATTACCTTTACTCGATATTTTCCCAACAAAGTAACTTCTTAGACTTCAGGATCTGAAATAACAATGGAGAAACAGAGAGGCATTTCTTGTTTTCAAGGAATGCCATGGCTTGTGGTAATTCATCTTGCTGCACACAGCCCAGGAAACCAGTGAGCATTCACTAAGGAAACACAACCATGGCACAGGCAACAGGGCACAGCTGCCAAGCTGGACTGGGGTGCAATTGGTCCCACGTGTATTATTTAGCTCCTCCCAGCTGGACCAGTGGGGAACAAAACGTGAATTAGACTCTTCAAACAAAGTTAGCAAGTCCACAACTTAGCTGGCATACAAATGTCTCTGCTTATCCTTGCTGGTTTTGTAGCAGATGCACAGAGATGTCAGAATGTTGTTGTCACTGCAAGAACAGAAGAACTTTTTAAAGGAGTAGTTTTCTACTTTGGAGAAGAGCTACAATATTTATCAAATGCTGCAGAGCTGGAAGAGAAGCTTCATAGAAATGCAGTTTCTCAGTCATTGATTTAAAATCTTAATCCCAAACATTTTGCACTGTTACAGTTTTTTTTTGTTTGTTTGTTTTATAAAAATTTTTATTTTGGTGTCAGGAAGTTATTTTCGGACTTCAAGTTTGGGGAATCTGAACTTCAAGTGGCTTCTTCACTTGCTCTCCTTTGTTTTTAACTTGAGGTCCACTGAGAGTATCACAATGTCAGCTGTGATAATTGAGCTGGATAAGATTTCTTCAGATGAGACTGAGAGCAAAACCTATTCCAAGCCAGATTTTAAGAAACGCAAATTCAGTGAATCATGTGCTGCTCATCATGGTTTTCAGCTTCACTGCTCATGGTCTGCACCAGCTGGTAAGCCTGCATTTATGTACCCTCTTTCCTCAAGCCTGTGTCTAGTTAGTCATGTAATGTGCTGCAAGTAAACTGTAAGACCCAACAAGGAAAACATAGGACTCACTGCTGTCATATGCTTGCAGTATATGAACTAATTTTTACTTTGGATAATGGGTAGTACATATATTTGTTTAAAAAAGCACATGAACCCTCCTGAACCCTCTAGCACCTGGGATGCTGCTGGAAGAAGCGTGCAGGAGAGAGAGGCATTACCTAAAGATGAGCTTTCTCTAGGAGATGACATCGTTTTTGTGCAGGGTAGAGCAGCCCCAGCTGCTTCTCTGATACAAGACTTGGCAAAGTGTGTCTCTAAGCTGTGCTCTCGAGTCCTTAGCACTGGGGCTCCTTGACTGTTTTTTTTCTGGGATTTTATCTCATCAGGTTTGCAAAGAGGGAACTGCATATTGCTTGGTTTTATTTCATGGCAGGTGTTACGTATAGATCCACAGAAATGTTGATTTTTGTGAGCATCATGAAACTTTTAAAACGTCATTGCTCCAAAAAGCCACAGTCATGAAAAATACAGAATGTAGCTGCCTTGGATTGTGTAATATAACCAAGGGGACACATATGCAGGTAATTGATGGGATCTCAGTTCATCCCTTGAAGTCTTGTTAACTATGGGATGGTTATTCACCTGTGACAGGACAACCAGCCTGCAGTGGAAGTCTGCACCTTCCAAGCTAGCTAAAGCATGTGAATATATGAAAAAACCTAATATTTTAAATTCTGCAACAAACTTCTGGAACGTTTTTCACTTATACATACAGTTCTTACCCATTAGAATGGCCAAATATTTGGGATGTTGCTTTTGCAAGAAAAACAGGCAACTTGTGCTTTTCCTAACAGAAATTTTCTAATTTCACTTCCTGAAAAACCCTCAGTAACTTCTGTAAACCAGAATTTTCTCAGTAGATGCACTTCTGAAAGTTTCTCTTGTATATCAGCAGGTTTGCAAGGTCAGGACTCAGGTGTCTGTCTGTTCCCCTGGGATCATGTAATAAAACTTTTAAATACCTCTCCTACCCCATAGAAATGTCATTCAGGAATTTACAATGTGCTAGCTGATTTGCTCTGCTGTGTTCCTTAAATATCAAAGTAACCTTTTCAGTCCTCCTGGTTGATCAAGAATAAAATGAACTTTTAGCACGAGCAACATATTTGTGGAACTAAACCATTCGGAGTTCTGCAAAAGGAGGTAATAAACCCCCAAATCTGCTTGCTGGGATTTTTCTATTCAGAAAAATAATTATTTTATTTTAAAAATAATTCTGTCTTGTGAGTATTTGTTGTAAGCAAACACTATTTAATACTCCTGAAGCAGAAACAGTGCTAGCAAACACCTCTGACAAATATTTTGTCCGAATTTGAAGATTTTCCTGGTTTATGTTTCTGCGTCATGGCAAGAACCAAAGAAATGCTGACAGGTTGTCTTAGTGTTTTGTGGGGTTTTAGGAATGATCATTTAGAAGAAATGCCATCTCATCATTTGCTTCTAAAATTTCCCTTGATCTATTTATTTTGCCAGTCTTTAAGCAAGGGCTTTGTAGTGTCCAGTGTTGTGCTGTGTTGGCAGAAGTCTGAATGGAGCAGTGTCAACAAGTCTTATTTGGCATCCCCATGTGTTTTCCTAAAAGGAACTCCTACTTGCTCAGCCATATTGATAAAAATAAACAGCTCGTGGTTATAGTACATTGATGGACCCTATTTCTTTGAGTAGGTTATTTCCCAACAATGCTGTTTCACAGGCAAAAGAAAACTTTAAACTATGGAAAGTAACTGAGTTTTTGCTCTTGGAATTTAGTTTTGGGTTTTTTTCTTTCTTTTTTTTTTTTTTTTCTTTTTCAAATAGTAATAACAGTACAAAAATCTTCAGTAAAGTGAGTCCTGAAATACACTCTGATTTTCTCAGAATGAAAAGTGGAAATGTTGCTGGTACAGAAAAATATTAACCATATTTTTATTTTGCTCTTGCTTTAATCCAAGCCCATTACAATAAGATGTAAATGTTAAATTACTTTCCTACACGTCTTTTTAAATGAGAAGGAATTTAATTATAAATAAGGTTAACTTTCTGTATATTACTCCACTTTCAAATCTGATGCAAGTACCAATCCTGAGGCATATTTTTTTTGGATCTACACATATGTCAAGATGTATAGCAGAGCAATAACACTAGAATAAGAAATACAGTATTGATAACATTCTGTGTAAGGAGTACAGAGTTTTTTTTCTATATAGAGCATTACTGGAATCTTTAGGGATTTATCACTTGCAGAATAATATTGAGACATTGGTCTAAGAGATGAGATGCATGACTAAGGTTGGTTGATGAATGCCCCAGGAACAGATCAGTGCCCAGTGTGGACCTCCATGGCACTCAGGTTGTCTGGACTCTGGCTGAAAGTTTGAATGGAGCAGTGATCCTTTAGTAGACATAGCAGATAACGTGGGATTGGGGAGTTTTTAGAGATTTTTAAGCTACTTACTCTGCAAAGAAGAATTTTTAATACAATATATACCATGAATGCCAGTGTCACAGCCACAGCAGTTTGTCTGCATCAATGGAAAACAATTCACAATACAGAATTTCTGTTCACAATACAGAAATATGGAACCGTTTCTCTGTAGTATTGGCCAGAGTAGAATTTCCTCCAGGACCTGGTGTATTTGCTGTTCAGACTTCTCATAGGCAGCAAAGCTCATCTGAATATTGCAGATGTAAATATTTGTGCAGATTTAAACCTTAGTATCCCTGCTATGTGCTGTTCTACTTCATCTCTGGTTAGTCTGGAAAAGACTGAAGACATTCAACCTACAATAATGCTCATTTGTTTTATAAGACAAATCATACTCAGATTTCTCCACATAAGTTCTTCAGTATGTTCCTAGAGATGGTTTTGTTCTAGTAACTCTTGAGCAAGGATTAAAAAAAAAACTTCTTAAAAACATATATTAAAAGAACAAAACCCCAGACCGTGAGCCATAAGGTCTTACTAGCAGAACCAGTATTGGTGAGTCAGAGAACAATACTCAAACTGTCCTGAAATGAGACATGCAAAAAATCACATGGGTTTGACTCTGTGACTTTTGGTAGAACGGTACAAGGTTAGAAAAACAATTATTATTTGCCTTTTATGTGGTTCTTTTACTGGTGAGTTTCTGGGGGTATCTTTTGTGGTGCTTGTAGGTGGAGAGAAATGGGGAAGAAGAACATATTTTTTCATATAAGAATGAAGACTGGGACTCAAATTTATGCAGTATGCCCTTGGTCTTTAGTCCTGGCAAGAGTCATTCTTTTTGCTGCTCAGCCTAAAGATGTGCTATGAGCTCCTCTGGAAGATCTCTCTCTTTGGCACTACCCTCTGTAGCAAAATTTCATTAATAATACACAAAATGAGCCTATAGCTAATGAGTAATTCAGAGTTTGCAGAGAGGCCTGAAATACTGAGGCATTCACCTCTGCCCCTGCAGGTCATGACTTCTGTGTTCACATGGCTTGGATAAATGGGAACCAAACTGAATATAGAAATTTGATTTTTCCCAGAGGCATCATTTCTCTTCTGTGCTCTTCCTTGATTTAATGAGCTATTTACTTTCAATGGAGAGTGGGGTAGGTCTTCTAACTCTGAGTAAAGGCACTAATGATTTATGATAGTGGATATTATTTCCCAAGTTATAGCAGTAGCAATAGAAATATGTCTACATAAAGAATATGCTGAACTCACAGATATTGCCAAAACTTTCCTTGATTTGAAATGTGAAGTCAATAGTCACAAAACAGACGAGTGCAGACTTAGTAACTGTTTTGCCAGGGGAGGAGAGGCAGCACAAAATACACAGACAAAGACTTTAAAGAACAAGTATATAAATTTACTATAGCACAAAACAGCAAAGAATTACAAAAGAAGCAAAGAATTATAAAAGGATAAGTGTAGCAATGCACCTATCATTGCTACTGATGCCTAAGGATTTTAGTGTGTATTTTGTAGATTTTCAAAGTTATATAAGTTGAATCAGTTTTCCTAAGTTTCTCACAATTTAGATGGCATTTAGAAGTTTCTGAACACTTTGTCACACATTCCTGAAATTCTGCTAGACACATTACTAAGGACACGTTGTTTTGAAGAACTCCAACTGAGACAATAAGATAGTTTGTACTCAAAACAGGAGAGTCAGCTCAGAGCCCTTGGAGGGGCTCCCAGGGGCAGTTCTGAGGAGTTCTGGGGGTGGGCACCGGGGGAAATGATACCATGGGTTGGCTATAGATATCAAGTATGTTAATTACTGAAAGTTATAAAAACTGTAACATTTGACTGATGTGTGTGTGTGTACTTTTGATGGGCACCTTTCAATAAAAGCTTTCAATAAAGGGGCTACCTCTATCTATCTATCTATCTATCTATCTATCTATCTATCTATCTATCTATCTATCTATCTATCTATCTCTATCTATCTTCTATCTATCTATCTATCTATCTATCTATATCTATCTATCTATCTATCTATCTATCTATCTATCTATCTATCTATCTATCTATTATCTATCTATTATCTATTATCTATCTATCTATCTATCTATCTATCTATCTATCTATCTATCTATCTATCTATCTATCTATCTATCATCTCCTGGCTTGAATTTTCCCTCAAGGATGGCCAAAAAAAGGGAAATTTATGGCTTGGTGGCACTTCAGGATGCACAGGACAAACATTTATAGCTTGAATTCCATCTGGGGCATGAAAGCACTTCATTCTGATTCCCAGGCTGGTGGGGAAACTCTACTGAAGGTTCTGTATCCTGTGACACCAGCCATAGGCTGAGCCTTACCTTCCCCATGCAGCAAACTGGAACTGGAAGAGCCTGGCGGGGGAATTTCTTACCACCAGTGGTTATTTTGTGGTTAGGGGACCCATTCTGCTGCATGCCACGAAGCCTCTGCCTCGTGCAGCAGCCTTCCCTCCACCAACCAGAGTCTCATTAGCAAATAAAATTGTTATTTTCGGGCTAATGCCGCGAGTTAATGTGATGTGAGCATCGCCAAACCCCAACCGTGCCTTGTGCCAGGGGGGGGAGTCGCAGTGATGAATGTCACACAAAACTCCCAGGCACTAATTGAAGGTGGTTTCAACAGAATATTCAATTAATGCTCCGAGCGTCGCAGACAGTCTGGAAAAGGCGCTGTTTTCTCCCGAGGATCTCTGTTACTGTGCAGCAAACAGATGAAAATGAACCGTTTTACGGCCTCCTAATTGAAAGTCGATGCGCTGCTTTTATTAAAATTTTCATGGTGGGGGGAACTGGAGGCCTCAAGGGGCCAGTAATGGGATGAAGAAGCTCCCTCTCCTCTGCTGCCTCAGATACAGCCCCGGGCAGAGGAAAAGAAACGCCTGAGATCTCCCTGGTGGGATCCGTGGGCTCGGCGTCTCGTGCTCACAGACCCATTTTATCTTTGCTGCACCCTCCAGAGCAGTGAGGATCCTGGAAATATTCCTTCGTGGGGATTGGGGGGTGAGGAGGAGGGAAATGCTTTTTTCCCATCTTTTCTGGGGTTAAAAAGCTCCGTTTCTTCCACTTTGGAGGCTTTTGCCCCCTTTCTTGGTGCTGTGGTGCCACGCATTGGGGAGCTGAAGTTTATCTGGAGGAGGATGGAGCAGAAACCTCAGCATCTCTCCAGGGCAGGCTGTCCCTGAGGCTGGGGAATGAGGGAATTAAATGGGGAATAAAATAATTAAATTAAAATGTTTCTCTTCTTTTCCTTCTGCCTTCCTGCTCCTCTGCATTTTCCAGCCTGTGGAAAATGGAAATGGAGGGGAAGCTCTTGAGGACACGGCTGAGGGGGGTTTGTTCCCTCCTTCCATCCTGTCCTGCCTGACTTTCCAATCCCCAAACATTCTTGGCAGGGAGTTGCTGTACATTCTAAGCAAAATGCCTGGACTGTTCTTGTTGCTTCTGGGTGCTGGGAAGCAGCAAAAGGAAGTTGTTTTCCAAGCAACTTCCAAGACTCTGTGTTTTTGATGCATGGAAGTTGTTATCTGAGCCCTTCTGTGGTGTTTCATCTGCCTATTAATTTAGGCCCTTGCAGCCAGTGATGATTTAGCCATTTGAAAGCCTTATTTATGATGAGTTCCTCTGCCCATTTTGCCATGGTGATGTTGTTGTGACAATAGGAATTTACAGTTCTGCCTGACAGGAGCCCGTAAACCAACCTGCTGGATATTTTTTGTATTCCTACAGGCCTAATTTGTAACATAAAGCACTTAATAATTGTTATTAATGAACCTGCTGTGGTTGGTCTAGAGACCCAGCTGGAAATCACATCTGCTGGCAGATTTGCAGCAAACTCCTCCGAGTTGAGGGAGGGGTGAGCAACCAGTGGGGGGCCCGAGCACCAACAGGAGCTCTGCTTGGGATGTGTTTTTTTGGGGACAACCACGGAAATCTCAAAATCTAAATGGTTGCTGGGTGAGGGAGGAGCATCATAACAAAGAGGATTAAAAAGCCCAGCCGCTGGTTTCTTAGAGACGGGGTTGTTGGGGCAATTAAATCCGTGCTGATAAACAATTGCCAAGGACTTTAGTAAACATCCTTAGGGATTTTCAGACCCGTTCCTCACTGAAGGGAAAGCAGCCAAGAATTTTACAGCCAGCCAGTTGTCTCTGACTGGTTCCAGTCTTGGATATCCCACCTGGGATGGGAAGATAATGGATGCTTCTCATTTTATCCCATCTCTCCCGCTGGGCTGTGTGACCTTGGGAAAGGTGTTGGATCTTTGTTCCCATCAGGAATAAGGTGATGTCGTATCCCTTTGGGTTGTAGCCAAAATGGTGTGAAGATACAGGCAGCACAGGCTTTGTGGGTAAGATCTTTGATTAAACCTTGCAAGTCTCCTTCTTGGTAGTCCTTGTTGTTTGTGGAATCACCCTGAGCTGGAAGGAGCATCAGCTTTCAGGATCTTCCCTGACTCGGGATAACAGGCTCAGCTCTGAGTGGAGGCACCTTCCTTCCAAATAGCAAATTAGAATATTTTTGGAAGTGTACAGACGCCTTCAAGCCATGATGCCAGTAATGAGATCACTTCAGAGGGTTTAATCACCTGAGCATCCCCCAGCCAACCCCTCCTTTCCCAACCCACATCCCCATGCCTTGACCACGGCGCTGCCAACGAGGTAACTCTTTGAAGTACCATGAGCTGAATATTTTGCATAATTGCTTTCTGACAAGGCCTAAAATACTCTTTAGAGTTCTGTGGCTGAGTGTTAATTTATGCCCATGCTCCTCAGCATAACTTGGTTACACGAGGAGTGTTATTTATGATGTGAGCTGAGATGCATTGTGTGGTGGGGGGATAATGGAGATGTATCGCTCATTGTGGCAAGAAGCTATAAAAGAAATGGGGAGATGTTTCTCTGCAGTTATGGACTTAATTTTTTAATGTGAGCTATGGCAGCCATGGAGAGTGATGTGATCTGATAGTCAGAGGGGTTTGCTTTTATTTTTTTGGGGAGGAATAACTTTCTTCTGGAAGATGCTTTTTCAGCTCCTGCTGAGCCTCATCACTTCTAGAGGCATTTGAAGTGACTTGAAACCAAAATAGTGGGTATTGACTTGTCGCTGCTTTGTTTCTCTTAAATATAATTCTCACATTTAATTAAAGCTGAAGTCATACACAAATTTCATCCTGTGTATTTAACACGATAAGGCTTAGCCTGGGAGAGGTGTAACAAATTGTGTTCTGCTGTCAGTTTGATGCTTCTTGACTAGTTCAAGCATTGGCACTTGATGGAAAGGGTGACTTTATTCTCAGCCAAGGCATGAATTTTGAAATACAAAGAAAACACGTTTTTATGCCCTTTCACCAGTAACATTCTGTCTTAAGCTGAGAGTTTTGATTTGAATGGGAACGAAATACTATGTTTCCAAACTCCTTTAAAACTTTCCAGGCAGGGACGTATCTTGGCTTTGCATTGCCTTAGTTATGTCTTTGTTGCAAAAGCACAAGGAAGGAATAGAGGTAAAACAAGTCTGAGGTTAAAGCTGTTTTGAAACAATGCAAATACAGGGTTTGAGGAGTATCAAAGCACAATGATTCAAAGTTGTCAGATGTGATTTCCACCCCCTTTCTCTCCTGTGAAATGAAATTTCTGCAGAAAAAAAGACCTGACTCTGCAGAGCTCTTCCCTTCCAACAAATCTCCTTTCTCTGACGGGAAGCAGTTCCATCCCAGGTTTTTTCAGTCAGACTTGAGACTTACCCTTTCCTGGGCCAGATTTATTCCTTCTCTCAACATGTTTCCTTGTAATCGAGGTGGCCCCAAAGCTCTGGGAAAGGAATCAAAACAGCTCCGGGTACTTCAAAGGGTGGAAGTCACTCCAGCACATCGTGTTAGATGTCCTGCAACAACTAATCCAGCATGTGATGTGACCCCTTTCCAGGTGTCCCTGCCTCTCTCAAAGACCTTAAAGAGAGCCCTGATAGACTGAACTCAACTCCTGCTTAAATCACCTGCCTGTGGTACTGTCCCTGTGAAAATGCAGGGGACTGGGGGATATGAAAGGCACACGAGGCAGATGAAATGAGAAACAAGGGGAAAGCAAACAGCACACGTGGGCAGGGAGGGTGTGAGTGAGATGGAGAGAGTAAAGGCTTTACTGCAAACAGTAAAAGTCAATCTGAAGCCATCAGGATGGACATAAAACCAACAACTCACTGACAGCCCGTGGCAGTAAATCCTGGGTGAGCTCCATGTGACGAGGAGGAGCAATGGTGAGTGCTTAGGCAGCTCAGGGTGGAGAGGAAAGAGCTTTGGGTGTGCTCTTAGAGGAGGGTTTACAGGCTAAATATGTGCAAAACATTTCTCCAGCATGGAGGAGAAAAACATCAATGCTGTCTGCAGCTTCCTCAGGAGGAGGGGCAGGCACTGATCTCTGCTCTGGGGGGACCAGGGACAGCACCCAGGGAATGGCTGGAGCTGTGGCAGGGCAGGGTCAGGGGGGATCTCAGCAGAAGGTTCTTCTTCCCCCAGAGGGTGGTGGGCACTGCCCAGGCTCCCCAGGGCAGTGGGCACAGC
>JAWWEE010000062.1:2199194-2213279 GCA_035221455.1 Xenops minutus
GGGCAGTGGGCACAGCCCCAAGGCTGCCAGAGCTGCAGGAGGGTTTGGATGATGCTCTGGGGCACAGGGTGGGATTGCTGGGGTGTCCATGCAGACCAACACTTGGACTCTGCTCCCTGTGGGTCCCTTCCAGCTCAGGCTATTCAGTGATTCTATAAAAGCTATGGCTCACCCTGGCTGAGTTCATAAAAGGCAGATCACCAGCTTCATGGGACAGCCTGGAGAATGCAGTGACACTGCTGGGTCTGGGCTTTCCTGTGTTCTCATAATTTCCTGGGAGCTAGTTGTGGGAACAAAACCAGATCTGCGTTTCTGTGCATCGAGATTTAAAGCACCACCCATAAGAAATGGAAGGATTCTATTGTTTAGTCTTTAAATCTCACCCCTAAATAATGCACAGGATGCTTGTTAGTATTCTCTTGGAAGGCTGTTCCTGATGATTCTTCACTTTTCACATTGCATTTAAAAATTTTTCTTTAATGGCCATCGCTTAAAATCTTCTTTGCAATTATGGTGGTTAAAAAAAAAAGCCCCACCACAACTTAAAATCCCCAAGGTCAAAGCAGTCTCTTCTTTATATGGCTCACAATAAATTACTTGAAGTCTATTCATAGCATAGGGAAGACCTTTTTATGTAGAAAGGATCATTATAGAGTTGCCAGGTCGTTAATTACATTGGGTTCTTCTACTTGCTATGTGAGTAATTTCCATGAAGCAGCGAAGATCCTGGTGAGAGATAATGCAGTAAAAAGTGCATTAAAATGCTCCAAATGTCCTTTTGCTCATATCTGCACATCACTCACAGCGACAACGCCTTCCAAAAGGGCACGGCCAATTTAAATCAATACATTTTTACGGGCGTGCCTGTGACCCCGGCAGAGATTTGGGGTCGAGGCACAGGGCTGGGAGCACACTTGGTGGGGATGCTCCCAGGTACCAAAGGGTAAGAGATGCTCCAGACAGCCCCACTCTGTCTGTCTGTCGTGGTGGTGCCATTGCAGAGCTGCTGGAAGGGAGGGATGCAGGTGCAGGAGCAGGATGTGGCCCCTGGTGCCTTATTTACCAGCCCAAGCACCTGCTCGAGGAGATAAAGCAGCAGCTGCCGCCTCTGCAGCCCGGAATGTGACATTCAGCCAGGGATGTGCCTCCTGCCCTCGGCGCTGGAGATGCTTGTTGATTTTTCTTAAATGTCACAGGAGTTTTTGTGCTGGATTGGGGTTGGGCTGCCCTCACCCCCCTCGGGTCTCTTCCACGGGGTGTGGCTGTCTATTAAAGTGTTGATTGGAGGGGGGGATTAACCCGTTTTTACCTGCAGGGAGGGATTTTTGCTGGGATTTACCTGGTTTAGCTCTATCCCTTTCCCCAGGCTATGGTGTGGGGCTGTTCTCACCTCCTCCTCCTTCTGTCCCCTGATGGTCAGAGCTGACCAGTAGAGAAGTGCAACATGACTTTTTCTAAGGGTCTTTTATTTATAATTGTGGCCAAAATGTTTTTCAAGGGAAAACTCAACCCCTTTTCTCTACATTTTTCTCCCTAAGCTCAACTGGAGTCATTCTGACACATTCCCTTCCAAGCTGAGCCGTGGTCCTTGTCCTCCACTCCCCTTGGGGATGGAGGTATCACTTGGTGCTCATGGCATCAGGAGGGAGAGGAGGTTTCACCTTCCAATCTTGCTTTCCAGAGGGATTCCTCGTGGGATCAGCTCTGTCTCTGCCCACTCTCTGCTCAGGTTGGTGTCCCTGGAAGCTGTGCAGGAGTTCAGGCTGCCAGGAGGACACTCATTCATTGGAATAAGAAAGAGGTAGCAGCTCATCCAAGCAGATCCAAAAGGCACTGGCAGTCCATAAAGCCACGAGGTGAATCCATGCTGGATTTGACTCCCATGAGAAGGGCTGTATGAGGTGCTTTGGGGTGATCTCCTCCTGCCTCCATGAGGTCTGAGCAAGATGGTTTGAGGCTGGGAAGGCACCTCATGCTCTCCCAAGGGCTCTAAGCCAGACCCTCATTAGTAGGTCTCTGAACCTGGAGGAGAAAATTCTTCTGCATGGAAAGGACCATTGTCCTCACCAATGTGGCTCTTCAAGAGAGCTGATGCTTCAGATCATTGAGGTGTTGAAGACATGGAGCTGTAAATGCTGTAAATCAGCATTGTTTTGTAGCCTTAAAGCTTTCTACCACCCCTTAAAGCTGGAAATCATCCCAAAGCTGGAAATCATCCCAAGCTGTGGAGACAGAAATGTTCAAGGCCAGGTTGGAAGGGGCTTGGAGCAATCTGGTCTAGTGGAAGGTGTTCCTACCCATGGCAGGGGGTGGAATGAGATGGGTTTTAAGGTCCCTTCATCCCAGGCACTGCTCTGGGCAGGTCAAGGAGCATCTCCAGCAGCTCCAAGAGCCTGAGAGGAGCTCTGATCCCCCTTTTCCAAGGGGCAGGGTGCTTGTGGGGTGGGACAAATGAGCTGTGTGTAAAAAGGAGCTCTTTGCAGTCTAATTACCCCTTGCCTGGTGCATTGGCTGCGAGGAGCAATGAAGATATAATCACTGCTCTTATTTGTCCTTGCTGTCTCCAGCTGTTCCAACAATCCCTCCCTCATAGCCCAGCCAATTTCATGGCTTTAATGTGTCCCCACCACTCCCCAATCCCCCCTGTGAGGAGCCACGCAGCAGAATCTCCATGAAAGCAGCCTATTTCCTGCATGAAGCCCGTGAAATTGGGGAAGATAATATTTTCAGAGTTGCTGGGACCCTGATTGCATGTTTGTTTGAAATGACAGCTTATGTTGTCTCTCTCTTTCATTAGGGAGGTTCAGCGCTCACGATGTTATTAACTAACAACAGCACTCACTGCATATAAACATGATTCCACAGAGACACTCCAAGGAGCACTTGAAGGCAGAGGGGAGGGAGATGCAGAAGGAAGAGAGATGAGATATTTCTTCCTTTTTTATTTTTTTTTTTTAATTCCTTTCCAGAGAAATAAAGGCTTGGAAGAGATTTTTAACTCGATTAGAATCTTGGAAGAGTTTAATTGTACTGAACATGCTGGCAGTGAAGGGGAACATAACACTGAGTGCAGTGTGGGATGTCTGGAATTCCTGAAGTGCTGGGCTCTTCCAGGGATTCAGGGAGAACATTGGGAAGCTGCTTTCTGTATAGACCAGATGGGACTGAACCAAAACCTTCCATCTCATCACACAGACTCCACTGACCACCCATGCACACATTAATCCATGTATTAAAATGACTCATGTTCCTGTAATAATGCCATGGTGATAGATTTTATGGAATATTCTGAGTGGGAAAGGACCCACCAGGATCATCAAGTCCAGCTCTTATGTGAGTGGCCCATATGGGGATGTTGACAATCTTTGCTACAGCAAAGGATATAAAAGCAGGTATTTCCCCAAATTTGGATGTGTTGGGAAATTTGGTGATTTGTTCTTCAAAGATCCTCCAAAACTTTCTGGAAAAATAAAATTAATCTGCCTCCAGCCCCTCTAACACAGTGGATGGTTTCGAAGAGAATGGCTAAAAATCCAAATTATTCCACTTTATTGTTGGGGTTTCTTCCCCCCCACAACAGGAAGACAGACAGGAACAAAGTTCCTGCCTTTTTTTCCTTGTATCATCCGTTTGGACAGCACCAGGTGTCATTCTGCCTCAGGGTGGGTCGTGTGTTGCCTGAGCAGATCCTTTCCAGCCTAAACATGGTGCTAAGCCAGACCTAGGGAGGTGCAAGAGCACCTGTATCCCCCTCCCAGTGTCTGTAGCATCTCCTGGATGCACCAGGAAAATCATCCAGTTTTTCCTGGTGTTGGGACTGCAGGGTTGTCTTCTCCTGATCCACTTCAGAGAGGGGAATCCGTGGGGATTAATGACAGTGTTGCTGGAGGGGGAGGGAAAGGAAGAGGGACCGCTCAGATTTTAGAAGTTCAGGATGTTATTGGAGGCTGAATTGCTGGAGTTTTCATGGACAGAGCTAAAAATTCCAGTAGATTTCCAGGAGTGCCTCCAAACCTCCCTGCCCCAAGTCTTGCTGTGCAACTGAGGGGCAGCTGGGCTGTAAAAACAGCACCTTCCTCAGGTTCTGCTGCCACCAAATATCCATGTCTGGGGATTCAGCGCTGGAATTTGCCCTTGGAAATCCCAGAGAGGCGGCTGTGGGGAGCTGTGGCTGTTGCATCCCTTGCTGGGATTGCTGGGAGAGTGGGAGCTGGTTATCCTGGTGGGATTTGGGGCTTGTTGGAAGGTTCTGCCCTTCAATCTGTGCTGGTGCAGGAAGGAGATGACCTGTTTGGGGCGTTCAGCAGCACCCAAGCCCCGTGGTGGATGTGCTGCTGCTTTCCCACACTGCTGCTGCTGCCTCTTATTAACCGTAAATAGCTGTGAAATGGGCAGCGGGAGAGGAGGGAGGGGGGATTTATCCCGAGGTGTGCAACTTGCTTGAAATGAAGGCGCTCGAGTTGTTTAGAGCCAGCACTGCCCATGAGAAGATCCTGTTTGCAGCGAGTTAACTCTCTGCCAAGCGATAATTGTTCAGGCTAAAAATTTCCATGCTGACAGTCCGCCTGGGGCTACATGAAATTGGGGGGAGAGGGGGTGGGTTTCATCCGGTTTTAAAAAAAAAAATAATTAAAATAAAATAACAGAGCTGAAGAGATCCAGTCTCTCCATGAGATGGAGGCAGAGACTTAGAGTTTGGCAGGGGGATGCTGAGCCTGCAGGAGCAGGGATTGAGCAGTGGGAAGAGCAGGGGGAGATGGGTCTGGTGCGAAATAAGTGTCTATTTTCATTCCTCCCACTGGTAAAGAGGAGATTTTGTGTCTCCGAGAGTTGCTGTCGTGTTCTGACCAGTTAATGTGGATCCCCTGGCTAGGGAGAGAAACAGCTCAGGGAGATTGTTAAAGGGGTTGCATGAAAGGTATAACAATTTGGGAGATGGCAGAAAGCTCCTTTTCCGGCCTTAATTTGGCCATTTGCATGGGTTTGTTCACTGCCATTGTCGGGAATGGTTTGATTGGGTGTTATTTCCTCTGTGGGAGTGCTTTGTGTGCTGAAGGGAAAGTGGGAGCTGCGGTGCAAACACCCCTCCCTGGCTCCTGCTTTGGCCACCCAGCCATGGGCAACAGAAGGATGGGAGAGGCTGGAGAAGTCCTTGGGTGCTGGTTCCCTGACTTTCCCCACACTTGTGCCTTGGGTGGAGTTCACTGTGGGTGTGCTCAGAGCAAACTCTTCGGGTTTCCACTGGAATTCTGCAAAAAAAACAGTGCCTGAACTTCAGAGCCCCATGGTGCTGGTGGGGGAAGCCAGGGAGCTGCATCCTTCCCCTGTGCCAGGGAGCTGCATCCTTCCCTTCTGCCAGGGAGCTGCATCCTTCCCCTGTGCCAGGGAGCTGCATCCTTCCCTTCTGCCAGGGAGCTGCATCCTTCCCTTGTGCCAGGGAGCTGCATCCTTCCCCTGTGCCAGGGACCTGCATCCTTCCCTTCTGCCAGGGAGCTGCATCCTTCCCCTGTGCCAGGGACCTGCATCCTTCCCCTCTGCCAGGGAGCTGCATCCTTCCCCTGTGCCAGGGAGCTGCATCCTTCCCCTCTGCCAGGGAGCTGCATCCTTCCCTTCTGCCAGGGAGCTGCATCCTTCCCCTCTGCCAGGGATGAATTCTGGGCTCTGGAGGTGCCCGAGCCCCTCCCTGAAGGCTGGCACTGCTGTCTGGATCCCTCCCTGCATGTGCCAGCTGATTAGAAAGCAGAAGAATGGCAAGAGAAAATGAAAATGGGAAGGAGCTTGACAGCCCATGGAGAGGTATTTCAGCTGCAACACAAAACATTTGGTGGTAATTATAGAATAACCTTCATTTAAATGCAAATAAGCCTGTAATTAAGATAAGGGCTCTGTCATTTGCCAGTATTCCTCCTTCCCTCCCTTGCCAGCCCTGGCTTTGGAGATGTTCCCCACCTCGCTGTGGTGCTGCAGGTTTGTCCGGGGAGGGAGGAGTGATAAAGGAATCCAGTTCTGCTGCCCTTGGAGCCCATCCCAGGCAAGCCAAGGGGTCTGGGATGGGCTGTGTCCTGTCTGGACCTTGTGATGACAACTCGAGGAGCTCCTCTCAACTCTGAGCCTTGACAGCTGCATTTGGGCTGGGCTTGGATGTTGTTGAGATGAAGACCTTCTGTGCTGAGGGGGTGATGCTCAGCAGAGCTGTGAGCTGGGAAGAGTTTGGGGGATATTTTGGAGCCCACTTCATCCAAGGTCAGGGTGGTGCAGAGGTTGCAAAGGTGAGGTGTGAGCAGCATTGTGGAGGGCATTTACAGCCTCCTGGTAGGGAGGACTGGGAGAAAAAGCCACTGAAAACCAGTGAAAGGTGGCTTGGTAGGTTGAGTTGGAGCGAACTGCAAAGGGCTGGGGGTGGTGTAATGATGGAATAACAACACTTAGCATTCCATCCTGGAAGCACCAGTGTCACAGCACTGGGAGAACACACATGATGGCTCAGAACCCTTGGGAATAAGTGGATGGAGAGGCAGGATCCTGCCATGGCTTCCTGGGAACACTCGGGCTTCCACTGGCTCTCCTGGCTGGGAAGGGAAAGCAGAGCACTGGAAACAGCCATTGCTGGAAAGGTTAACCAGCAACCTTTGCTTAAACTGTCTCAATCTGTGTGAAATGTTATCTCTCTGCCTGACTAAAGATATGTGAGCCGAGGGAGCGGAGATGCTCCCAGATTGTATTTATCTAGGCCTTTGAAAGGGCGTTTGAGGAATTAACTCGGCAGCTTAGGAGAACTTTAATGTTCTGATAAGTGGCTGCATCTCCACCTGCCATGGAACGTCTCCCTGGCCTGCTTAGGAGGAGGAAAACTCCCCATTCCAGCTAGAAAAAGCACTCCTTTCTTCCTGGGCTATTCCATTCCCATCCCACTGGGAGCAGGGAATGCTGTCTGCACCCATCACTGGGAGATGGGAATTGGGTGATGCTCAGGCTGAAGTGGCCTCCCCAAATCCACCAGCTTTGCAGATTCCCATGAAAATGACCTCAAAAATATTAATTTATTCCCTTTTCTTTGGCCATCCTTCTCTGGAGGCTTCTGCAGGCGTCAGGGAGGAAGAAAGGCAGGCTCAGAGCCCAGCTGGCAGTGGAGGTGACTCCAGTGTGCTCCAGGAGCAGGGTCTGAGGTGCTTTCTTGGGATCATGGTGGGATTTGGGACTTAGAGCTGAGACTTTTCCATTCAGTGGCTCCTGGAGCTGGAGGCAGAAAGGCAACCAGAAGCAGCTGGAATAGGTGGTGGTGTAGATGATTTCCTCTGGTCTCCTCCAGGGCAGAGCAGGAGATCTTGTCACCTCCAGGATGTGACACCAAAGAGGGCACATTTCTCTTAAATCCTGGTGGCAGGATTTGCTCCTGAGACTGCTGTTCTGAGCAGGGCAGGTGGGAGAGCCTGGAGTGAAGGTTTTCCATGCTGGAGAGGACCAGAACTTTACATCTTGCTGGTCCAGGGGATTTCTGTGCTCCCAGCAAGGTCCAGCCAGTCTCCAGCTGGAAAAACAGAGCATGAGGGAGTGTAAAGGTGCAAGACACAGCAGGAGGCCCTCAGGCTGCTCAGGAAAGTCTAAAGGAATAAAAAGGAAAAAGCAATTTACTGGTAGAAGTGCTGGATACACACAGAATATGTCAATACAACTCTGCTTTTAATATTTGATACTGGCCTATGAATAATTCCCCTCAATCTACTGCCGGCTTGGTGACTTCTGGGGCAGCAGGGGGTGCCTGGGCTTGGGATAAACGCTGAAAAAGGATAAACCCCGGGGGAAAGTCTTCCCAGTGCCCACGAGGTGGCAGCCAGAGCCCACGCAGGCACCTGAGCACCCACTGACTGGGCAGGGGGTGAAACCACGCCTTGGTCCAAGCTCCCAGACTGGCCAAAACCCCAGCACTTGGGGCTCCTTTAGCACGTCCAAAGGCAGGAGTTGCTTTTGCATCCCAAAAGGTGAGAGAAGGGGAAGAATCATGGAATGCTTTGAGTTGGGAGGGACTTTAAAGCTCATCTTGTTCCAACCCAAGGTCGCTCCACATCCCTTCCAACCTTGACCACTTCCAGGGATGGCAAGAGAGACAGAGAGGACCTTCCATCATCTTATTTTCTCCAAGATGGAGCTAATGCTCATTCCCTCTGGGTACCAGACTGATGGAACTCAGGAATTCTGTGCTGGGGATGGATTTGGGATGGGAGCTGGGGAGGCACTGCCTGGTTGGGGGGTTTCCCATCATTACCTGTCTAATTGCTCTCCCAGGCTGGGGACAGTGCCAGTCTCTGGTGCTTTATTGATTCCTGCCCCTTGGAACGCTTCCTTTGCTCCCTTTGCTCCCCATCTAATCAGCTGGTGGCATGGTAGCTCCCTCCTCCCAGCCCCTCTGAAACCACTTGGAAGGTTCATTTGTGATTTCCAAGGTGTTCAACCTGTATTTAAGTTGAAAAGAAACGCGGGATTCAACCCTTTAGAGGGAATGTTGGGGGGTCCTCAGCTGGGATAGATGGGGGGAATAACAGTGAGGTTTGCCCAGTGAGGATGTGGGTGCTGTCAGTGCCATCCCCATCACCCACCCCAAAACTAACCATGGAGCACAGCAGAGGGCAGCAGGACCCTGCTGAGCCACCCATCCTGCTCCCCCCTCGCTGCCCCTACAGCCACAATAGCTCATGTGCTACAAACAGCCCCAATTACAGTATTGATCTCCTACACGCTGGGAGCTGATGGTGGGTCCCTCTCCGGCCGCCTTGGTAAACAGAGCTCTCCATCAGCAGGAGCTCCGTGAATGTCATGGAGCAAATTCCCCCTCATCCAGGGCAGGCAGGGTGCTCTAAAGAAGGAGCAGAAGGAATTGGGGTCCTTGCAGAGCCACTAGGTGGGGTTTTTGTGCTCTTAAAACTGGGTTTTCTTTGCCAGAAAAAAGTCCATGGGTGGGTGATTGGGTCCTGTTTATGCTGGAGAGTGGGGACTTGTTGATGGCACTTCATGGGGCTTCCCATTTCCCACGGGTTACTTGAGTGTGTTCCTGGGAAAAGTGCTGCCCACCTTTGTGGAGAGCTGGAAGAATCACAGAATTATGAAAAGCCCTCTAAGGACGAGTCCAGCTGTTCCCCCAGCACTGCCAAGCCCATCCCTAACCCAAGTCCCCAAGTGCCACATCCACGTGGCTTTTAAATCCCTTCAGGGGTGGGGAATCCACCCTTGCCCTTGGCAGCTGTGCCAGGGCTCCACAACCCTTTGGGTGATCCTTGCTCTGGTTTGGAAGGAAAATGTGATGTAGCCCATGGTCCAGGTTGGATCCAGCTTTTTTTGCCTTGCATCACATGCCTACAAATGAATGACTTGCTCTACCCTCAAGGGATTTCACACCCAGCAATCTCATAGTGAGGAAGAGGAGGACACCCAGGTGGGTTTGGTGTGGTGTGCCCAGCCTTTATTGCTTCCATGGCTGAGCCAAAATAATCCATCCCTTGCCAAGCAGGTCCTTGGGGCTGGGGAGCTGAATATCCCTCCTGGAATGCTTAAAGTTCAGAGCAGATGAGACCAGCCAAGTGTGATGGGTAACGATGGGTCATGGGTGGATGAGATCTGCATTTTTGGGGGGCTGGTAAAGCTGTGTAAGGTATGGAATGTGTGTGAACCATGCAGTGTGGGGGGCAGGTTAATTTGCCAAACCTCAGCCCAGCTCAGGAAGGTGCTCCTGTCTTTGCAAGCTCAAGGCAGATGGTGTTTTGCTCATTTTTTCACTCTGTGCTGCTGGTAGGGGTGGAAATCAGGAGGGTGATATAAAGCTGATTCTTTGTGTTTCCCTGCTCTGTCTCCCTGCAAAGGGACACTGTGCTGAAGGAGTGGAGATTTCCAGACTCTGGGGGAGCTGATGCCATGGCACTGAGGATCAACCACAGCCAAGGAAAAGCGTGTCCATTAAGAAATGCTGTTCACAGCAGTGCTTTCTCTGACTTTAATTAAAATATTGAGGGCCCAGGGGCTTCCTGCTCTCCATGGGGTGAGATGCTCGGGGACCAGAGAGGAGGACTGTGTTCTTTGGCAGTGCAGGGTGACTTGGTACCTGCTGGTGGGATCAGCCTCATACCCCTGAGCTGTTAAAGTCCATTATCTGAGTGCACAATGTGACAAGGACAAATGGGGAAAGGGACAGGGAAGGCCTTGGTTCCCCTTCTTGGCTGAATGAAGTGGTCCCAAGCTCAGTTCTGCAGCCCTGCTGGAGCATTCAGCCTCATCTGGGATGGGTTGACTTGATCCTACCCTGACTTTTGGTGTTTCCATTGAGCATCTGGGGGGAAAAGTGTCCCAGCAGGTGTGAGATGGGTGAGTTGTATATTAATATCTACCTGGTAACAAAGTCCTGCTGCTGATCCTTTGGATGGGAGTGAGCTGAGAGTCCCAAAAGATGTCATTCCCTACCTATTTTGGGGTTCTGAGGACTCTTCTCTGGCTTTGCAGGCTCCTTGATTGAGCACAACCCCATCAAGGCAATGGGACCGCTCTGATTTATGGGGGGATCTGCCAGGAAGGCTGGCAAGGAAATAAGATTTAAACCCCTATTTGCACTTGGCCACCGTTGCAATTTGCAGCCAAATCATGAGAGTTGGGTGCCCAGAGAAATCCAGAGTTGCCATAACTACCCCCAAACTGCAATTAGTCCAAGAGTTGAGGAGAGGGGTCCAAAGAACAGGAGGGAGAAGGAGCTGCTCTTTGAGGGATGCTGAGAGAGATCAGAAAGCCTGGGCACAAGTGTGTTGTGGGAGAACTGATCTCTCCACAAGCTGTTCCCACTTTGGGGCCCCAGTGGAGCTGTTTGAAGTTGTATAAACTCTGGGGTTTGTGATGTTTTCACTTCTGGAGGACTAGAAACACCCCCTGTGCTGAGGCTGTTGCTCTCGATGCCTGACTGGGTTCTACTGGTGGAACTTTGTGGGTTGATTAAAGGGATTGAAGGGTTTTGCCGTGACCTGGAGAGGTGGGATGTGGGATGTGAGGAAGAGCAGAGCTTGAGGAACCAGGAAGGGCTCCTTCAGCTTGGCAGAGAGATGAAGAGTGAAGGTTTGATGCTGCTGAGTAACCAGAATGTGCTGCAACACAGAGAACTCCCCACAGCACAAGAAGCAAAGCTTTATCCCTGATATTTCGTGGAATCCTGGAGTGGTTTGGGTTGGAAGGGACCTCAAAGCTCATCTAATCTCAGCTCCCTGCTGTGGTCAGGGACACCTCCCATTACAGCAGGATGCTCCAAGCCCTCTCCAGCCATGCCTGGTGGAAGGAGGTGTGGGCAGGGGTAGAAGGCACAGCCTGTGCTCTGCCCTCTGAGCCTGCAGGGAAGAGCCTGGAGGTCCTGGAGTGCTTGATGTGTCTGCTTGTCCCTGCTTTGAGGGGCAGCTCAGCTCTCATGGTCATGGTGATGAGGACCCGCCTGTGGTCACAGGCTGAGATCCAGTTTAGCATCCCAGTTTAACTGGGAATGTATCAGGGCTGGTGGGGTTCCCAGGCTCTTCTCTCCAGCTCAGCATTCCAGCAGCTCATGCCCTTGACTTTCCTGAAACACCCCTTTTCTCTTTGATTTTACTCATTTGGGACTTTGCAAAGCTGTTGTTAAGAGTAAAACCTGTTACTAAAGTTATAAGAAGTGGCTCTTCACAGCAGAAAACAATCCAGTGGCAATTTAAGGCAGGATTAGCAGGGAAGTCCTTTCCCAGACACTGGGACAGAAACCCTTGGTTGTTAATTTTATTGGGGTGTAATTTCCAGTCTGGCCTCATACAGACCTGTCCCAGTGCTGCAAAGGGAATTCTGGCAATAAAACCACGTGTAATGTGGGGAAAGATAATTAATTGCACCGTGCCCCTGAGCAGAGCTGTCCTGGTTCCTGCCCTCTTACCCCTTCACATGCCCCTTTCTGAGGATGCTGCTCTCATGTGTGCAGGGGCAAGAGCAAGGCAGCATCCACATGGAAAAGAAAATACCCATGGAACACCTCACAGACAATATAGAACAAAAAAAAAAAAATATATATATATAAAAAAATTCTTATAATATGTCTGGAATACAATAGAAGCCAAATCTCCTGGCAGCAAACATTCATGCACTTGACTGCCAAGAAAAAAGGACTTTACAGAAGATGAGACATGAAAGGGATCTCGGCACAAAAACTAAAAGTTGGAACACAATAGTGTGTATTTCAGGCATATGAAAAGGAAGAGCGACAGAAATACTAAGGAGACAAGATACTCCAGCAGAACCAGGAGGTGAGCAGGGAAGAAACTCAATCAGCACTGACACAGGAGGGCTGGAGAAGGCAGCTCTTTGAATGGATCCAAGTCCTTTTTTTTTGAAAGAAAAGGCAGCAATCCTGCTTGTTTTTTATTTTTTTTTTTTCCTTGGGAATTAATCTTCCTGCGTTTTTCTTGGCTTGTAAAGGAACAAGGGAACCCATGAATAATGCATTGCTGAGACCTGAAGGGTACAAGGGGCTGTGTGTGCACTCGTGGCACCCAGAAAATACTGGGAATCCAAGGAGGGTGCTGCTGGATTTTGGCTGGGTGTGCAGGGATGCAGGGAATTAGGGAGGTGGGCTCCTTGGAGAGGCTGGGACATGTGGATGAGGACCTGGAGTGGTGCAGGAGCTCCTTTGTCCCCTGGGAGTGCCTATCAAAAATCATGGAATCACACTGGTTTGGACTGGAAGGGACCTTAAAGCTCTCCCAGTGCCAACCACCTCCCACCAGCCCAGGCTGCTCCATCCAACCTGGCCTTGGACACTTGCAGGGATGGGGCAGCCCCAGCTTCTCTGGGCTCCAAAAAAAGGGCTTGTTCCTGTCAATAAAAACCTACAGCAGCCCTTAGTGAGGCCCCGAGGATTTGGGATCTCTGGGGGACCTGCAGGAGCCTTTGGAATGCCAAAGGTGCTGGTGCTGCTCGTGTTGGGGAGGGAGGGATGCTGAGAGAGAAATCCCTGAGCTGTTTCCTCGCTGTCATCCCTGTGACAAGGAGGGAATTCCCAGCTGGGGCACCTCCTACATCTCTCCCCTGTCAAACCTCAGCAAGACGTTCAGCCTTAGAAGGTTTTTTTGGTGTGCTTATATTTAACAAAAGAGATTATTTTTGTCCCACTGGGGTGACTGGAGCTGGTGCTTCCAGGGGAAGGAGCTATCACAGCTCAAACTGCAGGAGCTGTCAGTGCCTTGACTCTCCTGGTCAAATGAGTTGGTGCCAAAGCAGCAGAAGAGCTGATTTTTATTTTTTTTCTTTTTTTAATTAAATATTCAAATACAGTTGAAGGGCTTAAACCTGGAGTTTTGCTGTCCTTGAAAGGTACAAGTGCCCTGAGGCAGAGAGCAGGGCTTTCCAAGAGCTTGATGGCTCTATATGAGAAGCTAAATTCCTTTTTAATAGGTTGCTCTCTCTTTCCAAGATCAGAGGAGTCGCCTTTCCCCTCGCTCATCCCTGGCACGGCCCCCCGACTGCACTTCAAGCACAGACATTATTTTTAATGATGTCCTGTAACAAGAAGCCTCCTGCAATCATCCTGTTTAGATCTGGAGCCTCCAAAGGGCGCCTTGGAAAACCTGAAGGGCTGGAGCACCTTGGGAAGAAATAAAACCCCTCTGCAAACCCTGATGTCACAGCTGAAAGCTGGAAGGGGGAAATAATTCCATTACCTGGGATTTTTCCAACTGAGCATCGTTTTGGAGCTCCCAGGGCAGCCAGGGAGGTTTTTGGTCTGGTGCTACTTGCCCTAAAGCAGGGGTTTGGCGGCAGTGTTGGAGCCTGACTGAGCTCAATAACCAAACCCTTGGTTTAGGGTAGACTTTTATTAGTATTTTGGCCTGTTTTGCAAGGAGAGAGTTTGCAAAAAGAAAACCATGGTGTGCTAGTCAAACCTACGCCATGGGGGTAGGTAAGGATGAAAGCATCCAATTCCCAGGCTAGGAATTCCCAGTATCCAGAGGAGCTGTGGCTGTCCCATCCCTGGAAGTGTCCAAGGCCAGGTTGGACAGGGCTTGGAGCAACCTGGGCTGGTGGAAGGTGCCCCTGCCCATGGCAGGG
>JAWWEE010000062.1:2245803-2257888 GCA_035221455.1 Xenops minutus
GGCTGGTGGAAGGTGTCCCTGCCCATGGCAGGGGGTGGCACTGGATGGGCTTTAAGGTCCCTTCCAACCCAAACCAGTCTGGGATTCTCCCCATCAAACCATGCTGCTCAGAAAGGCTTTTTAAACATGATGTCCTGTATGTTGACTCAAATGCCTTGGAGTTATTCCTTCCCAGCTTCCAGGGGCACTGGGAATGGCATGGAGCAGCTGCTGTTCAATCTGAATCTGCCCTTTGGGCTCCCAAACACCCTCCTGGATCTTTCCCCTCCAAACCCACCAGTTTGGGATCTGGGGCTGTGCCTGCAGTGGGCACAAACCAGCACAGCAACTCCTGACCCCTTCCCCTCACCAGAGCTTTATTTATCCATCAGCAGTGGGTGCAGAATTCTAATTATGCCCATTAGGGGTGTTTATGGTCCCCTGCACTGAAATTCCCTCCCAAAGCAGGTGGGGAGAGCTGGTGGTCCCCTCCATCCCTCTGATGTCCCCATGTCCTGGGCATGGACACAGTGACGTGGCACTGGGGGCATTTGGAGGGCTGGGGAGTGAGGAGCCAAACCAGGACCATGAGCACCAGCCAGAGCCCCCCAGCACTGGATGAAACCCAACACCTGGGCTTTTTATTCAAACATGGATGTTTTTGCTATAAAACACAGTAATTTCTGAGTTTTCCTGAGGTTTTGCCACAAACAGAAGGAAAGTTTCAATGAGAAGCTCTTGGGGAAATCCAGAGTTTTTATGCTGAGTCCTTTATTTCTTCAAAGGATCATTTAAATTCTGCTTTTTTTTTGAGACTCCTGAGCTTTGCAAGGGGGGAAACTCCTTCCTGCCACAGGAAAACTTGGCTTCTGTCATTTCTGGGACTGTTTTAATGCTTGTTCCTATGCCAGGGTGTGGGGCAGCCCCTCACAGCTGCTCCTCTGCATCCACTGTGCTTCCAGCAAGGAAATGTGGAGAAATCAACTAAATCCAACACTTTAAAAATATGTTTTCTTGTGCCTCCAACCAGCACATCGAGGAAATGTGGAGAAATCAACTAAATCCAACACTTTAAAAATATGTTTTCTTGTGCCTCCAACCAGCACATCTGTGGAAACCTCTTTGCATTTTGAAGCTTTTGCATCCAACATATGGATGGAGTGGGAACTGTGGATAGCAGCTGGCTGTGAGTATGGAGGGGTGTTGTGGAGCTGGACCAGGGTAATGCAGGGACAGGGATGGTGGAAAAGCCTTCTACTACACAGTTACACCTGGAATTAGCTGCTCAGGACCTGAAGGAATGAGGGGTTTGTGTGCAAAGTGCTGACTGTAGAGCTGATGGTGAGAGGGACCTCCAGCCTGGCAAAGAGGTGTGCCAGGGAAAGGAGCCAGAAGTCCAGGGAACATGGCCAGGGCAGGGTGGTTAGAATTCCTTGGGGGATTGATTTGCCAGCTTCCAGCAAGGACAGCAGCCCCCTGAAATGGAGAGCAGCTTTTTTTAGCAGTAATTGCTACCACTGTAGTAGCTCTTGGAGGGGAGCTGAGAGCAAGTTGAGGATCAGGGCAGGAGAGTGGCTGGATTGGATTGGGATGGGCTGCTTGAGCCCCTCCTGGCATTTTGGGAATGTCCATGAGATGGGGGTGTCCCTGTGGCCTGGGGCTCAATGCACACAGAGGAGGAGGGTGTTGCTGTCTTCCAAAAGTGAGGAGCTGCTGGAGAATGACACGATTTTAGGTCCCTGTGAACCTACAGAGTTAAAACACCAGGAATGGGGGCCCTCGAATTAATAAACCAGCCCCTGGGCATCAGTGTGAAGGGATGCTGTTCCCATCCCTCTCCAAAGCCCCTAAAAACAGCACCTGCAGCAAGTGAGGAGTTAAAGGAACACAGGCATTGCTACTAGGTATTTACTACAAGCCCATCATTACTACTACAGGTGCATCACCTCTCTGTCCATGTGACACTCCTGTTTTCCCCTCTGCCTGTGCACAGGGAGGGAGGTGGCCGTGCCTTGAGCTGCCAGACAGGGAAGCACGGGCCAGGAGGGGTTGCTGGGGGCAGGAGGCTGATGGCAGGAGTCTCTTCTTTTTACAGAAAGTGAAAAATCAATCCCTGACCTTTAAAGGAGTTTATGAATTCCTGGCTTAGGGATCGATGTGCATTGATTTTTGTGTGTCTGCCTGGGCTCGCCGTGTGCACCATCAGGTGATGGAAGCCGACTTTTGCTGAGTCTGGAGCAGGCAGAGGCAGGTGCTGTCTCTGCTGAGCTGCCAGCAGTGAAAACATTATTTTTCCTCCTTTTTCCCTGCCTTTTTGCTGTGTGGTAGCTGGAGGTCGAGGTCACTTGGTGAGACCACCCTGTCTCCTGTCTTGCTGCTCTCCATCACCATATGGAGCATCCCTGTGTGTCCCAGCCCTGCCCACAGATGTTCCAGCCTGTCTCACATCATTAAAGGCTTCTGGAACAGCATCCCAGTGTTTCCCAGCCCTGTCCAGGATTATTTCAGCCTGTCTCACCTCTCTTAGGTGTTCTGGAGCATCCCTGTGTGTCCCAGCCTGGTCCAGGGGTGTTCCAGCCTGTCTCACCTCATTTAAAGTTTATGGAGCATCCCTGTGTGTCCCAGCCCTGTCCAGGATTATTCCATCCTGTCTCACCTCATTAAAAGTTTCTGGAGCATCTCTGTGTGTCCCAATCTGGTCCAGGGTTATTCCAGCCTGTCTCACCTCATTTAAAGGTCCTGGAGCATCTCTGTGTGTCCCAGCCCTGCCCAGTGATGTTCCAGCCTGTCTCACATTATTAAAAGGTTCTGGAACAGCATCCCAGTGTCTCCCAGCCCTTCCCAGGGTTATTCCAGCCTGTCTCACCTCATTTAAAGGTCCTGGAGCATCCCTGTGTGTCCCAACACTACCCAGGGTTGTTCCATCCTGACTCACTTAAAGGCTCTGGAGAAGAATCCCAGTGTCTCCCAGCCCTTCCCAGGGTTATTCCAGCCTGTCTCACCACATTTGAAGGTTCTGGAAGAAGGGAAAACTGCTGGTTTGTTTTGGGGGGGCAGTACCACTGTCCCCCCACCCGAATCCCTCGGGATGGGGCTGTTCCTGCTGATTCAAGGGGTGATTTTTGGCAGAGGACACAGAGCTGCTCCTGTGGACACACTGACATTGCAGAGATTTGCTGTTAGTTGAGGTTGTCACCCTTGGGTGAATTGTCACCCCTGGGTGAAATGTCACCGCTGGGTGAAATGCCCCATCCCAGACTGGCTGGGGGGCACCCAAATTCCCCTGAGTCCATCACAGCAAGCAAAGCCCTCCCATTCCCACCCCAATAAAGCAGCAATTTCCTGCAGACTGCAGACTCAGCCAGCACAGAAGTTGCCTTCATGAATTAAAACTCAGCATGGCCTGACCCTGGAGGTGTGACGCTGCTCTTGCGAGCGAGGCTTTCAGGGAGGGGACGTGCTGGCAGCCCATTCCCGACCTGCTCCCACGAGACGTGTGAGCAGAAGCAAAGGCCTCCTGTGCACATTTCTATATATATTTAGTGTGTATTCATGTCCTCCCACTGATCTGCTGAGACGGAGCCGTGCGAGCTGACAGCTGCAGAGGAGCCGAGAGGTGCTGCGGGTGGGATGGCAACAGAAGGCTCTGAAGCCTGTTCAGCTGCCACGGGCTGGGGAGGGGGGCAAGGAGACAGAAAGGCTGACGTGTTTCAACTCCCAAATGTTGGGAAAGGCATGGCATGGAATAGCAGCTCCCAACAGTCAGGCCTGAGTCGAGTCTCCAGTGTGGTTTGGGGATAAATTGCTGTTTGCTGCAGAAAACCCTCCTGGGCTAAAAGTGTGGGTTGATATCATGGAATGTGGGTTTGGGAGGGCCATCCCAGAGCACATGGCACAGGATTGTGTCCAGTTCTGGGATAGCTCCTCTCTGGGCAGTTTGTTATGCACATAATAAAGAGGTTCTTCCTCCTGTCCAGGTGGCACTTGCTGGGCATCAGTTCCTGCCCATCCCTCTTGTGCCAGGGCTGGGCACCCCGAGCAGAGCCTGGTCCCTGCTCTGCCCCCTCCCTGAGGCACTGATGGACATGGGGAGGTCCCCTCTGAACAGCCCCAGCTCCCTCAGCCTTCCCTGGGCACAGAGATGCTCCAGCCCCTTCAGCATCTTCGTTCCCTCTGCTGGAGCCTCTCAGGAGCTCCATGTCCTGAGGAGCCAGAGCTCCAGCACTGCAGATGTGCCTGCCAGGGCTGGGCAGAGGGGCAGCATCCCCTCCTGACCTGCTGGCAATGCTCTTCTTGATGCCCCCCCAGGACACCAATGGCTTTCTTGGAACCCAGGACACACTGCTGGTCAGGCACAGCTTGTTTTCCACCAGGATCCCCAGGTCCTTCTCCACAGATCACCCAGCAGGTCACCCCCAGCCTGGACTGGAGCATTGGGGTTGTTCCTCTCCAGGTGCAGGACCTGCATTTGCTCTTGTTGAACTTCCAGCAGTTCCTCTCTGCCCATCTCTCCAACCTGTCGAGGTCCTGGAGGGCTGCACAGCCCTCTGCATTATCAGCCACCCCTCCCAGCTTTGAACAACCTTATCTCCACCCCAGGAAGTGGATTGGATGTTAGGAGAAATTCCTTCCCTGAAAGGGTTCTCCAGCCCAAGGAAGTGGATTGGATATCAGGAGAAATTCCTTCCCTGAAAGGGTTCTCCAGCCCAAGGAAGTGGATTGGATATCAGGAGAAATTCCTTCACTGAAAGGGTTCTCCAGCCCAAGGAAGTGGAGGAATCACCATCCCTAGAAGTGTTCAAAACCCCTGTGGATGTGGCACTTGGGGACATGGTTTAGTGGTGGCCTTGGCAGTGCTGGGGGGATGGTTGGACTCAATGATCTCAGAGGGATTTTCCAGCCTCCATGATTCCATAATTCTAATTCTGGGAAAACAAGGTCATGAGACCTGCTCTTGCAATGGGGAAACTGAGGCAGGGAGAAAGAATGAACCCATGGAATCTGCAGCAGAGCCAGGAAGAAATTCAGGCCCATCTCAAGGCGTTTTTTTTTCCAGAAGATCCATCTTTTCCCCTTGCATCATCTCCCTTGGGGAGTTTTCCAGATCTTTGATCTACAGTGAAATCTGACAGGAAATACATTTCCTTTTAGGAATCAGGAGAAGGGACATGAGTCCTGCTGAATCCAGGGGCTTTCTTCCCCACCCCAGGCCCCTGCTGGTGTCTCTGTGGCCAGTAGTGCCTGCTCAGGGTTTGGGGGTCCACAGGGAGAACAACCCTCCTGGACAACAGGGATTCTGTTCCACTTTATTTAACCCAACAGTTTCTCCAGCCTCTCCTACTGTCTCTTCTAATGTATTCCTATTTGATCTCCTACAAACTTCCTCTCTCTGATCTTGTGATGAAATAATAAATCTGGGGCCCTTGAAGACACTTCACGGCAGGAGACTCTAAACGAAAACCCTTTTAAGCATTTAGAGGTTTTTTAATGTGACAATCCCCTCCTGCAAGGGGACTGTAGATCTTGGGTTGCTCCTGGGCAACACAGGGCCATAAAACCTCTGTCTGGGGGAACCACAAGGATGTGGAATATCTTCCTGCCACGGGGCTGAACAGCTGAGGAGCAGATGCAGGGGATATCTGTGCCTGTGGGAAGATGTATCCAGGCTGTATGGAAGCGTGATGGGGAGGAAAGAGGAGTTTGGAGGGAGGGCATTGTTTATTTTCACTCCTTAAACTGCTTTAAAATATAAAACAATCGCCCCAACAAAATGGGTAGGAATGGTTTCTGTGATGCCTGGCTGGTGAATGTAAGGAATAGGGGTAATTATGGGCAGCTGTACTCATTATAAATAATGATATCAACCTGTGCTCTGATCTCTTTGCAATCCTTGCTGCTCCAATTGTAAGGCAGGAATTAATTAAAACCAACAGCCTGGGCACTGCAGACAAGCTGGCTCCATGTCCTGAGTTTTACCACGAGCTCCTTAATGGCATGAAACTATGACCAAAATCTCCTTTTATTCATATATCAGCAGATATTATTCCTTCTATTCAGATATCAGCAAATGCTACTGGAATTATGTAAAGTGCCACTGGAACTGGTTGCCTTGGCTGCCCCATCCCTGGAAGTGTCCCAGGCCAGGTTGGATGGCACTTGGAGCAACCTGGGCTAGTGGAAGGTGTCCCTTCCCATGGCAGAGGATGGAATGGGATGAGCTTTAAGATGCCTTCCAACCCAACCCAGCCCGTGTTCCTGTGTCCTGCCCACCGTGTGACAGGGAACACCTCTGCCCTGGCTTGAATGGAACTGAAGTGATGCTGTTGGAGAGAAACCCGGAGCTGGGATCATTAAATCAGCATTTCCCAGCACTGGGGTGTGGGTGCTTTGCAAAGCCTTTCCCGAGCCCCCCGTGCTGTGTCTGCAGTGGTTTGGGAGCTCTTTTCCTGCCACACCTGAGCTCTTCTGCCCTAGGGCTGGCTTTGTCCTGGTCCCTGCTCAGGGACACAGCCCTGCTGCCCCCAGGATGTATTTCCCTGCCTCTTGGTTCTTTATGGTGTGTAATGATGTTTGTCTGATCAGTGTTTTCGGCTGCTGCTGCTCCTCATTGCCCTGGATGCCTCAGTCTGCAGCCTCTGATCACATCAGGGTGTCCCACAGCCCCCTAATCGAGTTTGCTGGTTGAGGTTTGGAGGAGGAGGAGGAGAAAGGGGCAAGTTTTGGGGGATCTGGCAGTGAAAGAGCAGCAAGTGCTGGGAAATAAAGCATCCCTGCTGCGGGCTGGGTGTTTTTGCAGGGCAGAGGCACATTTAGGGAGTCTGGAGTGTGAATCCTACAGAATCCTTTGGGTTGGAAGAGACTTTCAACATCATTGAGCCCAACTGTTAACCCAGCACTGCCAAGCCCTACCCTAAACCTTGTCTTCAAGTGCCACATCCAGGCAGATCCTAAATCCCTGCAGGGCAGGGCAGGGCAGGGCAGAGCAGGGCAGGGCAGGGCAGCCTGTGCCAAGGCTTTGCCACCCTTTCCATCAAGAAATATCCAACCTAAATCTCTCCTGCAGCAACTTGAGGCTGTTCCCTCTCCTCCTGTCCCTTGTCCCCTGGGAGCAGAGCCTGATCCCACCCAGATCCATTCTCCTGAGAGGGAGAAGGTCCTCCCTGAGCCTCCTTTTCTTCAGGCTGAGCCCCCCCAGCTACTCCTGGTGCTCCATTCCCTTCTCCAGCTCTGTTTTCCCTGCTCTGGACACGCTCCAGCCTCTCCAGATCCCTCTGGAGATCCCCCCACCCCCTTTCACTGGAGGATGACACAGCCCAAAAAGCGCAGAAAAATTACAAATCCTTCCTTTCTAGCGAAGGGGGAGGTTCCTTTCTCTGCTCCTGCCTCGGGGTGGAGATGCTAATTCCCTTTGCCGTGCTAATGGATGTCACTAAGTGCTTTCCAAAGGCGTTCGTGGCTGCAGCGCTGCCAAGCTGTCATTTTTCCCATCCCAGTGGCATTGTGAAACTTGGGTGAAGAGCAGGAAAAATCCTTTGTGCACAGAGAGAAGGGGGAGATAATGGGGGAAAAAAGGCTTTTCCCAAGGTCACTGAAGGAGAGAACAGCCCAGGTGTTTTATTTCCAAGTCCAACAGCCTCTCCTTTTGCTTCTTTTTATCCTCCTAGTTCCTTTTTTCCCCTTTTCCAGTGCTGGCACTTGCTGTTTCGATCCCATCCATGGTGAATATTCGGGCAGTCAAACACCCAGACTGGCTAAACATCCTTAAGTGATTTTAAAACGAGGGGAAAAACATGAGCTAGGGAGAAAATAATGAAGTTTGTGGCTCTGAATCCTAAGCAGTCGCTCTGGTCGGGGCTGTGCAGGGATGAACTCACCCCGTGCCAGCCAATTGGAGGTTCCCTCAAGCCAAGCTGCTTTATAATTAAGTGATAATTGTTTTTGCTGGGGAGCACACAAGAAAGATAAACAGCTTGAGGAATCAATAAGCATCAAGGTCATAGGCTGAGTTATTTACTGAATCATCTGCAATTTATCTCCCAACTTTTCTGTACAAAAGAAAACACAGTGGCTGTGTTGCACAGAGGGTTTAGGAGAGTATTCTGACATGAGAACAAAACAAAACGTTGCAAATTTGGTGCTTTCATGTGAAAAACATCCCGAATTAACCAAGGAAGGTTTGGGGGCAAAGTGCCAAGGGGCAATAGAGTAATCCACACACACACCCACACGTGCACTTGCTCTCTTACATTGCTTTAACCAAATCGATGCAAAGCCCTGCCTGGACACTTATCCTCATTAGTTTAAATTTATCCTTAATTGACGTGGACCAAATGGCAATGAACTCGGTGCACACTGAGCTGGGAGCAGCCCCTCACAGCCCTGGATTTGAGGTGCTTTGAGGCTGAACTCGTGCTCTCTTCACTGGGTCTTCTCCATAAGATCCTGATGCTTTCCATCACTTTGCTCCCATCTCCAGTGTTAATTAGTCTCACTTCCATGGCTTTCTCCATCCTGCTTTTCCACGAGCCAAACCACTGGAGCAGCTACTCGGAGCCTGCCCTGCTCCTTTCCCTGTGGCAGTGGAGCTGGATTTAAACACAAGCTGAAGAGGGAACCACGAGGTCCTGGTGCTTGCAGATGGAAGTGTCAGGAGATGATGGGATAATGTCCCTCCCTCCTGCCCCATCTGCTGCCTCCAGCCTGGACAGCAGAGCAGATTTCTGGCACCGGTTATTCCATCCCTAAAAGCATTTTCAGACAAGTTTTGTGCTTCCCCTGGACTTAGGGGCGTGCTATTTTATTTTAGCCACAGTCTCCCTGGCTGGTGATTTGAGATGCTTCCCATGCGAGGGCATCCACGGGATCAAGTAGCTGTTGGAATGACATTACATGGTTATCTCAGGGTGGGAAAAGGAGGAGTGCTTGACCCAAAGGTCCCTTCCAGCCCCCTTGTACAACTCTCCTTTGTTCAGTTCTGTGCTTTTATGCAAACCATGAGTGGTGCTGTGACCCCCTTCCCTGCACGTGCCACCAGATGCTTTCTGAGTGCCGTGCCTGTTATCTGGGCTCCCTTTATCTAATGAATTTATCATATGGAGGAAGCGATTCACAGCCCTCCTCCTCCCTGCAAAGGCTGAAGTGCATTACCCACCACGCTAACATCCAAAATTACAGCTTGGCATAGATCAATCCTGCCTTTTGAAATCTATTTAAATGGATGGAGCCATCTCCAGGCTGGAGAGAGGAGATGCTGTTAATCCGTAATGAAACAAGAACTAACCCTGAAGGGAAAGACGAGAGCGGGTGAATGGGGCCCTTGTTGGAATGAGCATTTCCCGTGATGTTCTCACTCTCTTTCCATTTTTCCCTCTGTTTTTTTTTCTCTCCCCTTTCTCTGCCTTTTCCCTTTGGAAATGCTCTCTATAATGATCCCGTCACTGGAGTTTGCATGAACAGAAATGAGTTCTTTTATTTCATTTGCTCACGACCCAAAGAAACTTTAAATGGGGATGGTGGTGGTGAAAAGCAAGTTGTGAGCGTGGAGATGACAACCTTATATTATATTTATAAAGTCTGCCTTCAGATGACTTGGAAAATACTTTCTGTACTTCGGGAAAGAAACTTTTGAAATTACTCTCCCACATTACCATTAATTTAATTTCTTAAAGTTGAAGTGTTTGCAAAGTCAAAAAGTGCTTCCATTCGCTGTATCTCTGTGTCATAAACTTCGCTGCTTTATAACACAAATTAAATTGTTTCGAAGCTCAGACTGAAATTTTCAGAAATGCCTAAAGCACTTTGATTAGAGCTGGTTGGAAAAAAAAAATAAATTCTAACGAATCAGTTTCTAAAATGAAACCCTGGATTCACCAAAATCAAATCATTTTGGGGGGGCCATCACCATTTTCTCATTTAAAATTCCATCACAATGTTTTCTTTCAGTGACGCCGAATCCCCTTTGGTTCAGTTTGCTCATTCTGCTTGTAGATTATCCTGCAATTTGGAGGAGGGAGTGGTGTTAGGAGGGGAAAACAGAGCCTTGGGTGAGGCTCTTGTGCTGCTGCTGAGCTTGACTCTTGGATTAAAAAATCGAGGGCAAAGGAGAAACTTGCTCTTTGTGATTAAGGAAGAAAACAAGGCAGGGGATGAAGACGTGGTGGTCGTTCCAGCTGTGGTTTGGGGGGCTGTTCCTGTGCAGGTTCCTCCTGCCACTGACCCATCCACCCAACACTGCCCATGCCCCCTGGGAGAGGAGCTCAGCTGTCACCACGACTCATAAATCAAAACTTGGGCCCGAGATTGCTTTGAAGATTAATTCCCTCGAAAGATCAGGGCTGAGGGCAAGGTGGGGACCTCTGTCACCCCCTGAAATGGAGCTGCCTCGCTCTGAAGAAGAAGTCAGGGCTGGGTGGTTGTGGACGTGCTTGTGGTTGCATTTGGGGAGGGCTCCCCTGGAGTGGGGGGGCTCCAAGGGGCAGAGGTTGTGCATCTCCAGCTTTCTGGTCTCCATCTGCTCTTGAGGGGCATGTTTCCATTGAAAATTTGGGAATTGCATATGTGTGCTCCTTTAAATCCCAGCCCTGTACTGAGCTGTGGAGATCTGCTTCTGACACAGTCATGTACATCCCTGTGGTGCTTCTCCAAGTCTCTGCTGTCCCCTGAAGCCCCTCCATGGGGTTCCATCCACTGTGCACCACTCTCCATGTGCAACAGCAATGGCTAACTCCCTTCAAACATGGAATATTATCTCCTGGGCTATGGTCTGTGTGGTGGGACTCCATCTGAAGTCAAACCTTCCTGTGTTTGTTGCTGTAAAATGAAGGAATTGTCCATGTCTTGAGGAGTTTCTTGTCCAGCAGGTGACCCAAGCATGGAGGGAACAGTGGAGGGTATTGCAACCCTTACCATATCCCGAAAAACAACACTGAGCCAGCTCAGCCAGATGCCACGATCCCAATAAAAGGCTTTCCCAGCTCCTTCAGAGCTCAGCCAGTTCTGGTACATTCCTCATGGCCATGCCATTTTTGTTTGCTACTTTTCCCTATTTTTTCCTGATGCAGGGCTGGATGAGTTGGACTGAAAGCCCCATCCTGAAGATCCTTTCCTGCTGCAGCTTCCAGTGGCTCTCAACATCCTTGTGCTCCAAAACCCCACAAGCACCAGGCTGGCCAGGAATGGTTTTCCCCTTCCCAATGCAGGCAGGGGCAGAGTGAGGGTTGAGGTTTAGGGCTTGGCCCAGCCATTTCTCCTGCCTGCTTGCCAATTAATCCCCTGCTGAGTAAATATATTCCTTTCGCTTTATCATCCTGCAAAGAGTCTTCAAGACAAACAGAAAAACAAGAAGGAAACAAACCAAGCCACCCGCCAACAAATTAAATGCACCGAGGGAAACACAGAAAAGACTAAGCAAACCCCGAGCAGCCCCTTCCTCTGAGTTAATTAATTGGAGCCCTGTTTGAGAACAAGCACCCTCTTAAATCCCCCTTTGCTGAATGCAATTTTCTCGGTACAATCGCTCAGTGTCCTGATGGACAGGAGCCCAATCACTCCTCCACAGAAGGCGAGCGCTGCTGCAGCGCCCGAGGGAAAAGAATAGATTTTTAACACCACTGCAAGGCTTGGAAATACCCAAGGAGAAACAATTTCAACCCTCTGCGACTGCCTCGATGCCTCTGAGAAGGCCTGGCTGACAAGAGGTGGTGTTGGCCTTCACTGGGGTTTCCTTCCAACCAGGGATGGTTGATGAGGGTTGGAATGAGATGATCACTAAGGTCCTTCCCAACCCAAACCACTCCATGAGTCTGTGAACCCTCCTGTTCCCACCAGGGCTTGCAAAGGGTGCAGGAACCTGTAAACGTTTGGGTTGTGGGATGTGGAAGGTGATTTTTTAGAGGAGGCAAAAGCCTGGAAGGATGTGGAGCTGCTGGAACAAACCCAGAGGAGGCCATGGAGATGCTCCAAGGGCTGGAGCCCCTCTGGAGCCAGGCTGGGAGAGCTGGGAATGTTCACCTGGAGAAGGATTCAGGGAGACCTGAGAGCCCCTTGCAGTGCCTGAAGGGGCTCCAGGAGAGCTGGAGAGGGACTTGGGACAAGGGATGGAGGGACA
>JAWWEE010000062.1:2283079-2294921 GCA_035221455.1 Xenops minutus
CAGGCCCTGGCACAGGTTGGGCAGAGAAGCTGTGGCTGCCCCTGGATCCCTGGGAGTGTCCAAGGCCAGGCTGGATGAGGCTTGGAGCACCCTGGGCTGGTGGAAGGGGAGTGGAACAGGATGACCTTTAAGGTCCCTTCCAACCCAAACCAGGCTGGAATTCTGTGATCTTGGAGCAGAAGGAGAGAACAGGGAGTGCAACCAGGTCTGTGCTGTAGGAGGTTACTGATTTAAATCAGCAGTGAAAGGAACCCTGAGGAGGAGGAGGAGGAGGGTGATGTTGGGCTGGGCTTTCCTCTTTCTATAGGTCAGGTTAATGTCCAGGTGAGACCCACAGGCTGTTCCTGTGTGTTTGTGACAAATTTGGGTGTTTGAAACTCTCCTCACCCAATGCTGTGACCATGGACGTGTCTTGGGCACCATCCCCTTGTGCTCCAGCCTCTCATTTTTGGGCTGTGCAGCAGCCTGGGGTGATTTTTGGATGGTGCACGGCACAGTAACCACGAGGTGAGCTCCAAAGAGCTCCAGTGACTGCTGGGAATGGCTGAGTGTGAGAGCTCAGGGCAAGAGCAAATCAAGGACATCATCGTGGAGAGGAAAGGCAGAGAGAAGGAGCCACAGCAGACCTTGGCACTGGCAATGTTTGCTGCTATAATATTGGCTGGAAGTGGGATTTTTCCCTCTGCCAGTAGGTCTGTGTACACAAAACTTCCACTGCTGTGGCAATTACACTGCTCAAAAGTGGTTTTTCTGTCTTTGCTTGTTCTGCCCAAGGAGCAGCACAACCTGTCCTGGTACCTGGCCACACTGATGGCACAGAGCCACCCACTGTCAGCAGGGTTTGGGTGCTGGCAAAGCCAGGGCAGCTGCTTGGGTTGACTTATTTCTTGTCTGGATTTGCAAAAAGTGGATCTAGAAGAAGATGATGATGACTATTATTGTTGTTGTTATTATTATTGCTATTATTATTATAATAATCATCATCATTGTGGTTATCATCACCATTATGTTTCTATTAATAATATTGTTATTGATATTTATATTCACAAATTCAATATATTCCTAATTATTCCCAAGAATAATCACTCCAGACACATTTCTGAGCTTTATTCTCCCCAAAACACAACTGCAGCTGGGCAGGAGGACACGGCAAAGAGGGAGAAGATGCCATTGAACCTTCCTCCCTTTTGAATTTCAGGAGATGATGATAACTTCACCAGCCAACTTCGGGCCTTGGTTTCAGGGTTGGCCACGCAGGGTTTTGCTTCCCAAGATCAACTGTGGATCAGCTGCAGCAGCACAATGAATTCAGGGCCAGAAGGGACTTTTAGATCACATAAACAGGCCCTGGGAAGTCATTAGATACCTCTTTCCTGAGCCTGGGATTTGGTGTTTGTCGAACATAAATCTTCTGCAAAGGTGGTCAGGGTTGATTTAAGGATCTCGGGGGATGCTGAATCCAGCACTACCATTGGTAGTGGGTTTTAAAGGTTAATCACCTTTGCTGCTAAACATTTGGGCTGAATTTAATTTGTCTGTCTTTAACTTTTGGGTTGGTGGTTATTGCAGTGCCTTTCCCTGCTGGGAGGAATCACTTGGCATTTTCTTTGATCAAACTGGTCCTCCCTCTTCTCTGCCTAAGAAGAGTTTTGTGTTGTCCTGTGTTTTATCACCTAATTTATCCTTATAGATAGAGGTGATACAGCCTCTTCTTCCTTTCAGCTTTCTCCAACACCCCCTTTTGAATTATTTTGTAAGAACTATGAAAAGGGCTTTGCCAAAGCAAGGGGAGATTTGACAAGCCAGCAGGGTTCAGGGAATGGGAGAGGGGACAGCCTGGGTCGTGCTGCTCCACTGCAGGAACAGCACAGGAGAACGCTGGGCTTGGGCCAGGAATGGGTGGGACAAATCAAAAGCTTTGTGTTTTCAAGAATGTAATAGATTTGAAATTGCATTTCCTTTAATGAATGACTCACCCAATTACCAGAGCCCGAACACCTGCGCCCGAGAGCCCAAATCTCCAGAGAGACTTTGGCTTTTAACAATATTTATTGTGCTGAGTGTTATCACATTAAAGGGAACCAGGGAAGGGGGAGGCTGCACTCCTGGGCACATCAGGGCAGCCCTGGGTTACCCTCCCCCTGATGATCCACCCGTGAATTTCCTAATGTGCATCTCCCAGGGATGTCCCCAGAGCACTTTGTCCCTTCCCATCAGGATAATCTGGATGACAGGAGGGTGCTCTGCCTGAAACTCCTCGTGTTGGGAGCGGGTTGGTTTCCCAGGCCAAGGGGGGATGGCTTCAAACTGACAGGGTTAAATGGGATATTGGGAAGGACTTCTTCCCTGTGAGGGGGTGAGACACCCAGAGAGGTGCCCTGATGGATGCCCAGCCCTGGAAGTGTCCAAGACCAGGTTGGATGGGGCTTGGAGCAACCTGGGCTAGTGGAAGGTGTCCCTGCCCATGAAACCCTACATCTGGGATCCATGGGGGCCAGGATAACTCAATTTTGACCCTTCTTGCAAACCAGAGGATGGTTTGGGAAGGGAACTCAATATCAATTTGCCCAGGAATTTCTCATCCCTCCCACTCCAGTATTGAACAGGTCAGGGCTGAAATCCCATTGCGTGGGACTGCCATGGGTTTGACCCCTGTATGGACTTAAGGATGGGACTCCACAATCCTTGTGGATTCCTTCAAACTCAGAATATTTCGTGGTTCTGTGAGCTGTTCCCGAGCAGATCCCAGGCTGGGCTGTGGCTGTGCCTGCTCTGCTGAGACAGAGGGATAATTATCCCAGCTCCCAGCACTCCTTGTGCTCTGCCAATGCTTCTGCAGGGCCAGAGGGCTGAGCTGATGTATTTATGCACCTTCCCCTGTCTGTGTTTAAACAGCACCTTGGAAAATGCAGTAAAAGGAGCCACAACTCTCCTCAGTGTCCTCTAAGGGTTTTAATTTATTTTTATTGTGTTGGGTCTTTGCTTCATTGTTGGTTTTTTAGGGTTTTTGTTTTTTCTGCCGATGATGGAAGTTAGCTTTACTGCAGAGCAGAGGTGGTGCAGAGAAACAGAGGGCACTGAATTGCAGAGAGTGAATAGATATTGTAAGTTAGGATGGAGCTGTCAATAATCTGGGGGGTTATTTTATCTCCACATTTAATAGTGAGTCTGTGTCTTTTCCCAATGGTTCTGATTGTTTGGGGCCCCTTTTTTTCACTGAATTCCCTGCTCTGTTCATCTATTAAGCCAAGCACTTCTCCTGCATCCTTGTGGAGAGATCCTGGAGGATGCTCAGTGCTTTAGGACAATGTTACCCCCTAAAACTCCGACCCCAAAAATAGCATTTTTTAACTCCAGATTCTGTGCAACAGGGAAGGTTCTGTGCAAGTCCTCAGGCCACTTTGTTATGCTCATAAAAAGATTGTCAAAACCAGTTTTATTCATGCCCTCAGTGACTAAAACAGCAAGAAACAGTAAAATTCTCTTCACCTGGTGTAAAATGAGCATCCTCTTCTCATTGCAGACAGGACCAGGCTGATTTGAAGCCACATCAACTCTCCTGGCCATGCTGGTTGCTGCATCCCCTTGGGAAGAAGACACCTCTGAGGCACCTTAGGTTTGCTTTTGGTTTTCTCCAAGGTTTAGGGTTTTCTCATGATAAGAGGATGTGTATGTGAAGGGCATAAATCCCTTTTCAAAGCACAGAGGATGGTTTATCCTGTGTCTGTAAGGTGCCAAGATTTTTGGGAGTGTGGTTTCATCTGCCTGGCATTAGGTAAGCCTGTTCCATCCAGAGCTGGAAGATTTTAAGTGTGATTTTGAAAACCTGGAGATGTTTCAAAGCTTTATGAAGCTTTTGACCTGTCTCATTTGCTCTCACCTCCTGCATTGCAAGGGGAGAGGTTTAGAAATGTAAATTATGTGAAATACAGTGTGAAATCTTTTGAGAGGTCTAAATCATGTGCATATACACACAGGCACTTCCATCTCCTTAAAACTTCATCTCCATGTTCCAGAGGCTGGGAGGATGCAGGAGCAGCTGGGGAGGAGTTGGCAGGAGGAGGTGAATGATGTGAACTTAATGCCCCCCATCTTCCTTCCCCCATGGCCTCGTGCCCTTCTTTTGGGGCTCCACTGGGATCCCAAAGCAACATCCTCATCCAAATCCCCTCTTGGATGTGGGGACAGCAGGAAAAACCCCATGGGTTCTGCGTTTCAAAGGCTTCCATGGCCTTTTGATCTGTGTTTTCCCTTCACAAAGCTGAGAGCTGTGTCAGAAAATGCCTGTGAGGCTGAGAAATTAATACTTCTCCCTAAATACAGGTTTCCAGAATCCACCTGTTTTTCCTTCATGGGTTTTGTGCTCTTCCTGCTACTTTTCCAAGTGGATTTTTCCAACCTGGTGATTGTGCTCTGGCTCTCCCCTGTGCTGCAGAGCCTTTTTAGATGATCTTGCCAAAGAAAAACTAAGTTAAGCAGGCTGGAAAAACACACTTAAAAAAGTAGCAGGAAGAGCACACGATCCAGTTCCAGCATTGGAGGCGTGGGGGCTCAGGTGGGATGTGCATCATCTTCCCAAGGATGTTGGAAGGGAAAGAAAAACAACAAAACTTCAAAGCTTTTGACAGTTTCAGCTGTTTAAAGGTGTCCCTCTGGTTTCTGGCTCTCCCAGTGCCATCCCACGTCATTGTCTCTAATTCCTGCTGGCTGCTCTGGTCCAGCACAGAGCCCGTGGTGACATCTGAAGGCAGGGACAATCTTTTCTTCTCCTGTGGTATCAAAGCTGCCTGACAGCCCCTTCCAGAGGCTGAAAGGGAAGGGAAGGAGGAAGGAAGCCACAAGGAAAGGCAGAAAGAGGGACAGAATGGAGGGAATGAGCAAGGCACCCTAAACATTTGTGATGCCAGATTGTTCCAGTCATTCAGTGATGCTGTGTGTTCGTCACCTAATTCCATCTCTAAACTGGAAATAAAGCCCTGTTTAATAAACAGCACTCGGCATTTCATTTCCCTGAATATTCTGGGAGCAACTGCTCATTATTCCGATGATTTCCCCCCACTGTAATTACTCGAAAGCGACTATTCACAGATTCCTCCGTTGACTTTTATATCCGTGCACTCGCAGGCTGAAATATGGATATATATTGGTGTCCTATTGAAAATTCAATAGGATCCAATTTCAATTGCTATTGCCTTCCCCCCTCCCGTGCCTCCCCTCTCCAATTTTCCAATGCTCCAGCTGCACAGCGGAGGAAAAAAAGGATGCAGCGGACACAAACAGCAACGTCCAACTGAAATGGGGAGAGAAAAATTACTTCCTTGTACTACCACGCTCCTGACAAGAGCTGGCTCCTTCTTTTCCCTTTTTTGTTTGGGTTTTTTTTTGTTGTTTTTTTTTTTTTTTCCTTTTTTTCCTCTTCTTTTTCTACCACGTTCAATTTTCTGACTCGGCCAGGCAGGTTGCAGAACTAATCTTGAATGTGCTTTGTACTGCAGAACACCACGAGCCTCCAAAGATTGGGATGGGGGAGAAGGAAGGGAGCACGGAGGGAATGCAATTAGTTTGGAGTGGTGGGATGAGCGGGAGAAGCTAAAATTGCAAATGTGGGTTATTTGGGGAAAATGAATCTCATTCCTTCCAGCTCTGCCTTACCTGGGTTTCTCTGCTGGCAGATGGAGAGTGGGAGATGTGAATTAGATGGGGAAAAAAATCCCTAGACAGACTTCAGGGTCTCAAATGGCACTTCCATCCCAGAGAGTGTTTATAATGTGCCTGTTTATTTTTCCCTTCACCTGGAGTACAAAGGAGGTGGTGTTTGAGACCTGCCAAGGGTCAGCTGGTGATGAGAGGTTGGGCTTGTGTCACACTGGGAGCAAAACTGGCTTGGTTTGAGCGCTGCAGCACCTTCCAGAACTGAGAATATTCACCAACAAACAGCATCTGGTGGCTTTCTGCGTGTTCCCACCTCCTGGTGAGGTGTGTCTAGGTGAGATCCCCTGGGACACCAAGGTGGCTGCAGGTTTCTGTACTGCCACGAGCCAAACTGCTGTGGTGGCTTTGGAGTTTCACCCGGGCTGGAAAAGAGCTATGCAAGTGTTTGTTCACCCTCTCTTGAAATTTAATAGCCCAGTATCACTTTAGAAGTGCTGGTTAGAAATATGAAAACCTGAAGGTAGGTGTCCTGCAACATCCCCCTGGACAGACCCAGGCTGGTGGCTGGGCTTTTGTCTTCACTCCCAAAGTCCTGCAGAGGTTGGTTGGGAGCTTGAGGAGGGGAAAACAAATGGGAAAGGGAGGTCGGGATGTGGAGGAAACTGGTTTGTTTGGGGCAAGGAATGAACTAAGGGAATAGTGGGACCAAGCAGGGTGTGGCCATTGAGCATCTCTTACCACCTGGGTTTGTTCCTGTGGTGCTTGAAACTGGGCAATTCACTTAGAGGATAAAATCTCTAGAGAAATGTTACCTGCAGAATAAAGTTTCCCAGAGAATTAACTTTCCTAGAGGATAAAATTCCCCTGTGCCACATCCTTGTGCTCTGGGTGAGGACATGGATTGCAGGCACTGTGGGCACCCCTTTCCTGCAGGGAAACTTTCACTTTGAGAAGTTTGGGAATCAGTCCAAACAACCCAGTAAGTCCCTCCCTGGCTCCCCTCATGACCATGATATTTTAGGCTAATCAAGAGGCAAGAGTTGATGTTTTTAGGAAGATTTCCTTTGATGGGGTGAATCTTCTCCTTTCCATCCTGAATAATTTAGGGTCAGCTCATTCCGACTAGTTCTTGGGTTGTTATCTTAATGATATTTTTTCTCCTGATATTACTCATAGCTGTTGTATCCTCTCTCAATTTGCTATTTCTTTCATTATTATTATTATTATTTTTGAGGTAAATACGCCTTTGAAGGTGCATCCCAGACCTGGGTGGCTCCTGTAGGATGCCTGGTTGATCCAGACACTTCTCCATCCACCATTTCTTTCTGCTTCTTCTGTTGTGAAAATCATGTTGTCCCACTTAATTTTCCATCAAAAAATCATAGAATATCTCGAGTTGGATGGGATGATCCCATCAAGCCCAACTCCAGGTTCAATATTAATGGGAAGCAAGGTGTGCTCGGGCTGATGTGGTTGTTCTCTCCCAAGGGTTCCTTCCGAGGTGCTGGAATATGAGAGGCACTGCAGACAAAGCTAAAAGCAAGCTCAGCCAAAGGCCCGGGATTTGGGAAGGTGTTTGGAGCGGGGGTGGTGACCCAGTGCCCTACAGTACATGGCATTACCGTGTTTAATGTACTCAGCGCTAATCTTTCTCTAAACACAAGCCATCTTGCTGAGTTCAGCACTGAAAGAGCAATAACCAATGAAGGAGATGAGATTAAGAAAACTCACAAGAATCAAATGTGCTCGAAAGGGCTGGGGAAGTGCCAGGGGCACTGCAGTAAATGACCTCCCTGGGAATCGAGGACAAATAAAATCCATGCCCCGTCTCTCTGTCCCCTCCCAGGCGCCTTGTGCCGATGCCGGAGCCCTCCCTTCCCTGGGGTGCCCAGAGATGATGCTTTCAGGGTTATTTTTGCACTGGAATACAACAAATCCTCTGTGCTATGGGGCCGAGACGAGGATCCGTGTTGCTGCATTCAGAAAAACTAACCTCTCGAGCTCAAGGAGAGCTGCTTGAGTTGGCAGGAGCATTATTCTGTCTGGAACAGCCTTGAGAGGGCAAACAAAACCTCTGAGCTGTGGCTCTTCTTTCCAAAGGCTCTCTGCAGGCAGGGATGCTGGGCAGAGGGAATTTTCTTAATGCGAGCCAGAAACGGAGCCCCAAATTGGTCTAAATGGCACCAGAAGGGGATGGAAATCAGGTGCAGCATCCCAAGGGAATCGGTGACCCGGTGTGAGCTCTGCTGGGCTCCATGTGGATAAGTCTTATGCACAACTTGCTGTTTGCAGGTGGGGATTGCGGGGCTTTTAGCCCAAATAATGGCAGGTGATGGGAGTGGTTGGGTTTGAATTGGGCTACCTGAGACCATCGGGGGTGATAAACGCCCCGGGGATGGGCTGGGTGGGGGTTTCCCCACCGGAGTGGTCCCCACCTCAGCCCGAGGATGTCCTTCACGGCTGCCAGGCATCCCAAATCTGCTGCCTTGCATCCTACCCCTGGAGCCGTGCAGCCTCCGAGGTTGTGAGGATGACTTGGCAGTGATATATTTACTACAATTACCATCTCTCTTCCCAAAGGAGGCAAAAAAAAAAAAAATAAAATAGATGAATAATATGTTTTGAAGGTGTCATGGAGTGAAAGCAAGAGAAGAGCTCGAGCCTGAACTTATGAATAACTTATAGGCTTCCTCCCTTGGTGCAGCCGCTGCGTTTGGGCTTATCTTTCTCACCCGTAGGAGGTGTAATTAAAGGAGTAAAGCTGGGCATCCGTGGGCACACGTCTGGCTGGCTCTGTGGGTCCCATGCCCACCAGGGCACAGGGCTGCTGGAATGCCTTGGTATGGAAAGGGGGGCTGGGGAATGTGTGGAGCGTTCAAACCCCCCTCCCTCCTTGTGGAGAAAAAGGGTGTTCTGCACAGAATCATCTGTGATATTTTAATATAGTGGTGCAAGTGTTTCCCGAACTCTCCCCTTGCACTGGGGAACCAGGAGCAGGATGTCAGGTGGGGAAGAAAGGGAGTCTGGCAGCTCTTAAATTTTGGGAGATTTTGGGTTCATTCTTGAGCTGGAAATTCCCTTCTTGGCCTCATGTGGTGCCTTAGCTTTCCCAAGCCTTGTTTTTCCAGCCCGAAAATGAGAGGTAATTTGCTCCTGTCTCAACACCTTGCTCTGCTTTCTCTATTTTGACTTGAAGAGCTCAAGGGAGGGACTGTTTTTACCAGGTGTACACACAGAGTGGAACATAATGGAAGCAGGATCTTATCAAAGGCATGCCAATGCTATTGTAATGCATATAGTAATTATAGGGATGTATATGGAGGGATGATGAAAAAAAATCCAATGAAACATGGCATTTCCCTCTGGAGAAAAAATGTTAGTGGAATCAAACCACGCCTGGGAGTATGTCAGTTCCAGCAAAAAATGTCTATTAAAAATTATGCAGTGCTGTTCAGCAAGGTCACAGTGCTCCTTTTAGAGCCAGTTAGAGGTTTCCTTGCAAAGCAGCATGTCACCTTTTTTTTTTTTCCCTGCAGACTTTTAACCAAGGTGTTGTGGTTGGGGCTTTTATGCAGATTTAGGGAGCAAAAAACCCTTGAATTTCATATAAATTTTGCAGGAATTTCTACTGAAAGGGGCCTTCTGCAACTCGATATGCACAGAGGGATGGTATGCCTGGTTCATACCAGACATAAATATATATATATGATTTCCAATGAATAACTTGTACCCCCCATCCCTATCTCAGGAGTGCAGCCCTGCTATCTGCATGTTCCTATCAGCCCAGCACACAGATAGGGGCGAGTGTAATGGATATATTAGGCATTTATTGCAGGGCAGTCTGTTGAACATCACCTGCTGTTCAACATGAAAAGTTGATGTTCCACAAAGCCACAAGCCGAAGGCTCCTTAAGAGCTGTTCTGGTGCAGCAGGTAAATATCTGTGCTCAGAACTGCGTGGATTAATAATGCATTGAGCAAATCTGGAGGAAGAGCAGTGACTGAGTAGGGCCAGCTCGGAAACTGCTCTCCCTGCTTAGGCAAATAAGCAGGGAAGTTGTGTTTTTAAAAGCATAATGGGTAGGTAATAAACCAAAGTGACCTCATTGACTGCTTCCAGCTGCTCTGAGCATGAGGCTGGCTTGGCAAAGGGGGTCAAAGGCAGGAGCCTTGCCAAAGGTGGTAAAAATTGCTGTGTGGCTTCTCCTTGCAGGTGATTTGTGCTGATGGAATAGTGGGAATGAGATGGAATGGAGATAGGACTCCTTACCAAGGGTTTCTCCATTGGCTGGGGCAGGGGATTGGTGTTGGAGGAACCCTCCCCAAGCCTTGACATCATGAGGTGGGTAGTACCAACATTAAATACCCCATATCTGTGTTTGCTTCCAGAGAAATATCCTCCAGAACTGCATGTGCAGCCATGGGCTGGGTCATTAGTGATGTTGTGGTCATTAGCTCTCCCCATCCTAACGAGCTGGGAGGTGGTGGAGGCTCTGGCAGGGTGTAGGCTGCTCCTGGAAGTGGTGAAGAGCTCTGGCTCCATGGCACCTCCTCAAGGTCTATGGATTCAACCAAACCTTGGGAGGGGAAGAGGAAGGAGGGCTGAAAGCTCTCTGTGTTGGGCCACAGCTTTACACCAGCTGCTGTTCTGGCACAATTCCCCATGGACACTCATGGGAAACACCTGTGGAGGTGTTGGGGAACACCCAAGCATGGGTGACATGATCTTCATGGTTGGGCCCAGTGGGACCCTTTGGCTGGATGGTGGCAGGGACCTGCAGGCATCAAACAGGGCTGGTGGGAACATCCAGCCAGAGCTGCCAATCCCTCCTGGCTGCCAGTTTGTGACGAGAAGATTGTTATTGTCAGACCTATGGATGGGGCTTGAGCTGAGGGACCTGCCCCTGGGGTTAGTCACCTCCCTTCAGCAGAACCACTGGCCTGGATTTGACTCAGTGAGTCTCTCTGGGCAGCAGAGTTAGAAACACAGCTGGATTTCCAAGAGTTTGCAGCCAAGTCTTCTTCTGAATTGCAAAGTGAACAGCTCAGATTTTTGGAAGCCTCTGAGGAGGCATAAATATAAAAAGCCAAGATATCTTTTAATTCTTTTTTTTCCCCTCTTTGTCATTTTTCTGGCTGTGATGTTGTTTGAAGGGGCTGTGAGTCACCTCGAGCAATGAAATGAGACACCCTCATTACTTATGAAAATAATATTTAATGTGATATTTTTTATTTAGGTTGTGTCAAAGAGGAGTCTTGGGGTTCACTGGGAGCCTCAAATATTCTTTACATTGGACAAAGGGTTATAATTTAAATGGAAATAATTTAAAGTTGTGGTCTTGAAGACCTTCTCTGTGTAGGCATGTGTGTGTCATGCTCCTGGTGTTGAGTTTTGTGGACAGATGTGGTGTGTTTGGGAATCCTGAGTTGGAGGGAAGCCTACCTTGTTTCTGTTGTTGTGAAATAGGGAGCAGAAGTTGGCATGTGCAAAGAGCTGGAGCAATAGGAGTGTGTTCAATCCCAGACTGGGTCCAAGTGGCCCAGGTGCTGCTCAGAGCAGGAGGTGGGCTCGATGTGAAGAATGAGATGAGCGTGGTTACAGCATGGAAAAAACCCCTTCAGCTGGACTAAAAGTAGATTTCTGCTGCAAACGGAAGAGTTATTCCCTACCAAATTTGCTTTCTGAGCCATTTCCACATGGAATTAGGTGTATAAGGGGAAAAGGCTTGTTGGGGCACTCCCTGGAGGTACCAGCCCCACAAAAGGAGGGCATCTCTTCCTTTTGGGGCAGGCAGGTGGTACAAGGGGGGTGTGGGTGTTTTTGCCTCCCACCATCACCCAGGTGAGGAAACTGAGTCACAACATCACTGCAGGAGGGGTTCACCCCCTTTTCCAGCAGGGAAAAGCCATGAAAGCATGAATGTTGTAGGGGGGTGTGGGTGCTGGAGTTCAGGGAGGTGCTGGTGCCAGGGGATGGGGAGTTTAGGGGCATGCAGATCCCAGAGGGTTGAGGATGCCAGGGAGTTTGTTGGGGTGCCAGGCCTGGGGAGGGGTGTGCAGATGCTGGGGATGGATAGAGGGGTGCAGGTGCTGGATAGAAGTTTGGGGGCTGTGGGAGATGGAGAGTTTGGTGGGGTGTGGGCGCTGGGGGGTTCAGAAGCCGGTGGGGATAGAAGAATGAGGATGATGG
>JAWWEE010000062.1:2295021-2346102 GCA_035221455.1 Xenops minutus
CCGGGGGTTGTTTGTGGGATGCGGGTGCCGGGTGTTTGCGGGTGCTGGGGATGCGGGTGCCGGGGATGCGGGTGCCGGGGGATGCAGATGCCCGGGGGATGTTTGCGGGATGCGGGTGCCGGGTGTTTGCGGGTGCCGGGTGTTTGCGGGTGCCGGGGATGCGGGTGCCGGGTGTTTGCGGGTGCCGGGGGATGCAGATGCCCGGGGGATGTTTGCGGGATGCGGGTGCCGGGTGTTTGCGGGTGCCGGGGATGCGGGTGCCGGCGCGGGGGGGCCCCGCAGCCAATGAGTGCGGCGCGGGGGCGGCTGCGTGCGCTGCCGGCGGTGTGTTGCAGCCGGGCGGCGTGTGCGGGCCGGAGCGGCGGGCACGCAGCGCCTGTCCTCGCACCTGCAACCCCTTCCGACCCCCTTCCCCCCCCCTTTTTTTTTTTCTTTTTGGGTTTTCCCCCCTCCCCCACCCTTCGGTGCTTTTTTCCCCCGTTTTTCTTTTTTTTTTCCCCCCCTTTTCCTTTTCCCTCCCTCCCCCCCTCTCCCCTCCACCTTCCTGCGCTTTGCTCCGGGAAACGCTGGATTTTAAACCTCTCCCCGCCCGGCAGTGAGTGGGGAAGGAGGAGGAAGACATGGCCCAGGCCAAAATGCACCACCCCGTCTCTTGGGTGATCTTCGCCGGGATGGCCGCGCTCCTCCTCTCCCAAGGTAGGGGATGCCGCGGGGGATGCAGCCCGGGCGGGCGGAGGATGCGCCGTCCCACGGCAGCACCTTCTGGGGGCTCAGGGGGGGCAGAACCCCCCCAGAGCGGGGACGAGGATCCCCCCCGAGCGGGGACAGAGCTGGGAGAGGGTCTCCAGCCCGCTGTGAAGTTGCAGGGGGTGAGGATGCGGGTACGGCGGAGGAATTCCCGGTGCATCGCGCTCGGTGCGGGGTGGGAGGGTGGACGCTTCTCCCATGGCATCCTGATTATTTTTGGGGGGTGCGGAACGACTCTGCCATGCCAGCACAATCCCTGCAGGATCAATGCATCCAACAGGCGGAGGGGCAGGGGGGGTTCGGGGTTTCCCTGTGCGTCCCCCCGCCTTTGCTTTTCCAGCAAGGTCGTCCGAAAAACTCGGTGCAGCCCCGCTCCCGCCGGGCTGGGAGTTGGGAAGTCCTTACCCAGCCTGTCCCGGGTGAGCGTGCCTGCCCATCCCCACCCGGGGGATGGTGCTTGGAAGGGAGGGGGGAGCTGTGCGAGGGGAGAAAAAAATAAAAGAGCAAAAAGCGATGGGAAAAGACGCGGGGGGAAGCGGCGGCAGGAGCCAACCCCATCTGGCCGGGAGCGCCGAGCCTGTCAGCTCGCGTTAGGCTCCTCGCAGCCATCTGGAGGGGCTGTGGGAGCGGGGTTTCCTCCGTGGGAGGAGAGGATGGAGCCGCATCTTGCCCCGGGTCGCCGCCGGAGCTCGGGATGCGCAGGGGGATGCGCCGCGGGGGATGCTGCGCCGTGCGAGGCGGGCGGCTGGTACCCGGAGCTCTGGTGCGGGATGCAGGCACTCCTCGGGGGGATGGATGCACCCCCGGGTGGGATGCAGGCACTCCTCGGGGGGATGGATGCACCCCCGGGTGGGATGCAGGCACTCCTCGGAGGGATGGATGCACCCCCGGGTGGGATGCAGGCACTCCTCGGAGGGATGGATGCACCCCCGGGTGGGATGCAGCCACTTCTCGGGGGGCACAACGTAGGTTCCCCGAGGATGGATGCACCCCGGGTGGGGGGGGTCTGGATCCCTCTCCACGGCCGGATCCAGCTGCCTTTCCGCTGCCCCGAGGTGCCCTCCGGGGGCTGGGAGTAGGGCTCGGGCACCCCTAACCCCGACCCCATCAGCTGAATTGCTCTGCGGCAGGACTCGGGTGGGTTGTGGGGTTGGGGTGTGAGCAGGGGCAGCCACTGGAGATCTCCCACCACAAACTTCTCTCTGCTGGCCAAGCTGGGCCCTCTCCAGAGAGCCACCCGTGCGGCATCGACCGGCACGGGCTGTTTAGCATGCACGGCACACAGCGAGCCATCGCTCCTCTTCGCCTTCCTCCCGCTCTGCCTCCTCTCCTTCTCCCAGGGTTGCTGCTTCCTGCTCGGCATTCCTGCATCCCAGGGCCTTCTGGGGGTGCCATCCCTGCTCCCCTTGGCTGTGGGGTGGTGAGGGCTTGGGGCTCCCCAGGAGGGGCCCCAACCCTTCTCTCTCCTCCTCTCTCCTCCTGCCCGGAATTTGTGCTTCATTTATTTTATTATTTCATTGTTTTATTATTTCATTATTTCATTATTTTATTATTTTGGTTTTTTATTATTTCATTATTTTATTATTTCTTTGCTTTATTATTTCTTAATTTTATCATTTTCGAATGCTTGCTTTGGCGCTCCTGACTTGGCTTCCTTGCAGTCTTATCCCCTGCCTCTGGTCATCTCTCCCTCTTCCTCTCCCTGCTCCCTTGAAAGCTCATGGATTAGAAAGCAGTTGTTTTTTTGATTTCTCTCTTTATTCATTTTTTTTTTTGAATTCTCTTGGGCAGCAGAGTGGTGGGAAGGAATGTGCCTAAAATCCCCCAATTCCCTGCCTTCCAGGAGTCTGATGTGGGTGCCAGAAGTGTGTGAGTCACTGCTGGGATGAGGAAAACCAGGGATCCCCATTGTTCCACGGGCTGGGGGTTACCCAGGGCAGAGCCTTGGGGTGCTGGGTGAGATATTGCACAGGGCAGCCTTTGGCAGCAAAAGGTTTGAGCCTTTTTGGGCTGGGAGATGTTGGGTTGGTGGAGGGAAGGAGAAATTTGGGGTCGTTCACCCCAAAGGCAATATAATAATATCAGCAGTAATGTGCTGCTGCTTCATTAATTCTTCTGATATTCACAATATTTTTGGGGCATTTTTAACTTCTCTCCTTCACTGGGTGTCCAGAAGCGGAGCTGGTTTGTGTTTGAAAACGTGAAACTCACTGTCATGCTGGAAAAATGTGTTTTGCACAAGTCTCCTCCAAATAGTTCCAGATTTGTGCTGCCCTCTGCAGCAGTCCATCCATCCACCCTCCAGGTCATTCCCCTGTCTGCAGCCAAACCAACAATTGGAAAAGTGCTTTGGGAGTGTTCTTGAAAGGAAAGTGGAGCGTGAAGTGGGATAATTCAGGCGTGTTGCATTTGTGCCAACATCTGTGGGTCCTCCATGTTTTTGCAGATTCGCTGTCGGATTTGTGGAATTGTGGCCCTAAAATGGGAAATGTTGAGTGTTGTGCCCATGAGGAAGGAGCCCTCTGAGCCCTGGAATGCTGGATATCAAGGGAGCTGTTGGGTGTTGATGCTGGACAGCAAGGCCAGGGAGCTTGCTTGGATTCTCTATCGCCTTAGGAATGAGGTGAAGGTGTCCATTGCATTGACTCATGGGAAAGACAGAGCCAGTTGGGAAAAGGAGATGGAAAGAGTGGAGGCTGCAAGGGCCGGAATAGCCCCAGGCATTGGGAAGCAACACAGCTCTCATTGTGTTTGCTCTGTGGGTTTTAAATAGCAGCAATGAAAATCCTGAATATCCTTAAATAGAGACCCAGCAGCAGCATTTTCTCCCCTCTTTTCCCGTTTCAAAGAAGAGGGGTGGTCTTGCATGTGCCTGGTGTCCCTGACTCACATCCCACCTGGATCCCTTGAGGGAGAGGCAGAAATCCCACCCCAACACTCAGGAGTGGAAGAGACAAGGGAACTCTTCCCTCAGCCGTGCGTAAAAGGATTAGCCAGGCTAAAAGGTCACAGAAGATTTAGCTGGGCCTTTAGCATCAGTAAGCCAAGAATTATGGGAATTTGATTTACAAATTAGCATAAAGACCTTATTCTAATAAGCATAGAAGCTGAAATAGGTATGTAAAATAATAGCATATGTCAACATCCTACACGGAGCATTCCTCATCCGAAAGAATTACTCGCTCAGTGGATGTGGCTGGGATGCAGATAATTCCCAAGCTGAGGTGCAGGATGTGCTGGAGTGTGATGGAATGGCTGGATCTGGCCCAGAGACACATCCACAGGGAGGAGAGGTTGGGTGCTTCCCCTCGGGAAGGGCAGGATTTGGGATCACCAGCTGCGCATCCTAAGAGGACTTTCCCTCGATGGAAGAGGGAGGGGAAACCTTCTGGCAGTTCCTGCAGAAAGTAATTGCACTAATGAATGTGCATAAGAAAAATTAGGTGTATCGACATCTTTTTGTGAATCCCTGGATTTATTGTTTCTCGGGAAAAATATTAGATGTGGTTAATAGTTACTGCGCGGGTCAATAAAGTGTGATATTCACCCCAACAGCAGAAAATAGCTATTTAATAGGTAATAACAGTAATAATCAATACCTCCATGATTAGATAACCCAGTTATATGCAGTACATAAAAGGAGGGAATGCACTCCAGTTGCTGGATGGCTGGATTTGGAGCATGGCTGAACATCCATCATTCCCCTTGATTCCAAGCAGGTACCAGCACCTCTGGAAGTCAGGCCACCAGTGGGATTAATTGGCACGTTTTTAAGACTCAGTGGAGCAATCAGGAGCATGAAGAGACCTTTGCCACTGGAAAACATGTTGTGTCCTGCAAAACCTTGGGATGGCTTCCAAAATGTTTGGGATTTTGGGCTGGGTTGATGGAGTTGCAGGTGGGGTTTTCCATCGCTGCTTCCCTGGGAGCATCCCTGCTCTGGGCTGGTCACAAAGCAGTGGATTGGCAGGATATGGAGAGGAGTAAAGTTGTTGTAGGGGCTCTACACTGTGGGTATGGAGAGATCTCCATCCAAAGAGTTGTGACATGTAGTGAGTAACCTTAGAGTTACTGGGAACATGGGCTGGAGTTGGTTTGTGTTGTGGCTACAACAGGTTTAGGAGCTGCAGCTGTGGACTGGAGATGGGTGAGGTCCCATAAATGCTGGCACACATTTCAGGACATGGAATCCATAAAATCCAAGTGTGGACGAGGTGCCTGTGCTTATTTACAGTGGGAACATGAGGAGGCAAAAAAGCATCATCTCAGATGTTCACGGCAAAGGTTTGGAGCTGAAACCTTGACTTGAAGTCGAGCTCTTGGCTTCAAACAGGCTCCAAAATGAGCAAAGTGCCAGATTTTGGGATTCTCCAGTGGAAATCCAAGGTGGTGTGGGACTGCTCTGCCATTCCTGCATTTGGGATGGGCCTCACTGGCTGGTCAAGGGGAAGTAAATATCAGTTTGGTAAGCAGAGAGGATCAGATGGTGTCTGTGAGCTCAGGAAAAACCTCATCTGGCAAAATTAAACTTCTGAAGTGTCACAGGGACCATCCCCATGTACAAGACTGTGGTTCTGGATGCCCTGGGGGCTGCACCCAGTTTTGGGACATCCTGGAGCTTAGCAAAAGCTGCTTTTTCTTTGCCATGTACACATTCTGACCAGCATAATAAATAACCCTGGCTCATGGGTTTTCCTCCTTCCTCTGACTGAGACAAGTGCACTGAATATTGTAAGTGTCTACTTTGTGTATTTTTCTTACAGTTTTCACTTAAAAATGCCCATATTATGTTCCCCTCCCCATTTTATTTTTTCCCTATGGGGAAAAATTGATCAGATGACAGATCTGGGTCAGGTTAGTGAGCAAGGCTTGCTGTTTTCTGGGATAAAGTGGGATGGAGGTGGATGGGGAGAGCTCTGGTTCCCAGTCCCAGGTGGCCTCCAGCTTTGTCACAGCCTGAGAAACACCACGTGGGGAGTCTCTGTTTGGCCATGGAGATCAGGGAAAACCCCTCATTTGTGTTTGTCTTTTCTTCCCAGACTTCAAAAGAGGCAAGAAAAGGCAAAATTTTGCTTGCTTGTTCCCCAGTTAAGGGACACCTTTCAGAGCAGAGCTTTAAAGAGAGAAAAAAGTGATTTTTCAGGATTACTGGTCCTTCTTCTTTGATGGACGGTGGCAAATCTCCTGTTAGACTCAGTGGGACCCAAACCTGATCCATCTCAGATGTTCATGGCAAAGGCTTGGAGCTGCCACTTGGACTTGAGCTCTTGGTTTCAAACAGGAGCCAAAATGAGCAAGGTGCCAGATTTTGGGATTCTGCAGTGGAAGTCCAAGCCATGGTGCTGTGTCCCATCACCAGCCAGCATCCTGCAGCTTGGCACATGGGCTTTCCCTGCCTTTTGTAGGCAAAAACCAGGCTGAGAGAAGCTGGAATTGGTCAGCCTGGACAAGAGAAGGCTCTGGGGAGACCTGAGAGCCCCTTCCAGTGCCTAAAGGGGCTCCAGGAGAGCTGGAGGGGAACTTGGGACAAGGGATGGAGGGACAGGACACAGGGAATGGCTTCCCAGTGCCAGAGGGCAGGGATAGGTGGGATATTGGGAAGAAATTCTTCCCTGTGAGGGTGGACAGGCTCTGGCACAGGTTGCCCAGAGCAGCTGTGACTTCTCCATCCCTGGAAGTGTCCAAGGCCAGGTTGGACAGGGCTTGGAGCAACCTGGGATATTGGAATGTGCCCTTGCCCATAGCAGGGGTGGAATGAAGTGAGCTTTAAGGTCCCTTCAACCCAAACCATGCTGGGATTCTATGAAAAAGAGGATTACAAGGAACAATTTCTTAGTCACTACATCCTCTGGGATGCTTTGTGGCAGCTCTGTGGGGAGTCCAGGATCTCTTGGAGTAATTCCTCTAAAGCACTGATGGAAGTGGGCATGGCATCCTCTGCCTTCCCATGGCATGGTGGGCACAGAGGGGTGAAGGTGGTGCCAGGCTAAGAAGTCCTGGAGCAGCACTGAGGACTCGCTGGAGGTGGGTGGAAGGTGGAAGGATGTTCAGCACCTCACATGAGGCACCTCCATCCACCTCCTGACCTGTGGCTTATGCCAAGTGCTCACTGTTGGAGCTGTGAGGAAGGAAAGGTGGGAGTGGGTGGTCAGAAGGAATTTTATGGGAAATAACAGAAAAAGATCCCAGAATGGTTTGGGATGGGAAGGAGCATAAAGATCACCAGTTAACAACCCCCTGCCTTGGGCAGGGACACCTTCCACTAGAGCAGGTTGCTCCAAGCCCTGTCCAACCTGGCCTTGGACACTTCCAGGGGTGGGATCTTTTCCTGGGTATTGCTGAGCATGGGGAAACCCTGATTTAGGTTGGGAAAGGGCTTAGGAAACCACAAATGCTCAGCCCGTGGGGCTGGTTCTCATCCTCCCGTGACTCAGAGCAAGAGCCAGAGGAGTGGGAAATGCCACAGGAAATGGGGTAATATTAGAAACAAAGCAGAATGGTTTAGGTTTTTCTGATTCCACCACCAAGTGCAAAACGAACAAGCGCAAATTCCTGGTGAAAGAAATTTCTGGGAAGAGTAAGGATTGATTTTTTGCAGCGTTTTTTTTTCTTTGTTGAGATTCGGAGCTCGCCGCAGCTTTATGTACAAAGTTGTGAAGTTATTTCAAACAAAACAGAGTGAGCTCTGAAGGCCGTGTTCCAGTGGTATCAAAGAGCCTGGAGTCTCCAGCCTTGTTCCATTTTGTATTGTTATTCCTTCAAAACAGATCTGCTGCTAATGTTTCCATTTTACCAGAAATGGAATTCTTGATTTAAAGAACTGGTTTGAAAGCCAAAGCTGACCTGCCTCACTGGAAGCGTGACAAGCCCTCGAAGCAAAGCAAGGCTCATTAATACCATAATATTCTCTCTCTTTTTAAGTGTTATGGGCCTTTTTTTTTTCCCTCTTGTAGGAGTTATCTGGTGAACAGCACTAAGTTCCTGGGTTGATCTGGGTGTTTTTAGCTTTTATTCCCTTTCTGCAGGACAGATGGTATTTAGAGATCAGAGGGTGCCTCCGTTAGACTTTTAGTTTTCCAAAGTCAATTCCCAAAGCCAGCAGCGGGGTTTTGATAGTGGGCCAAGGCACAGGAGAGCAGCAGGGCTGGCTGGCACGAGGTGAATTCGGATTTAGGATGAATGACATCTCTCTTAATGAAGCCCTTTTAGGAACAAAGCTGGCGAGGAGCAGGATCCATGATCCATTAGAGGCTGGGATAGTGGTGGAGCCAAAACCTCCTTGTCATTGAAGACAATATGAAAAAAAAAGTATATTATTTATTGTTTACTCTTTTTGTGCTGCTTTTCTGCACGTCAGCACTTCCCATTGTATGTTTTGGGCTTCAAAACCTGACATCACATTAGACACCGTCTCCAAAGCCCCCAAATAATGCATAAACTATGATTATTCCTTCTGATCCACTTGTGTTTATGTAAATGGCTGGAAAAGCGGTTTTCAGCTTATTTCGGGAGCTTAAGGGATTCATAGCAAGCCTATTATTGAAAAATCAGAAAGTGAAAAGCAACTTCTGAGACAAGGAATTAGCAACTCAATGGCAGCGCGTGTGGCGCGCAGATGGGAATTCCCTCGGGATTCAGGAATCCAGCACGTGCCAACAGGTGGATGGGCTTTGCAGGGACTCGGAGGAGGGTTGGGGTTAATCCAGAGGGGGCTGGAGAGGGAGCTGGGGGGGCAGATATTGGTGGTGGTGGGATTGGTGGTCAGGGGTTTTTGTGGAGAGCATCGCTGGCGTCAAAATCCACCCAGCACTTGGGGGATAACCCTGGATCCGTGTCCTTCACCCAGCTGGGAAGGGGCTGGTGGTGCTTAGGAGCACCCAGTGTGGCCATCCCTGCTCCATCCCTGTGTCCCAGGAGGGGTGGGATGAGTTGCAGATGCTCCTCGGGCTCCAGCCCCTTCCAGCCAGCTCTGCAGCAGTTCATCCTTCCTCTCCTGCTGATTTTTTTTTCCCTGGTTCGGTCCCTTTCCCCCTTCCTTATGTTAATTTCCCACCTGAGCACCAAGTACTTTATAAATAGCAAATCTGAAATGAATTTCCTAGCAGCAATCATTATCTCCCTCGACAGCCATTAAACATTCACACAAGCAGAGCAAAATGACAAAGGGGATTGATTTTTACAGTATGTTGGGGGGGGGAGGCAGGAGAAAGGAAATATGTTGACAAGGCTCTTTTTTTCCCACTTATTCCCCCCCCATCCTCCATTCTCCCTTCACTTCCACATCCTCTGTCTTGTGGAATTTAAAATCACCCTTTTTGCAGAGCAGGTTGGGAGGGGATTGGAGAGCGCGAAGTTGGAAATAAATAACAATAAATTAAGAAAAGAAGAAGGGGGAAAAAAAACCCCAACAGTGAGCTCTATTCCCTCCTTCCTCGAGCAGCAAGCTCTATCCCCTGCTCCTCCAGCCTGTGGAACACCCTCTCTCCAATCCCTCAGCTGTGTACAAGTGGTAAACATGAAGTTGGTTCCGTGGCCCTGGCTGTTGAGATGAATATGTCAGAGTTAATGCCTCCGAAGATGGAGGGGTGGGCTGGAGGGGAAGGGGGGCCCCAATCTCAGAGCCTGCTCAGCAGAATAAATGTGTTGATGCAATCGTTGGGAGCCGCTGCCGAATGAGGCACTGTAGCTGAAAATTTAACTTTGATTTCAATTTTCATATTTGTCAGCAATAATTAGATTCAAGAAATGTTTTTGCCGCTGTTCTAAAATACTAATAAGTAGGAGCCTTTGTAGTCTGGCTAATGGAGCCTTTTTTTTTCCTAGTGGGCTAGAAAAATTCCATTAAAGGGGAAAGTCATACTATATTACCGTGCCTCAACATGCATTGGCTTTGCTGCCACAGGAATGAAGCAGCGTCCCTGCTTCCAGCTGCAAGGATGATGCTGGGCAATGGCTTTAGGATTGCTTGGGGCTTCCCAGGGAGTGGGGAAGGCTGGAGGAGACCCCCTTCCTCAAGCTGGTTGGTGGGGGATGCTCTTTGGGGCATTGGGAAGCTTCTAGAGTGCCAGAGTGCCAGTGGTGGCCTGGCTTTCACTGGTGTTGCCATTTCCCCTTGGATTTAAAGCCTGGGATCAATGAGGAATCTCCCCTTGTTGGCTCAGCCAAAGGCAGGAAGCCCCTTGTCCCTTTTCCCACCCTGTGGGGTGGGTTTTGTTGGCAGCACATGCCAGGTTTTATCCCGGAGCGACCCCGGTGAGGGAAGTGATATTAAATTTGCTGGCAATATGCACAGCAAATGGGGGAAGCTCTAAGTTGTGTCATTCTCAAGTTACTTCAGCCTATTAAGCAAACAAAAGCACTTGTGGAGTGAGAAATGGAAATGGCCAACGCGGCCCGATTAATCCTGGATGTACAATTCCATTAATAAGCCAGCTTTTAATAGGTGGCTCTTTCCAGGAGCTGCTGGGACGAAGAATTGATGTATTCACTGTAATTGTATTGCAACTAATAGGATCGGGAGAAAATTGTATGGAGAACTTGTTCCTTAGCCACCATTTTCCAATCACTTGAAATAATGCAGGAGAGCCCAGCAAGGTAATGAGACTTAAATCTAAACAGGAATATTTTTAGTTTCCATGGAGGGGATTTTGCCTTGTGCTTTTGCTTCCCCCCAGAGTGGGCAGAAACCAGCAGTGCTCAGGAGAAGTGCTGGAGGGAATGGGGATCCCAATGCCAGTGGCATTGCCCAGGGGCTGGATGCTGGGCTGCTGTCTCAGCTGGGTGATGGGATGTGGCTGCTGGGGTAGAGCTGTGCCAGGTCTGGGAGCCTCCAGCCTCCCTCCTCAATGCTAAAGGGGGTGTCTGGATGCCCAGGAATGGGACTGCCCCTCTGGCATGTCACCCAGAGCCTTTTGTCCCTGTCAGTGGCAGCGAGAGGAGCCTTCCCGCTCCACAGCCCATGTGCTTCCCTGGGAGAGCTCATTAACGAGCCTCAGCTCCTCGCTCCATTCATCCCGTGCTTATTCAGACCCTCCATCCCAGCGCTCTGATCCTCTCTTCCCAGTGAACTCCTGCAAAAAGCCACCTCCTGCTCTGGGGAGTCCCTTTGTGGCTGTGCCTTTGGGTCCCTGGGAGATTCTCCGGGGGGTTTGGGCTTTAATCCATGAGCATCTCTCCATGGTCCCCTGGAATAGCCATACCCTTGGTACAACACTGCAAATCCCAGGCACTCTGGGTGGCTCAGCACAGCCTTGGGATGCACATCCCCATCCCGTCATTGCAACTGGGGACTAATGCTCATGAAAGCAAAGGAAATATTAACGTAGGAGCTGCCAAAATCCATGTGGTCCTTGATTGTTGCAGCCGTGCCTTTGCAAGGGGAACTTCGCAGCCACTTTTGGTCTGTTCATCGCTGGTTCGGGGCTGTTTGTTTTTCACTCCTCCTCCCTATTTGTATGCAAGCTCTGACCCTGCTTTGGTAACAGGCTAGAGAGTAAATAGAAAGGGGAGGGGGAGAAAAAAGAGGCAAGGAAAAAAACGCGAAGGCACGGTTCAGCTCAAATCCCTGAGGAAACAGAAGTGATTGCCTTCCAGAAGTGGCTTCAATAAGGCCAGAAAGGAGTATTGCTTTTATAGCTTTTGAGATATAAAACATTTAGAAAATGTGATTGAGTGGCAGTGCCTAATTTATCATTTACCCGTGTCTCCATCCACCCAAACACAGGAATATCCTCAGACTGACTCACTGCCACCTCCTCTGGCTTTTTGCCTCCTTGCTGTGTGTGACACAAGTACAAACCCATGTCCCTTGCACACCCAGCCATGTGTGTGCACACACAGGCACGTGTTCCCCCACGCTCCTGCCTCCTTGTCCCTGTGCCTGTGTCATGGATTTATCATCCTTCTGCTAAGCACTCAAACTCCTGTGGCTATTTATAATTAATGCTCAGAAACCTGCCAATCCATTTAATGACACTAGGAGGTCACGGCCTCCCTTATAGCTTCCCATTAATCATCATTAGAACAGTTCTGGGTTTTTTACGTTCTTTTTAAATGTTAATTCACCTTTATAATGCTCCTTTCAGCTCTGACTGTAAAGGGATACTCTGTAGTCACTCCAGACTGTCTTGCAAGTGTGTGCAGGTGAAAGGCGCAGTGGGACAATTGCACTTGATAAAGTCTCTTGGATGGCTCCCGCTGGAATGAATTACACTCACAAACTCTGCCAGATGGGATTTCTTCACTGCCCTCTGCCGCCGGCTCCTCGCAGCGATGCTGGCACAGCTCCCTCCCTGCTGGCTCCATCCCTCCCTGCTCACCTGCAGAGACCCCTGTGCTGCCGGGAGCCCTGGGAATTAAGGAATCCTGGAGGGGTTTGGCTTGGAAGGCAGCTTCAAAATCCTCCCCTTCCATGTGCACGTGGTTGCTTAGTGGAATAAGCTCATCCAGGCTGGCACAGAGCTTGGGAAGGCCGTGTCTGCTCTGCCAGGCTGTGCTTGGGCAGATTTGGGTGGTGTAAGGTGGGCTCAGGCGTGGTTTGACAGGTTGTGGTGGTTGTGTCTTGGTTTGGGTGGAGCATCAAACTCATCACTCGGGAAGGTTAACAAAAATCCCAGCTCCCAGAGAGCAGGGCTGCTCACAGCAGTGGGTCCATCTCCTCTTCCAGGGGAAGCAGGAGCCCTCCAGCATCCCAAAGCATCACCACAGCCCCTGGGAGCCCTGGCACAGCACGGGGGATCAGCAGGGATGGCAGGAGGCAGCTTGGAGGAAGGAAAGCTCTGGGTGCAAGCAGCAGCTCCTCTTCACTAGCCCTCTCCTGGCTTGTGGTTGGGAGCACTCCTCCCTCTCCCAAGGCAATCTGTGCCTGCCATTAACAGGAGCGGTTCCAAGGCTGTGTCTGATCCCGACTGGGGTGTTGATCCTTTTGGGAATGCTCCCACAGCGTGCTGGTGTAAGACATGGTGCTGTGTGAGCTGCTTCTCTCCCAGAGCTCCTGGAGACTTGTCATAACCCTGGGTGACAAACCTGCCAGCACATCCTGTGACTCTTGCTGCGTGTTCATCCGAGAGGGGATGAGGCAGCACCGACACTCAGCCCCACGTGGGCTCAGGATGGGTGAAGGTTCATGCTGACCTTCCTTTTTGGGTGAAACAGCATCACTCCAGCTCCTCTGGGGACTCCTGGCCTGGGTGAGAGCTGAGCCCAGCCCCGTTTCTCTGAGTAAATACGCCAGCAGCATTTGGCTTAATGAACTGTGGCTTTTAATAAATGGCTCTTATCTTGCTGAAGTGCTGCTAAATTGTCAGGATTTAAAATTAGCCTAATAGATTTGTGGGCGATGTTTTATTCACTGGGTAGTTGGAAGGAGACGAGAGAGGGGGAGAGATGGCTCCACCCAGTTCTTCCTGAATTATACACGAGTTATTTATTTGTTTGGGCCGAAGGGGAAATGTTCTGGATTAATGTGTGATGCCTCAGCACCTGACTTAATGAGAATTTAGAGACCTATCCCAAACTGATAGTCTCCAATTAATCACTCAGTGGCCCCTCTGCTTTGCTGTCCCTGGGATATATTTTGTTCGTGGTGCTGGTTGGGTTGTGGTACCCATTGTGGATTGCTGGGAAAAGGGGATGGGGTTGGACTAAGGGTGCTGTGGTGGCTTCCAGAACTACTTTTTGCAGCTTTGCTCCATGTTGATGAGGAAGTAGAGCCCATATATTTCTGTCTGTGCCACCTATACCTGTGCAACTTGTGTTCTTGAGCATAAAGTTGTACTTGCTCAGCTTCTGGTACTTCCTGTGAACTTCCCTGAGCCACTTTGCCTGCATTTCTTTTGGCAACACGGAGCTGGTTGTGATCCTGTTGACAGTTTGGAGACATATGGAGAATCAAGGCAGAACAGTGTTTTATAATAGAGTGATATGGGATCTGGTTGGGATGAAAGATGCCAGGGAAATGTCAATCACTATCATTATCCTAACAAACTGCTGTACCTGCAGAGATAATAATAATATTTAGCAATTATATGGCACCTAACAAGCTCAAACAGCACAGACTGGAGCTAATTAAATCTCCCAAGACTTCCTTTGGGTGGATGTTTTCCTAAGAGTGTGGACCAGCTTCTGAGAGCCCTTTGTGTGAAGCTAAAGGCACTTCTTTCCCATTTCACAGGCAGGGAAAGGTTGTTGTGCTGGAAATCCCCAGTAAGGACTCACAGTGAGGGTGGTGGGATCAGTCTTGGCTCTGGATTGGGCTGTTGGCTCCATTTGGGGGAGTGTTGGGTGGCCTTGACTTGCTGACCCAGATGACCAAGGGGGTTTAGATGCATTGATGTGCTTGTTGCTCATCCTTTATGACATCAGGGAGACTTTGGGAGCCGGACACCCAAACAAGGACCCCACCAGCACCCCTTGGTGAGGCAGAGGTGATGGTACAGATGCTTTGCAGGGCTGGATGGTCAGGGGTGTGTTTTCTCCTGTGTCCTCCTGCCTTTGCTGGGCTGCTGGTGTTTCCCTCTTGGTTCATCCATCCTCCATCCCTCTTGATCGAGCTGCATCCCAAGAAAGCTCCACCAACATCCCACATTTGGCCAGGTCATCTGAGACCACAGCAAGACTTCCAACATTCTCACACTGGTGGTGTTCTGATCTCACCCTTTCCAAAAGCAGCAGGTGAAACCCTTCAGGGCTGCCTGGATCCCTCAGTGCTCCTTGACCCCTGCCCAGCACCGTGGTGCTCCACCCTGGGAACCCTGTGACTTTGTGAAGGTCAGCCTTGGTGTCTGAAGCAGGGCTGGGAGTAGCAATGCATGATGCACGGTGTCAGCCAGAAAGGAAATATTGTATATAAAAGATAAGGGCTTTTTTTGCCTTTCTTGTGGCAGAGGAACAAGGCGCTGGGTTCATTTAGCATTCATAAAGTCTTGCTTTGGAAACGCCTTTAAGTACTGCTGAGGGAGACTTGAAGGAGCATGTTTGAGAGTCAAATGCACATCTCCTTGGGCTCTCCTTTCATCTGCTTTAAAAAACACAATCTTTTTTTTAATCTTTTCTTTTTTTTTCCCCCCCTCTCTGTAAAAATACTAATCTTCTCCACCAGAAGCAGACACCCAGGGTGCAGGAGCTCGGCAATTAGTTCAGTGAACAGAACAAGCGAGGAGCAGAGGGAAGGGGGGACTCAGCCAAGGACCAGAGGATGCAAAATCCTGCCTGCTAATTAGGAGGCAGCACAGGATGGAGCCTGCTTAATTCAGGTGCTAAGTTGCCATGTGTGCAACACGTTCCTCTGTCATCCTCTGGGCTGACCTTTGGCTGAGAGGAAGACCTAGCAGGGAATTTGGGGCTTGGTCTGGACCTGAAACCACATGGTGGAAGAGCCCAGGGAGGATGAGGCGAGGATCACAGAGTCACAGCACTGTTAGGGTTGGGAAAGACCTTTAAGATCACTGGGTCTCACCATCAGCCCAGCACCACCACTGGCCATGTCCCCAAGTGCCACATCCACACGTTTATTGAACATTTCCAGGGATGGGACTCCACCACTGCCCTGGGCAGACTCTTTCCCTGAAGGAAGATTCCCAATATCCAATCTGACCCTCCCCTGGCACAGCCTGAGGCCCTTTCCCCTTGTCCTGTCACTTTTTCCTGAGAGCAGAGCCTGACCTCCCCACCTGGATCCACCCTCCTGTCAGGGAGTTTTTGGGAATGAGCAGACATTTGTGGCACTACCGACAGCAACTTGGGGAAATGGAGAGGATTTGGGGACAAATGGTGACCCCAGAACCTGCCTGGGCACCCCAAAGTGCCCCCAGGTTCACAGGTACAAGTTCTCTCAAGGATTTGCTCCTGGTTTGTTGGGTTTCTTGGACCCAGGATGGGCAGTGCCAGGAGACACCGTGCAAGGATAACCTTCTCCAAGGAGTTTCATCTCAATTCTGTCACACAGGGAATGTGATTTAATTACACTTACATTCCTGATGGAAATAACGGGTTGTGTGAGCTGAGTGGTCATTTTGAGTCTCTCTGCAGAGCTGTCTCCAGTTTGGCTGGATTTCCAACCTACCAAGGGTATTCCCAGCTCCAGGCTGCTCACGAGTCGCTCTTGGGAGAAACTCGTGTTGGTTCTGGCCCGAGTCCTCCTTGGACTCTTGGCTGACACGTGGAGAGAAGTGTCCATCCTGCAGAAGTTGGGCTTTCCCTGCTAAGTCATCGTGCTGGACGTCGTGTCCGTGTGGAAATTCAACAGATGATTCCTGTTATCCTCACAGGAGCCGAGACAGAAGGAGGGAGATGAAAGCAGCAAGAGTTGTCACCATCCAACGCCCTTCAGATTGTGAAGTGTCACATGGGCAGAAGTTCAGCTCAGCCTCTTCTTTTGGCTGAAACTTTTCCCGTCCTTGAAAGCTCTTTCCTCCGCTCCTCACTTGAGGGAAGGGAATTTACTGCGATGAAATGTGTTGTCTTGTGGCTTTTTATGAAAACAGCACATGTCACTGCCCCTGTTTCCTGGAGCCAAAGGATGTGGCTGGATTTCAAAAAGAAAAGGACTGGATGATTTCATTATTGCTGACAACTGTTCCCACCAAGATAAGGACGGTCTAATCACATTCCCTGTGCAGAAGTACCAAGGGAACCAAAAGGGAACACTTCCATTTGGTTTCCCACGTTGTTTGCTGTGGGTTGGTCCTCTTTGGTGCTGTGCAGTGCCAGGAGCAGCCTGGGAGGCTGAGGGGATTTGGGGGACACCGACAGTGGTGGGGTCTCAGGGTTATCAGGGGTGTCCAGGTTGGGGATGCTCTGCCAGCAGCTGCCTCGATTCATGGATTTATTTCACTGATTGCCACAGCCAGGGCTCCATTCCCACATCCCAAACTCCTTGAGTGGAGTCTGAACTGCTGCGGGAAAATAGCACTGAGCAGAGTGGGAGTTTCCAGCCTTTTTTTTTTTTCCTTTTGATTTGCAAGTCGCCCAGAAGAAAAGTGCCACCTCCCTCATAAAAAAAAATAAAATAAAATCAGAGCTTAGGGCTAATAAATTTGCTTCTCTTAATTACATTCCGCAGACTCCTGATGCAGATCCCTCTGAGAACTGATCCATAGCTGAAAATTCCCTCTGCAGTGTCTTCAGATGGGGGAGAGTGGAGGCAAGAGGAGCAGTTTTGGGCTGCTTTTGGCTGCTTCTCCAGCATGAGCTGCCACGTGTCCCCACCACACAGGGAAGGAACTCTCAAGGCTTTGATTTGCCTCCTAGCAAGAGATAACATTATCATCTCGTCCTTTAATGATTGGAGGATGGGCTCTTTTCACATCCATTTATCCACCTCTCTAGCCCTGATTCTGCTCTCGCCGCTGCCATGGGTTGGGTAATGTACAAATCAGTGCGAGGAGGGGATGAAGTAACTCACTCTTCCTCCTCACCCTCTCCTTATTTGCATGCCCTCAGCACTCAGGAGCTTGGGAAAGGCACTAATTGATGGATCCCATCAGCACAGGCAGTGAGGAGCTGTGATTTGGTGAGCAAAGCGGGGTGTTCTCTTCTAGAGCAGAGGGTCACTGCTTCAGGTCCCAGCAGCGACCACCCAAAGAGAAAAGATGACTTATAATTACATTCATAATTGAAAGTGATTAATGGTAGCAAAAGAACTTCGAGCTGTTTCTCGTAATTAAATACTAATTTTAATTCCTTTGCAGCGCCGAGCCCCATGTTTGCTTTGCTGGGGATATTTATGGCTGCGCCTGAGCACGGTTTAATATCTTAAAAATACATGTTAAGTCATTAACATTTTTTTTTGGTGACTGGGTAAACAAGTAAACATCAATTAATTTGTTTACTTTGTGTCTGTAATTAGCGCTTATTATCCCAGATTTTGGAGGACTGCTGTTTTGGAGGATTTGTTCTTTGAGTGGAGCAGAGGAACCTTTGATTGCTCCCAAACTTGAGGAGTCCAGCTCTTTGCTCCGGGCTGGTCTAACCACCAAAAAACTCCCCAAAAAAGCAGGAGAAGGAGGCAGGGATCACATCTGTGATGGGTTAGGCTGGGGATGTCATGGCCAAGCGTGGAGCCTGCTGGTGGTGGAGTCTCTCAGAGGTTTGGAGCAGGGGAAGGAGCTGTCTGTGCACGGCAGATGCTCCCTGGCTGCTGCTTGGTCTTGAAGAACAGAAGTGTCACAAAACCAGCTGCTTCTGCCAGGTTTTGGCTGTCTGGAAGTGACACCTTTCAAACTCAGCTGCTGCTTGTGATGCTGCCTGTCAAGGCTCCCTTCCCCCTTGCTCCAGCTGCCGGCATCATCTCCTCCCCACACCTCTTTAGGGAAGGCTTTTCCCCTGGATCCAGCCTGGACTGGATTTTCAGGGATGTATTTGCAGAATTTAATGTTTCTTCCATAATATTATCATTGGTTTGGTTTGGTTGGGAGTCAGAACGCGTCAAAGAGTCGAGACATGTGAAAACGTGTCACATGGGGCTGGTTTGGGGTTTGGCCATGGCCAGAGGGCTGGTTGCTGCTGGTTTATGTGGCTGTGCTTGGGTACAAGCATTGGAGGGACACCAGACTGGGCAGAATTCCCATTTTGGGGAGTGTGGGGTACTCCAGATCCCTGCCAGTGCCCAGGGAGAGCCACAGCCATAGAAACACAGAATATGCTGAGTTGGAAGTGACCCATGAGGAGTCCAATTCCTGGCCCTGTGCAGGACAACCCACCAGCCTGAGAGTGCCAGGGATGTGCTCTGACTGAAAATATCTTTAAGCCTGGCTTATTCAGCTCTTTTTCAAGCGCTGCAGAATGAGTGTTATGCCCAGATGTGCTCGTGTCCTTCCTGCACCTTGAAAAAGTTGTTTGGGGAATCTTTTTTTCCTGCAAACTTGGTCCTGCTCACATAGCAACACACTGGGCCAGAAAGCCCTTGATGGAAATCATGGCTCTTCCTCACCAGTTCCTTGATTCCTTGCTAATGCTTTTCATTCCCTCTCGCTGCTTGAGAGAGCTGATCGTCTGATTAAATTAAGACAGACACAAAAGCAGCTGGCCTGCCAAAGACTAGGATTTTATTAAAAATAATATTGTTTACAGAGTTCTCTCCTTTTATGGCGCATATAAAACAGCGTGTTCCACCCGAGCAGCCGGCAGACTCGCTGCAATTTACCCGGGAAGAGATGGAAAGACATTAAACCTTGTCTTGATGGGGAGTAGGGAGGGCACGGAGGAGAGGGAGGTTGGGGACAAGAGACAGCGAGGCTGTGACAGCAAATGAGAGGGAAGGAAAAGCCAGGGAAAACAGAAAAGGAGCGATGCTTCCCTCTTGCCCACCTCCCTTTTTCCCCTTGCATACCTGTGCTGGAACAAAGCTTTCAGAAAGGAGGGAGGTGATGGGAAAGAGGAGATAAAGTAGGGCAGAGAGCTTCAGCTGGGACACGGGAGAGGGAGGAGAGCTGCTTGCCCTCCTTGCAATATTCAGGAGTCCTTCCCGGCTATCCATGCAGGTGGAAAGGCTCCTCCAATCGATTCTCAGCTCTTTTGAGGTCTTGCAGGTGTTTTGTGAGCCCTGGGGCTGGGGGTTAAGTCAGGGCTGGGAGCGCTTTCTCCTGCCCCCCCCCAAGTGCCTCACCTAAGAGCTCTCGGAGTTTGTAAATCATTTAGCCGGGGTTTATTCCCCCTCCAGGGCTCTGCCAAGGGCAAAGGAGGGTGTGCAGGGCATGGCACAGCAGTGGGTCGTGGCATGAGGGGGTGGCACTACAGCAAAGAGAGACAAGGAGGTTTTTCCAAGGTCACAGAAGGAGCTTGAGATAACACCCGACCTCGAATGAGGGTCTCCACCTCCAGCACACCCTTGGCTGGCTAAAAAGGGTTCCTGTCTTGCTTTGGGAGCCATGGCTGAGTCCCTGAGCCTTCCTGCTGCAGGAGTGCCCTGTCCCTGCTTTGCTTTCTCTCTCCATTCTGTGTCTTCTGTTTGTTTGTTTGTTTGATTTGGTTCCAAATAATTAATTGTAAAAACCCGTGGCTAATGGTTTGATTGAAGGATGGATGGGTGCTTTAATTAACTTGTGAAAGGATTATACACTTGCATTTTCGGTCTCCCTGACCCCAGCTGAAGTGACAAGGCTTGGACACCCCATGTTTTGAGGGAGCTGAGCACCCTGTGAACATGGGATGTGCTGGGGGGGGATCAGCCTGGAATAGCCACTTGGATCATGCTGGGAAGATGATGATGGGGATCCTGATTATCATGGAATTGTTGAATATTGCGAGTTGGAAGGGACCCCCAAGGGCATTGGGGTTACTCATCTCCCCTTCGTGGGTGGGGCCCCAGGTCCCACGGGAAAAACAGTTCCCACCCCATTTCCTTGGACCAGAGAGCCCCAGCCCTGTCACAATAAACACCTGATGGGTTTGACCCTTTAAAGGAATTTGGTGGGGTAAGGGAGGAGTGAGTCCCACGAGTTTTACAAACACTTCAGAGATTTGATAGACCTGAGCCACGTTTTGGACTACAACAGGTGAAATTTGGGTTGAGATGAACCATCTGCCCCTCCTTTATAAGATGGTTACCATACAAACTTCCAAGGTCTAGCATGAGAGATGCCATCTCTTCCCAATCTAAACCAGACAAAATCCAGCTGTTGTATCTGGTTGGGAACAAGCTCAGCAGAGCAGCCTCAGGGGATTGAAGCTGCCAAGCTCTTCTGTGCAGGAGGATTTCTGCAAAGCCAGGAGCTGTGGAGACTGTGAGATGGAAGGAGGTCTCAGTCTTGGTGGCTCTGGGTCACCCCTTGCTGGCCTGGGGGCATCTGGGAGCTTGATAGGTGTCAAAACCTCTTGATGCCTCTCTCTGAAAGCAGGGAGAGGTTTGGAGCTGTAGCAACCAGAACTCCTGGCTCCGCTGTCTCCGGAGTTATTTGTGTCTCCAGAATTGTTGGGAAAGATGCTGAGAAAATCTTTGGGGGAAAGCACTGAGTTCTCCCCACCCTTCCCCACCCCTTCCCCCAGCCCACTCCCAAAGCTGGCTCCTCCCCAGGGCTGCTCAACTTTTTAGGGCAGTGCTGAGATGAAAGGTGTCTCCTGTGGGACTGTTTGCCTGAGCAGATAAACTCCAAAACCCAACTCCAGGTGGATTAGTGAAGGAGCAAGACTTTTACAGCTCCTCCACTTCATTGTTCAGAAATTTGGGATCAGGTTGGGTCAAATGATTCCCTGAATGAGTCAAAATTCTTTGAATATCTCCAAGAGGGATGAGGCCACGGTGTGCATCAGGGTACTGAGTCACTGGGCAATTTCCCAGCCCTCCCAGTGCAGAGCACTCCAGGTGGGAGCTTCAGCACTGCTGCTTAAAACAAGGCTGATTGGGCTTGTTCTCTCATGGAAAATGCATGAGAAAAAATGAATTTCCACGCTGTTTTTTTGGATCAAAAGTCGCTTTTACTCTAAAAAATGCTTTTTTGGCCTTCTTTTAGTAGTGGTATGTGCCTCTGGAACCCTCCCCACTTATCAGTCCCCCAGCAAGCAGCTCGGTTTGATTGCTAATCTGCCTTATTATGTTTTTAAATGCACTCTAATATTTTAGTTTTAGTGTCTTTTTTTTTTATTATTATTTTTTGAGGCCAAATTCCAGCTTCTGAAGTGCCTACCGCTCTTTTACTTCAATGGCAGCCCTTCACATTTATCCCAAGGCATAACATGGTCCTTACACTGTTTGAAATTAGATGCACTGATTAGAGCATCTCTCAGTCACCGCCGCTGTGCTGAACCTCAAAGGACGACTCGGGGAAGAGGCTGGAAGTTAGAGCTGGGAGTATTTATGCACTCAGAATGTCATTTCTTAGGAGTTTGTGCTCGTTGAAGCTCTCTGCAAAGTGACCTGGAAAGAGTTGGCTGCTCGTAGGGGATGAAATGGAGGTGGTGGTGGTGATGTGGTGGTAGGAGGTCACTGATAGACCACGTGAGGATGTCTGTGGTTAAGCCAGAGAGGAAGGGCAGTTGGAGTTCTTGCTTTTGCCCTGGATTTTTTAATAAGAAGAGTGAAATACTGAGGAAGTCACTAAAAATCACTGCACCTGATGTTCTGAGTTGAGAGTGCTTGTGGCTGAGCCGTGGGGATGCTCCAAGGGCTGGAGCCCCTCTGCCCTGGGGCCAGGCTGGGAGAGCAGGGACCCCTGGCCACTCTGATGTCTTGGGGAGGAGCTGTGGAGTCCCATTGTCATGTCCCCCCTAAACCCACTGAGCTCAGCCCTTTGTGGGTTTTCCAGTGAAATGGGGGCCAAACCTGCTTCCCAAGGCTGGGATTTAGAAACTGGAGGGTGTTGAGATCCATCCTCATCGAATCCCAGACTGGTTTGGCTTGGAAGGGGACAGATGTTGCAGATGTGGGGTTGAGCTGATGCTGATGGTACCTGGAGGTGCTGGATCCACCTGGGGCTTGGCAGAGGAGCACCACAAGTTCTGGGCAATTGCATGTTTTGCCCTTAGAAATACTTTTCCTTTTCTAAATGCTCCCTCACTAAGGGTGCAAATTTAATGTCAGCACTACAGATGGGAAGTGAGCCCTGCAGGGGAAGGAGGATGTGTTTCACAGGTCTGGATGGGTTCAGGAGCCACCAGTCCCACTCAGCTTGGCTGAAGGGGCCTGTCTGGGTGGTAGAGTTGTGCCCAGGGGTCTGACCAGGTGGTAAATGGTGCCATCTAAGCTTGGGGACAGGCACTTACCCACCATGATAACCTTTCAGCCTCCAAGTCTCTGCAAAAAGAATAAAGGTCCATTTGTGCTCTGAGGTGCAGCCTTGAAATGAGGGTGATATGTGGAAATACATTGGATAGCTCTATTTAATTCAAGCCAGCAGCCACCCTGCTCTTAATGACCAACCCTTGCTGTCCCTCCAGGTTGGAATGATATTTGTCTGAATTGGTTTAGCTTTTAACCATGGCCAGAAAACCTGGTCTGATTGAGTTGCCTCAGGAAACGTTCAGTGCTTCTGTCAGTCACTGTGTGAGGCTTAGTTGTCATTTTGGGCTGAGCTTTTCCAATCCTTCCCTTGTCAGAACCCTTGAGTGGTGTGAGAGAGAACCTGTGATGGGCTGGGATGGATGAGATGATTTTCCAGTTAAAGCCAACGTTATTACAGGAGCAGTGGTAGCACCGTGTCCAAATACCACCTAAAGTGGGACAAGAGCGGGGGGATGGAGAGACAATGATCTCTCTATCCAGTGAAGCGGGTTGTCCCTGGAAATGGAACATGAATAAGTAATCTGGATAAATAATGGAGCTGTCTGAACTGTAACAATAAAGAATAAAAGTGCTGAGTGTGGCTTGCTGTGATTTGTGGGGTCACAGTGTCTGGGACGGTGGAGCCCTTGCTCCCACTGGTGAGCAGGATCTCATGGATGTCACAGAGATGGCTTGTGTTGCCACTGGGAGGAAACAGCCCCTGGCCCAGTTTGTGCTGCCTCATGGAGCCTGAGGGGTCTCAGTGTGGATGAATGACCTCTGTAGGAATATTCGGGCTGGGTGGGACCCCAGCTCATGTCACCCTCATGTGGGACCTCCTTCATGGGTGACTGAGCTACCCTTCTGCAAGGTTTTCACGAGCCTTAAAGTTATGCCAAGTTCCCAAATAAAGTCTTCTCTGCTGCAAATTAAGCTGTTTTTCTTCTGCCTCTTTGAAGGATGCGGCAAATAATTATTCCCCTCCTGCGTAGGATATTTATGGAAGGGAAGAGGGTTGTCAATTCTTGCTCAATCTTCTCTTTCAGTGACAAAGCAAAACCCAGTGTCTTTCATCTTTCTCTGGAGTTGTCTGCATGTCTTCCCCATTTCATTGCTATTCCATGGATTCCCCCCAGCTCGTCCGTGGCTGGGACGTGCGATCAATTGCAGAGCATCGATCAGAGATGTGTGTCTTGCACTGTGGCAAACGCACTTTAATTGTTCTGAGAAGAAAGGGAACCTCCAGCTGCAGGGTCCAGGGCTGGGAAGGAGGATGACCTGTCAGCACAGGTCACTGGGCAGGTGATAACATGTTTAGTGGCAGTGACTTATCCTTTAGCTTTCTGAAAGCCTGGTGTCCAGGTCAGCATGAAGTCCTGCAGCTGCTTAATGCCCTTGCATTAAAGCAGGTGGAGCAAAACGACTCTCCTTTGTCCTTTTTACAACACTCACATTAAGATTTGCCCCCTGTAGTTCGTGGACTGCTCTAACACCCTGGTCTCATAGCTTTTCTTATCCTCTTGAGTTCTCCTCCCTGACTGTATCACATCCCACTTGTCCACCTTGGATTTCCTAGTGCTCCCTTCTGGAGATTTTGGATTCTGGTCCTTCCTGCCCCTCTCCTCCCGGCTGGGCATCATGTACACAATTTAATCAGCCTGCTCCTGGCCGTGTAATGCAAACAGTTAAATGCAAATGTTGGAGGGAGCGGGGCTGGGGACAGACCCTGGAGGAATCCTGCTGTAGGTTGCCCTCCTGGCATGGTTGTAAATAATAGATAAGGGCTCTTTGAGAGCTCTTTGTCAACAGGCTGTTCTCCCTCCTCCCGTCTGCCCCAGCCTCAGAGATTACATCCACACCGTGCTTTCCTCAGCTCTGCCACGTGGGACCGGCATCAGAAGCCTTATTAAAGTCAAGGTATATCATGTCTACAGCTTTCCTCTTATCCACCAAGTCTAGTTATCCTGTCAAGGCAGAAATTAGGTTGGTTTGACATGATCTGTTCTTGACAAACTCGTGTTGGTGGTGGATGTGGGGTTTTTTTTCCTCACTTTATTAAATTCCCGGGCCTTACAAGCTATGATAGTTTCATCGTTTGTTTTAGTATCTTCCCGGTGATTGAAGCTGAGCTCGTTGCCTACAGCTCCTGGCTTTTTTGACTTAAAGATATGAAGATTTCTTGCCCTTGCTGTTGGCCGCCACGAGCTCCTAAAGAGCAGTGCTGGTGGCTTGGTGACAATTCCACACGATTTTTCATCCCTCTCCGGAGACCTTCCCCAATCTCTGCTGGCTTAATTATTTTTAACCTCTCTTCCCTCCCTGCTCCAGGGAAAACCATCCCCCTGTTAGGGTGTATTTTGGAGCTGTCTGCTCACCACACACCTCCCTTTTATAGAGAGAAAATGAAACAGGGCAGTGAAGATCCCTGCCATGTGCTTTCCTTGCCTGGTTGGTGACAGACCCACCATTCCTTTTCCCTTTCCTTTGAACAAATCCAAGAACTTTTTTGTTCTTCTCTCATGTCCCTCGCTAATTGAAACTTGTTTTGCATGTCAGTGCTGCTGACTTTATCCCTCTATGCCACTGTGATTCTCTTATACCCATCCCTAATTATCAGCCCTTGTTTCCATAATTTTTTTTCATGATTCCTTTTTTAATTCCCAGGTCTTTTATCAGCTCCAGATTCAACCACAGCAACCTCTTCCTGTGCTTCCTCCCTTCCCTTTGCACAGGGATAGCCTTCTATTGTGTGTGTAGTATAGTCTCTTCCAGGCTCTCCCTTTCTTTGTGGTGATTTTCCCGGGAGAACCCATCTACCAGCCTCCTGAATTTTTTGAAATCTGGCTTTTGAAGTCCATTATTCATATTCTATGGCTTTCCACGGGGTTGTGAACTCGAGTGTTTCATCACTGCTCTCACCCAAATTACCTCCCCCCTTAAAGCCTTCAGTCTCTCTCTGCTAGGCAGGAATCTGAGGCTTTTCCCTGTGCCTTCCCAAATGCTTCCCTTGCACATGGGCTGAGGGATTGTCCTGCCACTGTGTTTGTGCTTCTGCCCTTCTGTCCCTCGGTTCTTGGTTGGGTAAGGCCTTCCCAGGGATGGAATCCCATTCCCTTGGCTCTCAGCCTCTTCACACTCTCCTTGTCTCACTTTGAGTCGGGATCTCTCCTGGTTGTGTCCTGCTCCAGGGGAGGATATTGGGCAGTTTGTTGGCATCCTTGTTACCTCAGATGGTTGTCCAAATCATGTGGCACATTCCTCATGGGTCCAGCTCCTTGTAGAAAGGACTGGATGACTTCCCAAACCTCCTGCATCAATGGCCCATGAACACAAGCTTTTGGTGGCTGTGGCAAACCCCATGGGCTGTGACAGGACCTGGACATGCAGCTCGTCAGAGCTGAGAAGGCAAAAATATCTTCCACTTGACTCTGAACTTCAAGGCAGCAGGTTTGGGTAAGTGCATCCTGTCCTCCCTGACAAAGATATGTGGGGCCACATTGTCCAAGACCTTTAAATGTCAATAAAGGAATTCTGCACAGCCCAGAAATATTGGTGGGGAGCTGACAGGGACTGCAGTGCTGGGAGAACTGTCTGACTCCGGAGCTATTGCTGTCTCAGAGTAGAGACAAGAGCTGTGCAGGAGCTGCAGGCACGAGCTGAGGGGTCTCAGCACCGTGTGGATGCTGGAGCAGATCCATCTGCTTCATTGAAGCAGGGGAAGTTTAGATGGGATATTGGGAAGGAATCCTTCCCTGGGAGGGTGGGCAGGCCCTGGGACAGGTTGCCCGGAGAAGCTGTGGCTGCCCCATCCCTGGAAGTGTCCAAGGCCAGGTTGGATATGATTTGGAGCACCCTGGGCTATTGGAAGGTGTCCCTCCCCATGGCAGGGGGTGGAACTGGATGAACTTTAAGGTCCCTTTCAACCCAAACCATTGTGGGATTCTCTGAACGAGTGGTTTCTGTGGAGATGATGTGTGGGAGTCCCCTTTCCCATGGGATTTGTGGTAGGTTTTTGAAAGCAGGAAAGGCCAGGCTGTGGCAGCTCCAGCATGGTTCTTGCAAGGCTTGGATGGCACCCAGAGACCCTCAGTGAACTCTGAGACTGCAACAACAGAGCCAGTCTGAAATACCTCAGGAAAACAACCCTATTGCCTTCAAATCTAGCAGGAGAATAAGGGATTTACCTCTCCAACAGTGCCTGAGAAACCACCACTGCATGTGCTTTGCTTGTGCTGGCACCAGCCATGGTGGAGTTAAAGCCTGGCTGGTCCTGTGTTGGGTTGGTGTTAAACACTGGGATTTTGGGGCTGAGCCTCCCCCCAGCTCTTGGGAGCTTGGATAGCCACTCACAGAGGATGCAGTTTGGCACCTCCATGAGGTGATGGAGCTGGAGCTGGTGGCAGCAGGGCTGGGAGTGCCACCGTGGTGTCCCCATGTGCCAGCAGGGTGGCAGGGAGCACATGGGCTCGCTGGCAGAAGCCTTCCCCAAACAGGCTGTCGTGAGCTCAGGGACATGTCCCCAGTGCCCAGCTGTGACAGCTGGCTGTGCTGCTGCAGGGAAAAACACATCCCAGGGTGTGTGGAAAACACATCCCAGGGTGTGTGGAAAACACATCCCAGGGCAGCTCAGACAGATGTGCTGGCCCCTGCAAAGCCCACCAGGACCTCTCCCCTGTGCCACAGAGCTGCAGTGCCTCTCAGGAGCCCATGAGGATATTAAATTTAATGGATGTCCAGAAATTATCATGTCTGGGAAACACTCATTAATCTCTGTCTGCTTCCCTGGGATTTATTGTCTTCCCCTCTTGCAAAGCCCTCCTCTGCCGTGGTCCTTTCTCTCAATTCATGTCATCTTCTTTCCACCCAAGTTTTGCCTCCCACCCCTTTTGGCTCCTGCTGCTCGTCTGCACCCAGGGCAGCTCTTTGCAGAGTCTGTGACCCAGAGCCCCTCGACTGCAAAGGGAGACAGGGTTGGAGCTTTTAAAATATATCTGGATTTTATCAGTGGTTATTTTTATTGCTCTGTAGGGCTGTGGGAGCAGAGGGGGAGGGGGTTGAGAGCTGCTTGGTTCTGGCTGTGGGCAGGTGATGGGCAGAGGGCTGGTGACCAGCTCTCTCCACCTCAACCTGATCCCTGGCATTACCTGCTGGATTTGGCATGGGAATGCTCTTCCACAGCACCAGATGCACTTCACTGATGGCACCTTGTCCCCAGCCTAGTCCACAGGCTATATCTGCTGTGCTCCCCTATATCCAGTCAGCCTGGATTTCTTACTATCCCATGATAATTGGTTTGGATTGGGAGGAACCTTAAAAAGCCCACCTTATTCCACCCCCTGCCATGGGCAGGGTCACCTTCCAGGTTGCTGCAAGTCCCATCCAACCTGGCCTTGGACATTTCCACAGATCTCAGTGGCTGTTTGCAGTGGATTGTTTGGAGTATTTAGGTCTTTATTTTGATAATTCAGCACGTGCAGGTTCACAGTGGTCTGTAAGGAAAGGTTCTGGCTGACTGAGGAGCAGCTTTGCATGCAAAGATCCGAGCTCCATCCATCCCCTCTGGTCACACCAGTGGAGCAGTGGGGACAAGTAGCTCCAAGCCCCATCCAACCTAACCTTGAATGTTTCCAAAGATGTTTCCAAGGCACCCACCACCTCTCTGAGAAAACTATTGCAGCATTTCACCACCCTCATCATAAAAACCATCTTCCAAGTGTGAATTTTCCCTGCTCCAATGACCAGCTCGGTGAAGGCAAGGTGGTTTACTCTTGCCCAGGGGCTCCTTCCCTGGAAGTTTCCTGGCTGCTAAACACGCTGATTTGTAGAAGCTGAGCAAAACAGGCTTCTTAACTTAATGAGGAAACTAATTTGCCAGGCGGGGCCGTTGTGTTTCCCTCTGCAGTGCGGGTCCTCTCTGCCAGCACCAGCATCTCGGCGCTCCAGTTACGGCCCGGTTGGGAATAGCCCAGCCCCATCAGCAGGGCTGTGATTTGGCACCAAGGCTCTCTCCACACAAAGGTTTTTGGGTTTAATAAAGCATAAGACTGAACAGTTTGCTCTCACTCGTAGGTTTTGAAATACGCATTTAATTTTGGCTTAATGAGGAAATTGTTGTGTATTAAATTAAATGCTTTGTCATGGCTCTCCAGGATGGAGCTGCTGTGGGATGAGAGATGTTTGGGATAAGTGAAGGCTGGCTGATTTTGGGGGATGCTGGGGGCTACACCTGGACTGATGAGGATGGACCTGCAAAGCGGGAGGGAAAGGTGACAGAATCATAGAATAGTTGAGGTGGGAAAAGTCCAATTGTTCCCCCAGCACTGCCAAGCCCCGCCACTAAACCATGTCCCCAAGTGCCACATCCATATATTTAAATCCCTCCAGGGATGCAGGTCCTTCATTGCCTTGGGCAGCATGTGCCAGGGATAAACAGCACTTTCCATAAAGAAATTTTCCTAATATCAAACCTAAATCTCCTCTGGAGCAACTTGAGTCCCTTTCCTCTTGTTCTTGTGAAACCCTAGGATGGGAATGGCTGCAGCAGAGCAGAGCAAAGAGCTGTACAGAGGAATGGCTTGAATTTTCCCAGTATTTTTATTTAAAAGGAAGTTTCCTTGGCTGAGCCTCACCAACATCAGCAGAGCCATTGCATGGCTGCTCTCCCTAAGCTGGGGGTGGCAGAGGAGGAGGTCTGGACTGAGCTGCCCCAGAGATGCTCTGAAGGTTCTTGCTGGGTGTGCAGAGCTGGGATAGGGAGTCCAGGCAGTGGGTGTTGGGGAAAGTAAATTCCTATTTTCAGGAATGCATGGGAGGAACAGCGGGCAAAGGATTTGGAGACCTTTAGGTGAAGTGAGCACTAAAAGCCAGGTGTGCTGTTCCCCAGTCCCTCGCTGTGGAGCACATCATACCTATGGAAAGGCAGGAAAGATCCCAGAATCCTGGTCTCATTCCATCCCCTTCCAAGGGCAGGGACACCTTCCACAATCCCAGGTTGCTCCAAGCCCTGTCCAGACTGGCCTTGAACAGTTCCATAGATCTCAGTGGCCATTTGCAATGGATTATTTCAAATATTAAGGTCTCTCTGTTGATAATTCAGCCACCACAGCAACACATGCAGGGTTACAGTGGTGTGTAAGGGAAGGCTCTGGCTAGCTGAGGATGAAAGGTCCTAAAGATCCCAACTCCATCCATCCCCTCCAGTGGAGCAGTGGGGACGAGTTCAAAGCCACTGCACAAATAAACTCTAATAGCTTTCCTCTTGCATTTATGTTATTAGGGGGTTCGTTTGACTGGCATTATGATGATAAATGAAAAATGCTTTGCACCATTACGTTGGGCGCTAATGCGTAGTGGGAAGAATTTTCTACTCATTTAAAAAAAAAAAAAAAAAGAAGAAAGAAAAGGAAAGAAGAAAAAGGCAGAGAGGAAAGTGATGGGTTTGTTCAGCAGCACTGAGCACAAACCTTCCACATGTCCCCCCCTTGTCCCTCTGCTCTTGCTGGTTGGGGCAGGAGGGCTGTAGAGTGAGGAAAGTCCTTTTAATATATAAATACACATCTCCACAGCTCCGTGTTACCCCATCCAGTGGGTTTTACTCCCTTTTGCACCTCATCCCACATCCCTGAAGCGTTTGGGATGCCACCTCTGTGGGGTGAGGGGCACACTGAGCCTCCAAAAGCTCATCCAAAGTCTACAGCCACCCTTGGAAGCCAAAGGAGGAGTTTGACAGTCCAAAGGCTTTGCTTCGTTTTCAAGCCGTGGAGCAAATTGAGTTCAGAGGGTCACTGGTACTCCCAGCTGCCTCGACAGAAATCCCTAATGCACCGTATGCCAGCTCTCTCCAAAGCTTCGGCTGCTTTTTTATGAGGCATTGTCACTCTATTATCTGCCTCTGAGTTGGTCTTTAGCTCTTTAACCTCATGAGAAGGGAGGGAAAAGGAACCTTGGAAAGGGGGGGGAACTAAAGAAGAAAACAGGATGCTCCGAGAGCAGCTTTTCATCCTCAGCCACGAAGCCGTAATTGGGTGCTTGGCAAGAGCTCCCCTTGAAAGGGGCAGGTCTGAAATGGTCAGGGTGGGGGGAGAGGGGGTCACTGGGCCCTTTTTAGGGGGGAGAAGGTGGATGGGGTGGTTGGAGCTCATCAGAGGCACCGGCATCAAGCAGGGATGGGCTGCCCTTAGTGCTGGCCTTAGTGCTGTCCCCTGCTTTGGTCCCCTCCCTGGTGTGACCCCAGAGGCAGGTGAGACAGGGACAAGGTGAGGATGCCAGTGGCAGGCAAGGCTTGGAGGGGATGAGCCCCAGCTCTGCCTGCAGCAGAGGAGGAGAGCTCAGTGTGGGGCTGTGGCATGGGGTGAGTGCTGCCCTGGGTGCATCACCCATGGGTGCTATCACTGGGTTTAGGGTTGGGGGTCCCTGGTGCGAGCTGGCAGGATGGAGCAAAGAGGTGACACCCCTGGAGCAGAGACGTGGGCTCCTTGATGCTCCTGCCAGCGATTCCCTCACAGAGCAGAGGGAAACTGAGGCAGAGAGAGCAAGCAAGAGATCAAGCATCAACCCCCAGTCCTCCTTTGCAGCCGTGAGCTCAAAGGGAAGAGGGGCTGTGGATTCACCACCCACCCGGCTCCTTCCAGCAGCGATTTGCTGCTCCCGGCCGGCTGCACCGTGGCACGAGACAGGGCTTTGCTCTGCACTGTCTCCTGCATGCTAAACACGCTGGCTCCCTGCAGGATCCTGCAGCCTTCTGCACTGCTCTGCTGCAGAGGGGGTGGGGAGGCAGCTCTCGCCTCCAGCACAGCAGCAGGAGGATGGTAGGGAGGTAGGAAGCAGCAGGACAGAGCCCTGCTCCCTTGGACGTGTTCCTGGGGGTCTGTTTGCCCCCCCAAAACCACCCCAGCTTGTAAACAGTGTGTGCTTGACCAAGTCCAGGTGCTGCTGCATCATCCTGCAGGGATCTGCCACCCCAGATGTTGGGTTGCTGCCCGTCCCGTGGGTTTGGCTGTCTTTATTCTGTATATCTTTATTTTCACCCAGAGGGTGAGACTGTCCCAGAGTAGAGTTTGTGGATGCTGGTTCCTGGGTTGACTCCCAAAAGCTCTTTCTGGGGATGTGGGATAAGGGGGTGCCATATCCTGACCAGGGTGCTGAGGCCACCCTTGGCACCTAACCGTGGGTGCACAGGGTGTCCCCTGTGTGTCAGTCACTCCTGTGTCCCTACTGAGACTTTGTAGGAGAAGCTCTGCAGGAAACAAAGCAGCTCTTACATTCCTTAAGGGGCACATTTGTCTCCCTTCAGCCAAGTGAGGACTTCTGTCCTTCCTGTTGGGAACCCATTGAGTTTCATGTCATATCTGGGAGCACATTCCCCTTTTCTTTCCCTGTGCTCACGCTGATTTCTTTCAAAATATGAGAAGAGATTCTTGGACTGCTCTTCTTTGCTCCAACTCCTCCTCCAAACTGACCTGGAGATGGTTTTCCCCAGCACTGGGAACTGCTTGCTGAGGACTAGGGGTGGTTTTGGAACTGTGGTGGTCTCAGCTCTGCAGGGAAGCTCAAGGGAAATGGGCTGCTGCATGGATACATGGATAGGGGGGAAGAGTCCTGTGGGCTTTTATCTGGTGAGGATCCTTCAGGAGAACAAACTGTGGAAGTGTGGAGAGGTTTGGGATGGAGGGGATTGATGGGATGGTGTGTTTGGAAGGAGGTGGTTTGTGGGGTGGAAAGAAACAGGCAGTTGCATGAGGAATAGCTGGAACAAGGTGCTTGGGAGAGGTCTGGAGGCCAGCAGGGACCTCTGAGCGTGGGACACACTGGTGTCCCTCAAGGCTGGATCTCCACATCCCTAAATAAACCCCCAAGGCTGCAGCCTCTGTTGGGGTTTGCTGACACAGCAGGTTACAGGGCAGGAGCACATGAAGTGGCTTGTGGTCTACAGAAACATGTCTCTGCCTCTTCCAAAGTGCTGCATATCTTCAAGCAAGTCCCAGAAAACATCCAATTGTGCTTTTTCCTCCTTTCTAATAATTCCTCCTTTTCAGAGCTAAAGAATAGAGAGGGAGAAGACACCAAAAAATAAAAATGGGATGGTTTTTTAAAGAAGTTTTCATTCATATCCAACAAAGAAACCGCCAAGGAAACATGTCTGGGGTTTTTGGGGGGAAAAAAGGCAATTTGAATGGGATGAGGGTAGAGAAGGAAAGAGAGATCACATTAAAAACTTCCACCATCTCCAGTAATGAGATTAAGGAAGCTGCCAGATGAAACCATCTGCCTAATCTTTTACCCAGAGCCACTCTGTTCCCAACTCCCATCCAAGGATGGGACCAAAGCCACTTTCTGCCATGGCCTGGCCTGACAGGAGATGTTCAGGTGGCTGCCAGGGAAGGACTGCTCACTGCAGACCCTGAGATCCTCACTCAGCATCCAAGGAGAAGGGGGAAGGAAAAGGAAAGAAAAAGAAAAAAGAAAAAAAAAAAAAGAGAAAAAAAAAAGGCACTCATAAAAAAGACAGTTTGACATTTTCTTGACTGTTTTGAAATTTTCCTAGCACAACAAGCTGTTTATCCGCCACTCCAGCTCTTATTGAATTAAAGTGTGGAGGGGGTGTTAGGAAGAAATCAATTCGTGCTCCATATGCTGCTCTGCCGAGGAACGTGGCTCTGTGCACACTATGGAATATGTAGGGAAGGGTGGGGGAAGGAGAGATAAATCCATCAGCTAACAAGATAAGTGCCTTGTTCCTCCATCTGTTACTGCTGTGTCCTTATCTGGGATTGCAGCATGGCAGCAGTGATACATCTTGTGTCAGGTATTATATTCCAAATTCATATGAATGAATTTTCATGCTGGGAACAATCCATGATCCAGCCCCGCCGTGGGTGCGGGATTTGCCGCGGAGCCGCCGGGGCTTTGCCCAGCTCCTCTTTGGCTGCCGGAATTCGTGACTCGAGAGGGATCAAACAGGGACAACGCAGCTCGGTGAGGGGCTGCTGGAGCCAGGAGGAGGACCTGGAATGTGGCCAGCCTCGGGATGCTCACAGGGTGGACATGTGCTGTAGAGACAGGGAAATCAGCTCGGGAAGAAAGCGCTCATTTAGAGGTGGCAGGAGGGACAAGGACTTGTCAGGTCTTTGCTTTCCTACTGAGACTCTTTAGGTGGAGCGTTGAATGGGTTTCAAGTGGAGGAGGATAGGTTGAAATTGGATATTAGGAAGAAATTAATGGCTTCACACTGACAGAGAGTGGAGTTAGATGGGATATTGGGAAGAAATCCGTGGCTGGGAGGGTGGGCAGGTCCTGGCACAGGTTGGGCAGAGAAGCTGTGACTGCCCCAGCCCTGGAAGTATCCAAGGCCAGGTTGGATGAGACTCTGAGCAACCTGGGCTAGTGGAAGGTGTCCCTGCCATGGCAGGGGCTGGACCAAGATGATTTTTAAGGTCCCTTCCAACACAGTCCATTCTGGAATTCTCTGTATTACAGCATCCTTGGGGTGTGCAGGCTGTGCTCCAGCCCCCGTGTCCACTGGGGAGCAGGGAGAGAGCCGAAAGCACCCTTCCCATCACCCTTAAATAGGGCTTTTTTAGAGGCATCAACCTCTCCTCCTGCTGGAGGAGCCAGATTCCTGTCAGCCAGATAAGTTTTGTGGAGCAGGAGCTGCATGGGATGAACCCTCACCCTGCTGTGTCACCCTGGGGAGCTCGTTTAGCCACACGTGCCCAACTCCTGAGGGGCTGCTCTGCCAGCTCCAAACACACCCAGCTGTGGAACACCGAGTTCCTCCATGGTGCTTGTGTTTAAAATCAATTTATCCCTGGACCGGGCTCCAGACCTGTGCTGGATTCAGTGGCTCAGAGTGGGATGAGCCAGGCTTTTCAAATCTGGGAGCTGCTCTCAGAGTCGAGCCTTATGGCTAATCCTGGTGCACTCCTAATTGAATGTGCAAACCAAAGCTGCTGAGGAGCTTTTGGGGGGTCCTCAAAACCCTGCTGTCTGTGTAACCAATCACTGTCTGAAACATTGGTCATCACAACCCTCCAGTGAGCTTGATGCCCACAGAGCAGTCTGGAGGTATAAATCAAAGTCTGGCTGGGATGCAGGGAAGGTTGTAAAACCCACAGCATCATCCCAGGGTGAGGAGCAGCAGCAGCAGTTTGGTTTTGGTCACTTTGGGGTTTGCTGTCCTGCCAGCTTTTCCTGGAGAGGACACTGTGGAGAATCACAAAGTTTAACCAGGGAATGGGAATGCATCTAAGTCATCTCTAAGTGGCCATACTCCACTGAGTCTCTCCTGACCTGCAAGCCCTTGGGTTGCCCTCAAGGACCTGCTGCCACTGAGGAGATGAATTAAGTCTGCACAGCTCACAGGCGACTTCGCAGAGGGTTTTCTCTCTGTCTCTTGGCTCTGGAAATGAGATTTTCCTGCCTGGGGAAAAAAAAATAAAAATTACAGAAGTTTTTTGCCCAACTGGGCTGTGTGAGACTGGAGCAAGACTGGGGAAGGTCAGAGCCAAATCCCAACCTTTGCTGGGGACAGGAGGGTTTGGAGCTGGGTGTTTATTTGGGGCCAGTTTTCAGGCTGGGTTTGTGTTTTCTGGTGGAAGGCACAGACTGTGGCACCGTTCCCCAGCCAAGAATTTCAAAACCTGTTTTTAGATGTAAAATCTAATTTGGAATTAAAGCACAGGAATTGCTAATACGCTTAGGGGAATAATCTGTGCCTGGATCCTATTTTCTGCTTCTCATGTGTGTTAGACTCCTTTGAGTAACATCCATGGAGAGGGATCACTCAGGGTGATATGTAGGGCTGGGAGAGAGGCAGTCAGAGGAGTCAGTCATCACCAAAACCTTTGGAAAGAGAGACAGTGGGATGCTGCCATTCAGCATCTCTCTTGCCTAGGACTGGGATTTGGGAGGAGTTCAGCCTCTCTGAATAAATGGGGGATGTTCAAATGTGCTTGGTGGGGGGAGGCAGCAGGAGATGAAGTTGTGTTTCTGCTGCTGTGGATGTCGGTCCAGGTGGCCCCTGGGGCGCAGAGAGACATGGAAGATGGAGCAGCAATAAAAGCAGGACTTGTGCCTTTTTTCTGGTGGTCTTTTCCCCTCCTTTTGTGCCTCTGAATAAAGGGAATGAAAGCGAGAGCGCTTCTCTTTGCTGGCGTGAGCATCGGGGGAAAGAGCACGTTCCACTTGCAGAGCACTAAAAAGTTTCAGGAAAGAGTCAGGAACAGGACCCCGAGCTCAGCTTGCCCTGGGTTCCCTCAGAGCATGGGAGGCACCGTTTGATCTTGAAATATCCTTTCTGAACCTGTGCTCGAGCTGAAAAGGCAGAGAGATGCCTGTGGGAGAAGGGGGAGCGTCGTCTCTGCGCTGCCTGCGGGAATCGGCGCCGGGACAAAACCCAGCTCCAAAGCCAGGGCTGAGCAAACCAGGGGTGCCAAAGCCAGAGAGGATCTTTTTTTTCCCTCATTCCCACCTTCTTGTTCTCGAATAAAGATGCTATTTTTATTTTTCCTTCTGTTTAGCCCCGATGGGCTTAACCCATCTCTGCAGAGGCACCGAAATCCCAGCTCTAATTTCAATTAAGAGCGCTCCTTTTGATTGCAGCCCAGGCTGGGGTTTGGGATCTATTCCTAATCCCTATATTAGCACTGATTCATCTCTTCCATGAGTATTATCATCAGTGGCCCTCGGGGAAGGGAGGGGAGGGATCTTTGGGGAGGATAAATACCATTTGTTTGTGTTTGTATTAGCTTCCACGCTGCATCCTGATTACATCCCGCATTTTGACACAACAATTATTATTAATTTCCCGGCGTCTGCGTTTGGATTCTCGCCGACACAAAGGGAAGATGACGGATAATGTCAGGCTCGGTAATTGGGTGGGGGAGGGATGGAGAAGGATGGAGTTTGGGGGGGGAGAGATGGGATATTATTAGATTGCAGTTCTCAGTGTGGATGGGGAAAGGTGTTTCTCAGCAGATGTCGGCACCGGCTCTTTATCCACACAATTGTCTGAGACACGCTGGGCTCTCTCACCCCTGCCCCTCTCTGCCCTCTTCCACACAGAAATCCCAGCAGCTCTTTAGTGTGGGAATTGGCTTTTCCAGAGAACCCTGACTGTTCCTCTTCCACATAGGAGTCCCAGCAGCTCTTTAGTGTGGGAATTGGCTTTTCCAGAGAACCCTGACTTGCTTTCTGCTCCGGCGCTGCTGTCTTTGCCATTAACTTTACCCTGGCTGGGAAGAGCAACAGGGCTCTGCTCTGTGGGACAGGTGTTTGGGAAAGCCCAGGTGGGTCTGGATCCCTTCCGTGGTGGGGTGTAAGGAGCTCTGGTGCCCATTGCAGAAGCTCCTGGTTGCTGCCCAGTGTCACTGTGGGCAGAGCCAGGATGGGAACACGCCGATCCTGCCTCCTTCTTTCAAAGATCTTGTCCGTGACCCTTGACATCCAACCTTGACCCTGTGTTGGATGCTTGGCTGGGGCAAAGGTGGCAGATAATGAGCAGAAAGGTGATGGAGAGACATTGGTGGTGAAGAAGTCAAAGCAGGGCACATGCCCTGGTGTCCCACTGTCCTTGCTGCTGGGGATTTTTGACAACTGCCTTCTTTTTCCCTTCATCCCATGGGAATTGCAGCAGGAACAGTGTGTTGGGCACATCCCAGGTGATGCAAAATCCAGAAGAGTACTCAGAAAATCCCTTGTTCCACAGCAGGGGTGCAGACACCCCCTTCTTCTCCCACATCTTGCATCTGTCACATGGTCACTGACTTGTGTTGGGTCATTCCTCACTGGCACAGCTTGCCCAGAGAAGCTGTGGCTGCCCCATCCCTGAAAGTGTCCAAGGGCACGTTGGATGGGGCTTGGAGCAACCTGGCATAGTGAAAAGGGGTTGGAATGAGATGAGCTTTAAGGTCCCTTCTAACCCAAACCATTCTGGCCTTCGGAATCCAGGTGGAATCTGAAGCTGGAAGGGAAGGTGTCCTGCCCTTCCCATGTCTCAGCATTGCCTCATCCCTCCTATGCTGTTTGTGTCTGTGAAACACTGCGTGGTTCATGCCCAGCTCTCACCGTGCGGAAGGAGCTTTGAGTTCAAGCTGGGAAAATAATAAATAAACCAAAGGATCTAACTGTGATTCAGCGAGCATCGATTTCCGAGGCTGCTCCCGAAACACGGAGAGATGCTTCCAATGGAGAGGAGGCTGGAGGAGAGGAGGGACAGATGGGCCTTTGAACCTCTGGGGGACTTTACTCCTCTTCTTCATAAATCTGTGCAGGGCAGGTGATGCTCTGAAATATCTTTTCCTCCCCAGCACGGGTAGGAAGATGGTCATGGAGTGGCCAGTGCGTGGGGTTGGCAGGGGAGGAGGGGACTTGCAGCCCTGGGAAGCTTTAGAAATGAGATCCCCTGGCTCCAGCTGGAGCCCAGCAGGGATTTGGGAGATGAGCAGCAGCGCTGCTGGTGCCTGACCCTCCTGGAGTGGGAAAGTGCCTTTGCAGCCGTGCTTAGAGCAGCAGCACAAGGTCAAACTGCGTCTCTGCCCGAGAGAGGACCAAGAGCATTGACCTTGTAACTTGTGAAATCATTCAGAAGGGGGGCTGAGGTGGTTTTTGTTGTTTAACATTTGAGCTCTGGCCGTGCCTGGAATCCACAGTCAGTGTTGGGCCCCATCCCTCTGTGCTGGTGTCTTGGCTGGATGTGCTGTGAGGATCCTTCAGTCTGGGACAGGAGGGATGCTCCGGTTCTTGGATTTGTGGTTCTTTTGCTACCCATGCCCTGCTCTGACACAACCAAATCCCTCTGCTCATTCTCCCTCCCTCTGCACAGGGTCCTGTCCATCCCAAGCCCTCTCCCTCAGCCTGCCTCAGACTGAGCCCAGGCTCTCCTTCATCTCTCCCACGCAGGTTTTCCCTCTAGGGAGGAGGATGGGGTCATGGGGACCTCCAGATCACCTTGCTGATGAGCTGGGCCCTCCCAGTTACCCTGCAAAGTGTTGAACCCTTGAAGACCCACTTATAGGGCTGGCAGCTTTCACAGAGAGGGACATCTGCTCCACCATCCCAGTGATGTCAAGTCAGCTGGATGCCAAGAGCTGTGTTGCTTGGAGGTTGCACCTGACCACTGGAAGGGTTGCATGGATACCAGCCCAGGAAGTGTTCAAGGCCAGATTGGACCTGGTCTAGTGGAAGATGTCCCTGCCCACAGCAGGAGGTGGAATGAGAGGAGCTTTAAGGTCCTTCCAACCCAAACCATCCTACCATTCTGTGATCTATACGTTGCAATGTCACACTGTGAGCAGTGACTCACAAACAGAGCTACTGGCCTTGGTGGGGCAGAGCTGGAATGGCATAGGGAGACCCTCATGCTGGCTCTGAGTCCATGGGTAGAAGCAGAGGGTGCTTTTGAAAGCTCTTCATTGAAGTAGGGCTGCAGTCCCTGCTGCCCAGCAGCTGCTCTGGCCAACACACAAAGCTGGGCTTGCCGGAGCAGCCAGCTTTGTCTCCTCCAGCCACGCAGAAAGGGCTTTGGGATGAGCCAAGCAGCTGGGCTGGGCTTGCAAAGGCAGGGTGAAACTGCACCAGGGATGAGATCTCGGTCTGGAAAGAGAATTAAGGGATTTTGTTGGGGTTTTGCTCATTCTGACAGCTTGTTGTGCAAGCGAGGGGGCTGTGGTGGGGCTGGGAGCACCACCTGGGGGTAGTTGTAAAGCATTTACCTATGGGTTGGAATGGGCTTGGTTTGGTGAAAGGAATGGATGTGCTGCTTTGCTCTGAAGATGGGCCAAATCACAGTGTCTGGAGCCAGTTGCTGAAATTAAAGAACAATTATTCATCGTGAAATTGAGTCTTTTTGGAAGAAAGATCAGCTGGAAGGGCAAGAAAGGCTGAGTTAGGCGGGGGTGATGCAGCATGGTCCTTGTGTGTGCTGGGAGCTGGGGGATGAGGAGCAGCTTGGTCCCAGCCATGTGATCCTGGCCAAGCCCCTTCTCCATGTTTTCCCCTCTCCAACTTTGATCTTTTCTGTTCAGTCTTTAAGCACTTCCAGCTGCGGATTTGTGTGTTCAATATCCAGCCCAATTCCTGTGGTGTTGCTAAGGGTCAGCATAATGGCAATAGTAAGGCAGGGAATTATCAGAGACCTTATCAGCACAGGAAAACCTGAACTTTTTTCCATTTTTCCCTTTCACCCCAAAAGCAGGACGGGCTCTCTGTGCACTGTGACCTGTAGGTGCTGGACCCAGGCCACAGGGTCATTTCATCTAATAGCAAATCCTTTGTGCTTAGAACAATAAATCTAGCGTTTCATTCCCCCTCTTGCATCTTTTTATGTCCATTTGCACATTGAAATCTCTTCAGCTGACTCCTGCCAGTCTTTACAAAAAGCTTTTGCTGCTTCAGATGTTTCAAAGATTGCAGAGTTGCCCATCAACCCGAGAGCTTCCCTTGTAAGCAGCTCCAGCTCTGCAGAAGGCAGTGGGAGGGAGGTGAATATATTGGGAAGAAATGGGGAAGGGAGGCAAAAAGAGAAGGGGTTTTGTACCCTCTTCTCCTGGGGAAAGCATTTTTTAATCTCTAAATCTGTGTAATTGATGCTCAGATACTCTGGTGATGAGTGCCTTAGAAATGCATCTGCAGTAATAATCTAATATCCGTTTGTTAGGGCTCCAAGGAAATCTAATAATACTGATGCTTTGCCTAATAGAGCTCCTTTCATCCCAGGATAAAATGCAAGGAGTTTGTGATGGAAAAGACCAATTTTAGGTCGTGCAGTTCATCTCCCTTCCAATGCAAAGTCTCGAGGTGTTTTACAGACATTAAATAATTAAGGAGTAGTTATGGCCAGGGAGGCAACTGGGTAGGGAAAGCAGCAGGTGGTGAGCTCCTGGGTGTGCTGCCAGGGTGGGAGCTGGCAGCCTGCTGGGATGGCACATTCCCATCCTGCTCCCATGGCAAAGAAAGCCAGGAGCACTGGGTTTTACTGGGGCCTTGGTTTGGTTTGCTGGTGTGGAGGGTGGAGGTGATGCCCAGCTCATGGAATGAGCTGGACACTGCTGCTGGGTAATGATGAGTGTTCTGGAACATCATCCCTCATGGATGGGGGTTCATCACTGGCATCAGGATTCACAGCTGGCTGTGCCAGCCAGGGCAGAGCAGCACCTTTGTGGCTGCAGACATGAGTTCATCTCCTCACTGACTGTTCCTGTGAGAGATGGAAGACAGTGACGGGCGATGGAGCTCACCTGAGCTGGAAGCCAAGGTGTCCCTTCTGCAGGAGCAGCTCCAAAGAGGAGCTGTGACATGATTTTCCAGCTGACCAGCAGCTCCTGGTGGGAATCATAGCAGAATAATCTCCTTTGGTTTCTGCTGGTTGCAGTCACTTCAGATCAGCCTGTTATTTCTGGAAAGAACCCATGTGAAGGGCTGGGTTTAGTTTTGCCAGGGATGCTCTTTGGCTTCACTACACATGGGAGTTGGGACCAGCCCTGCATTCAGGTCTTTCCATTGCTTCATCCAAAGCAGGGATGACCCCAGCAGTGCCATGGAAGGTCTTACTCCCTCCTAATCGCTGTAGTTGCCCATGGACCAGGCAGGATCCAGCCTGTGGGAGTCTCCTTCCCCCTGGGACTTTGGGGGGAGAGCAGACGGAATAACAGCGGGTCCTGCAGGGCTCTGGCTGCTGCCAGCTTCATCCTGTCATGTCTCCACAGTCCCCAGGAGGAGGGTGGGATGTGGGGATTTGCAGAATTAACAATATCTGCAGTGAGGTGTCTGGCCCCCGCGGCTCCGTGCGGAGCGGAGCCGGCAGCGAGAGGAAATCACCTGTGACCAGTTCCTCGGATCTGCCCTCCTGTAAATAACCAGAGATGAAAATGTCAAGCCTGGAGCATCTAATGCCGGGCTGGAGGAGGGGATGAGCAGAGGGAAATGTGTGTGTTGGTGTGGGAGGGCGAGATAGGGAGAGAGTGATGGAGGGAGACAGTCGGTGCATGACGGAGTTGCAGAGCCTGGGCAGGGAGGGCTGGAGCCGATCTCCTCCACAGGGCAGATCTCAGGAAGATGCCTGTGGGACTCTCTGTGTGCTGGCTGGTGCAGTGCCTCTGCCTTAGGGTGCCCTCCCACCGTGTTTCTGCTTCCCTCTCCCAAGGATGAGCCTCAGGGAAGGGATTTCCCAAGTTAAACACTGAGATGTGTCCTTTCATCCACACAGAAATGCATGACATGGAGGGATGGCAGCTCTTCTTCCCCTGGCCACCTCCTCTGGAAAGAGAGTTTCCTCCTGGCCCTTTGCCTCGCTGCTGGGAGTGCTAATTAGAGGGCCAGTTAGTGTTCAAGGTCAATTGGGTTTGCACACTCGCTCCAGCAGGAATTGGAGGGAGCCCATCTCCTCATTTTGGGAGGTGAGAGGATGCTCCCTGTTCATCACCCCCCTGGCTGCCTGGCAATGCACAGTGCACATCTGGACTGCTGCTGTGCACATCTGTGCAGCCCTCTCAGGAATGATGGGGAGAGGGGAGGACCTCTGCCATAGTGCCTCCAGGGTTTGCTAATGGAGGGTGAACTCAGAAACGCTCAGATAGGAGGAAAAAAATGAGATTTGAGAGGGAATGGGGAAATGAAGGGTTTGGAATTGTTTAATTTGTGTTGTAGCAGCAGAGCTGGTGGTGGTTTTGCTGCAGTGGACAGTGGTAGGTCGAGGAGAGGGCAGGTCCCAAACAGCCAGTGCAAACATTCCTCAGCCAGCATCATCATCCTCACCCTCAGTCCCTGCTGCTGAATGTTGCTCCAGCTCCTCCAGCAATCCAGGCAGGAGCCCTCGGCCGTGTCTGGGAGCTGTGATGGCAGTCAGGGGGTGCAATATCCTCCCCAGGAATTGGTGTGTGCAGGGATAGGACTGGCAGCACGGGCGCAGCACGGGTGGATGTTGCACCATCCCACTTGACCTGAAAATTAGGCTTTTTTGGGTCTGGGACGGGTAACAGAGTCAGCTTTCCATGGTTGCCCCAAGTGCAAAGGCACAGGGAAACACCTCTACGTGGCTCTCCCCCAGCCCTGAGTTTCCTGTCAGGTGGGCTGTGCTCTGGGACCTGTGTCCATGCATGGAAAAGATTTTGTTCCCAAAGTGGGGGTCACCCTTCTGCCCACCCAGCATTCCCACAGCCCCCCACGATGCTGTCGGGATTTTGGGCACAAAGCAAGGACGAGACACAGCAGGAACTTGCAGAGCAGCCGATGCGGGACACAAGCACGCACTATTCCCCCCACTCTAAAAATCCCTGTGCATGCAGAAACATCCTTACAGGAGCGTGCACATGCCCTGGCAGACACAGGCACGTCCCACATCCCCTCCACCAGCCCTGCCTTGCCCACAGCCAAAGCTGCCTGTGTGAAATCTGTGCTGGGGGCATCCGCTTGATACCAGCTCCAGTGCAAAGCCGATGAGGAATGCACAGACTGGCAGTGCTGGACTGCATACTAATGGTGTGAGAGCTCGCAGGGAGCAGGGAAGAGAAAGGGAAGGAGCCAGACTGCAGCTCCTGGCTACCCGCGATTGATTTATTACCAGGTTTGCTGATGAATGTGTGAGAAACGCTATTGGTGATAAAGCAGAAAGACCGTAATTAAAGTAACAGCTTTCAGTTTTTAAGCACCGCTTGGGTGTTTTCTTCTCTCTGGCAAATTTTGTGGCTCGGTGCCGCTTGGCAGAGTCCTCCCCCCTCCATCCTGAGCCTAAGCTGCCTTTTGGCTCCAGCCTGGAGGGGCTGAGCCCAGCCTGGCAGTGAGTGAGGGGCAGGTTACTGTGTGATTTGGTCAGTGGCTGATTTGGAGAGGGAATATGGGATTTTTGGAGCCCATGGTGGCATCTGTGTGAGGAAAATTCCTCTCCTCTTGCACTTGGCAGAGGGGCTGGGCAGGATCTGAGTGGGTACAGGGCACTGATCTCTTCCCTGGTGTGGGGATCGGGATTTCCTTTAAAACCTTGCTGCACCTTGTGGAACGTGCTCAGCACCTTCCTTGTAAGTGGTTGCCTGGGTTTTATGCATTCCCATGGTTTGCTCCTGCCCAGACCAGGAGCTTTCTCCTTCCTCCTGTGCGTGTGCAGGTCCAGTCCAGCTCAGCTCAGCAATGTGAGTGCTCCCCACCTGCTCCACGACTGGCTACGAGCACCTTTCCCAGCACCAACCCACTCAGGGGCTGCCAGGGTGTGGGATCAGAGAATGTGCTGCCTAGTGGGGTGCAGAGCCAGCGATCCACAGAAATATCTGGTGCCCTCAGGTAGTAAAAGGAGCAGAGAGTCACCCCATGCCCTGGCAGCGAGTGGTGGTGATGGATGGGCTGGCAGATAGAAGGGTACGTGTGGTGAGGGATGGGGGAGAGGAGGTGAGAGCTGTGCTGATGACAGATGGACAGGCGAGGGGGGTGTGTATGGATATATATGTGGATATACACGCAGGTGGGTAGGGAAAGGGTCTCTCTGATGAGAGATAGATTGGGAGAGATGGATGGATGGGATATTTATAGTGATGGCGAGGTAGATAGAGCTGGATGTGTGTTGATGAATAGGTGGATGATGGATAGAGGGCAGGGACTGTGGGAGCTGGCGAGCTAAAGGGTATATATGGTGCTAGATAGATTAGATAGAAGGATGTATGTGATGATAGAGAGATAGTATAAGCAGCAGCCTCCGAGTCCCCAGCAAACTGCTGCTTTTGGCTACTCCGAGCTCCGGTGTAATCTCATTGTGCGCTGGTAAATTCCTTATCAAGGCAGCTTCTCTATTTAAAAAAATGAAATCTCCTTAAAAGAAAATAAATAAAATAAAAAGGCAAAAGCAGAGATCCCCAGCAGCAGCAGCAGCACTTGCCGACTCCTCCGCCACCAGCGCTGACCCGGGCTGGCCGTTTCCATGATGACAAATTAACTGAGGCTCTGCAGCAGCTCCCAAGTTTTTCCATCCGCCCTGGAGCCGCCAGGGAGATGCTGTCCCTTGGCTCCCACCTCTCGGGCAATGTCCCCACGGCATCGCAGCGAAAGGGGTTGTCTCCCCGTTCTCAGCGTGTTTTTGGCGAGGCGCGGTGCGCTCACTACGAGAAGGGCTGGGAGATGAGCGCTGGCTCCTCTCCCTCTCCCTGCCTCCTTTCCCTCTCCCTGCCTCCTTTCCCTCTCCCTGCCTCCTCTCCCTCTCCCTGCCTCCTTTCCCTCTCCCTGCCTCCTCCTGCAAACAGCTGAGGAGCCCCAGGGACAGATTGTGCACAGAGGAGCCCGAACTTCCAGCCTGCGGGATGCGGTGCTTTCCCCTTCTCCCCGAGCAGGCAGGCAGACTCCAGACGTGCGAAAGTCTGGCATTCCTCTGTGCCGATGGCAATTAAGACGTGCTAATGGGTTCAGACGAGCACCTAAAAAATGTGGATGTTTCGCTTGAGCCTTCTGGAGGCTTTCGCTCATCTGCAAACGCTCCTGCTGGTGGGAGACGAAAGCGCTCCGCGGCACAGACGCCTTCTGGAGTGGCATCTGGAATGACCCCTCCATCCCACACCGGGCCTGGAAGGTCGGGGAGCCCTTGAGATGTTTTCATCTCAAGGAGGGGTGACTTCAGCCTGCCTTGGGGATGCTGTGACATCCATCGCCCTGTCTGTGCTGGGCTTTCTGCCGGCTGGGACACGGGAGAGGGGGCAGGAGGGATGCAGCTCCACGCTGTTCCAGGGAGTTATTCCCACAACAGCCGGGCGCTGTTTGGAAAGGATTTGGTGGAAAACACAGCTCAGACCTGCTGGCTTCGCTGTCTCAGGTTGCTGATGAGAGGGAAGGTAATTAGGCTCTCCCCTTGTTCGTAGGTTCACCCAAGAGCTGGTTGAAGGGGTGGGTTCCTCTGGTGGTTCTCAGCACAGCAGCTGGGGTGTCCTGGTGGATGTTCAGCACCTGGAGCCACGGGTGTCCTCAAACCATGCAGGGAAAGGCTGTAGCTGATGTTTCCTGGCTGGATTGCAGGCTCTGCATTTTGTAGACTCACAGAATACTTTGGGTTGGAAGGGACTTTAAAGCTCATCCCATTCCACCCCATGCCATGGGCAGGGACACCTTCCACCAGCCCAGGTTACTCCAAGCCCCGTCCAACCTGGCCTTGGGCACTCCCAGGGATGGGGCAGCCACAGCTTCTCTGCCCAACCTGTGCCAGGGCATCATCATGCTCCCAGGGGAGAATTCCCTCCCAATATCCCATCTAACCCTGCCCTCTGGCAGTGGGAAGCCATTTGCCCAGTCCCTGTGTACATCTCATCCCCCTTTGGACACCACATCCCATAGTCACTGCTCCAGATACTCCAGAGTTCAGGAATAAATAATATAAGGAGCCCATGTGATGCTGGTTGACTTCTCTTTCCATTTAGCCCTTTGAAAACCAGTATAGACCAACTTCTAGAGAATCTGGGTTCCCCTTTCCTAAAGTGGCAATAAATCCACGCAATTATCAAGTGTTTCCAGCAGTCTGACAGTCCCCTGGCTAAGGAGGGGATCCCCTCCCATGCACTGAGACATGGGGAGAGGCATCTCCATGCAAATCTCTCTCCCCTCCTGTGGCAACTTGGTCTCTTGATCAGTTCTGACAGCCCAAGTTTTGTCAGCCAGACGCATTTAAGGCAAGAAAGAAAAAAGAAAAAAAAAAGAGGAAAAACAGAGCAAGTCAAAGCAAGCTGGAGATGTGATTGGGGGAAGGGAGAAGGAATAAGAAGTAGGAGGAAAGGGAATGTCCCTGGAGACAGCAGTGAATATGTAAACTTTCTCGATTTCCTCTGCCTACTCATACCTCTGTGTGTTAACAACTAGACAGACATCTTGTATATATTTGATAAATAAGCCTCTCCATTTATTCAGAGGAGTGAATTTGTAGCTATTATGATTCAAATGGCATGACAGGTTCTGGATTGTTGTATTTTTTTGCTATTGAGTTTACAAAAAGGAAAAAAAAAAACAACATGAAAATTGCAAAATTCAAAGCAATTTTCTTTGGCTATGGATGCTCACAATGCACAGATGGAGAGATACAGTTATATATATATATACAGAAATAATACAAAAGCCAGTCCGAGTGCCTCTTCCCTCGAGACAGGAGGATGGAGGGGCGCAATAAATAATTTAGAAATTGCTCCCACCACTTGATTCAGAGTGATGGATCTGGCATGTGTTCCAACAAGGCACATGCTGTATTCATTACCCATTGAGCTACATTTTAATTTCTCCCTCATTAACCTTATCTGTGACTGGGGTTGTGCATCAAGTCAAATCCTTCGGATGTCAATCAATTCATTAGATGGTTGTTTAGTTTGTCATATGTGCTGTTATCGCTTATTAGGCTGCCACGCCGATCAATCAATCAAAAGGCAGCGAGGAGCTGGCTGGAAGGGACATGGGCAGGCACAGTTCCATGGATGGGGCTGCCTGGAGCAGAGCCCATGCCTCTGAAAGGAGCACGGCTGCTTTGCACACAGGGAGGGGGAGAATTCAAAGGCATTCACATGGTTCCCATTGAAAACCACGGCTTTGTTTCAGGTCATTGAAGCAAGTTATAGGCACATAAAAATAATAAGAAGAAGGTTGGGTGAGTGTTTACCATCAGGACTGAAAACTTGGTACAAAGGATGTTGTATCACCTGCTTGCTGATGTGGAAAGTCTTCCTTCCTGAGTGTTCCTGCCTCTGTTTCCACCTGATATTTGCTTCCTGAAGAGTTTATTTCCACTGGTGGCACTATGGGGGAAGCATAAGAGCACTTATATGAATGCTAGATGTAAGCTGGAGTGTGCCCAGGTGGCCAAAGGCATCCTGGCTTGTGTTTGGAATAATTTCTTCATCCAAAGGGGAGCCACAGGCTGCCCATGACACTGCTGGAGTCACCAACCCTGGAGGGATTAAAAACATGTGCATGTGGCACTGGTGGGACATGGTTTAGTGGTTGGTTTGGCAGTGTTGGTTGGTTTGGTGATCTCAGAGGGCTTTTCCAACCTGAATGATTCCATGATTCTAAGGCATGGAGAGCTTGGATTCATTTCCTTGGCTACCAGAAACTCCTGTGCCAGCCCCAAACTCCTGCATGGAGCAGCCAGGACCCCGTGACAGCCCAGCAAAGGGCTGCAGGTGATGCTACACCCCAGCTCCCCATCAGTATCCCTGCTCACTGTCCCCAGTGTGTGTGTGCTGTCACCAGGGCTGTGGCTGCTGGACAGCTGAGCCTCTCCAACAAAACAAAATAGGGGCATCCAGAGAAACTGTGGCTGCCCCATCAAGGCCAGGTTGGACAGGGCTTGGAGCAACCTGGGCTAGTGGAAGGTGTCCCTGCCCACGGCAGAGGGTGGAAGGATATGAACTTTAAGGTCACTTCCAACCCAAAGCATTCTATGATTTTATGAAATACCAGTTCAGGCTTGTGTGCACTTTGCTTTCCACATCAGTGGCACTGGATGCTGCACACCTGGGAAATGATCCCTCTGTGCCTCAGTCTGGGCAAGCTGTGAAGTCCTTGGCCCCAAGCCGAACTCTTCCCACAGACCTGGTGAATCCTGTCCTGCTCCAGGAGGCAAAGCCCCTTCTCCTCCCACTTTGTGCCCCTGGCACCCCCTAATGAGCTGCTTTTTGACCTGGGCATCCTTTCCCTAATGGCGAGGCAGGGACAGACAGGACTCAGGTAGCACGACTTCATCTCAGATGGAGCAGTGAGAGGGGAGGAAGAAATATCCATCTCTTTGCTTACAAAGTGCAGCTGGGTCTGAAGCCATTCAGAGGAAATGGCTGTGGATCCCCTCCCGTGCCATTCTTCAAAAACAGAGCCATTCTGCTCCAAGCACTCTTCCAGGATTCATTTGAAACCCTCCATTGTAGCTCAGCGGCTGTTGGGTTTGGAGCTCAGGAGTTGGCAGCTATTAAGAGGTTCTGCTCCTGCCACAGGTGTCCTTTGGAGACAGTGCCTCTCTATTATGGGACAGCAGGTAGATGCCACCACTCAGCATCGGGGAGGCCTGGAGAAGCAATCCTGCCCAGGCGCCGGCGTTTCAATTAACTGGCAAGACAGCCAACATTTCAGCACCTGTACATCTCTCTCCGTAGCAGCCAGGATGTATTGTATTATAAATAACAATAAGCAGGCCCAGTCAAAGGCTGTAATTGAATCTCTTCATTTTGCTGACTCGGGTGAAAAAGCCCCTTTGAGTGAATTATGCCGCGGGTCTGGGTAATTTGGGCGACACGCGAAGGTAACACGCTCGGTGTAATTAAAGCAAACATCCATCCCTGTCGGTGCCACTGCCCCCAGGGCACCCCGGAGCTGCTTGCATGGTTTGCCACGGGGACATCCTGCTGGTGGTGGGGGAAGCATCACTCAGGTCTTCAAAATATGCCTTCCCTTGAAGGATGATCACTGGTGAGGGTTGCCCGTTGAAGAGGGAAAGCAAATTCCCTCCCCTTGGCATGGGGGCATGGAACAGAGCAAGCAGGGAATGGGGACTCACTGCTCCTCCATCCTCATGGTTTTTCCTTCCCGTGTTGCCCAGCTGTTCCCAGCCTCCAAAATCCTCATTTTTCTGCTCACAGAGACCTCCTTCTTGCTGGTGATCTTCTGGGAGGTGTCCACTATGCCCCCCAGCTGTGAGCCCAGCCTTAAGCAAGTTGTATGGATTTAAGGAAATACTCTTACTCCTTTTGTGGCTGAAACAGAATCCTACCAACAGGAATGAGCTGTTCAGTCGACCTTCACTTGGGGTGGCAGCTCAGGATGTCTTCTGGCAAATGGAGAGAGCCAAAGGTTGATGCTTCCAGTTCCCTTCCTTCCCTTGAGCCTGGCTGCTCTCAGCACACCCCCCCTCATCCCTCCTCTCCAATCCAAGCCAGGCATCTTCCCAGGGCCAGCACATTTTTCAGCCCAAATTTTTGCACTGACAGAATATATTACATCTGCACCGAGGTAGAATGTAAAGTGAGGAGGAGCCAAGAGGGGAGCGCAGGGAAATGAGGTTTTCTCCACCATGGGAGCACAGGGTTAAATCAGCAGCTGCAGCCAGAGCAGCTTGGTCCCTCTGTGCTGCTGCAGGTTTTCTTGGAGGTTTTTGTTGAGAACACACTCCACCTTTTTTTTTCTTTTCCCCTCTAGAAGCCACTTTGTATGTCACTTGCTTTTTCTTTCTTTTTTTTTTTTTTTTTTTTTTTTTTTTGTTTTTATGTTAAACATCCATTATTTAGAAACTGCTGGAGCCTGGAAACCAATTTCCGTGCTTATTTCAAAGAGTTTGCAGCGTTTAGGTAGTTATGTACAGGCTATTACATGGACTGACCATGGGAAAACAGAGCCTGGCAGGGCTGGGTGGTGAGGGACCCCTGGCAGGCAGGCAGGGGGGTAAATATGGGATAACTCCTGTCTGATGGACCCCTGTTCCTCAGGATGACTAGGGGATGAAAATCACAGAGGACAGAAAGCAGGGTTGCTTTTAGGAGAGGGTCCTGTGCTGGAGGAGGGGTGGGAGCACATATTCTCCCCCCAGAAATGGGGTTTGTGGCGGGCAGCGTTGCCTCACCCCTGGAAATCCTTGGGATGCTGAGCTGCATGCCCAGATGGGAACATGGCTGTGTCCTTCGCTGTTCTTGGCTTTGCAGGGCTCAGCATGTAAAGCAGCAGATCCCTGCGGATGCTTTAAGCTACTCAAGGGATTAGGCAGGGTTATGAGCAATCCCAGGACACAGGAGAAGTGGAGGCAGCTTGCAGCCAACCTCCTCCTCCTCCCCTCCCACCAAGTTAAGGAGTGGAGGGATCTTTTCATCTCGGTTTTGCCATTTTTGAGTGGTGGTTGAGGAAGCACCTGATGCAGGAGGACTCCCTCTTCCCAACAGACCATGCTGATGACATTTAGGGCCGGGGAGGTGGCAGGAGGGAAATCCAGGATTGAGGGATTGAGTTCATCCGTCTTGTAAGCCCGTCAAAGTCAGCGGAGTGGTGGCAGGAGCGGGGCTGGCCGGGTGCATTCCCGGCCTGAGAGCAATCCCTCAATGCTATTGACTCCGTGTAACCCCCAGCTGAGCTGCCTGACAGTCACACCAAGCCCTGCGTGGGCACCTGAGTCACAAGGATCCCTCCTGGTGCCACTTTGGTGGCTGGGGAGCACCGCAGAAGTCACCACCGCAAGGGCACGTGGACAAAGGGAAGAGCTGTCCCAGCAGGACATGCTCCTTTTCCCCTTGTTAAGCCCAGAGTCTTTTATCCTGCGATTTCAAAAGAGCTGAAAAAGATCAGTCAGTGGCATTATCTCTGCTTTTTGCAAACTGAGCCAAGGTAGCAGAGCTGAGCTGGGGTGAAACGAGCCCCTGCCCTCCCCAGGTGCTCCCAACCCTCTCAAAACTTCCCAGGGTGCCAACATGTGTTAGCTGGGGTCTGCAAGGGGTGTCACCTGTGGGGCGTCCCCCATCCTTCTGCCCTTTAGAAAGCAAAGACAGAACCACAGAATCACAGAATGGTTTGAATTGAAGCGACCTTAAAGATCATCTTGTTCCACCCCCTGCCTTAGGCAGGGACACCTTCCATTAGTCCAGGTTGCTTCAGCCTGGCCTTGGACACTTCCAGGGATGGGGCAGCCACAGCTTCTCTGCCCAACCTGTGCCAGGGCCTGCCCACCC
>JAWWEE010000062.1:2352163-2377669 GCA_035221455.1 Xenops minutus
CCAGGGCAGTGGGCACAGCCCCAAGGCTGCCAGAGCTGCAGGAGGGTTTGGATGATGCTCTGGGGCACAGGGTGGGACTCTTGGGGATGGTCCTGGGCAGGGCTGAGGGGTGGACTCGATGATCCTTGTGGGTCCCTTCCAGCTCAGGATATTCCATTATTCTCTGATAAGATCAGCATCACTGTGGGCAGAAGGCAAGGTTCATACTTCCCTCTCTCACTTTGCTGGCACAGCTGGTTTGTACCACCTGATACTGAGAACGACTTGCTGTGTGTCACAGGGAGCTCTTTGGCCCTCTCTTCGTGGTGATGCTGAGCTGAGTGGGCTGAACCTGCTCAGGTGGTGATGCTGCACCCCTGGGACCTTCTAGAGACGGTGCTACCTCTGGCAAAGGTGAGCAGAGCAGCGAGGGAGGGGGTGAACATGTGGCAGAGCACCATCATTTTATGCAGGATGCTGAAAAATAAATGCTAGTTCAGGTGGGAATAAATGCCAGTGTTGGAGGAGCTCCACGGGGAACAAACCCCATGAATGCATTGATTTGTTCTTCTGATGGTTGTTTTTTCTAAACAAAAGGAGAAATGGATTGTGTCTGAAACTCCTGAAGAGCTGAGCCATAAGACACAGCACACAAACACATCTCCAGGGATGGAGCAGGAGCTTCTCCCCTTGATACAAAACCCCTCTGAAGTGATGTTTACATGCAGTCCTTCTCTTAGCCCCCAGTGAGGGTGCTCCGAGCCTTCCTTTCTCCCCTTGGTGCTTTGGAAGGGGTTGATTGCATTTCCAAACTTCTCAGCCATGAGAAGGAAGAACATTCAGCTGACAGCTGAGAGGACTGGGCTCACCCAACCTGTGGAGCTCAGCTTGGGCTAAACCTTCAAGAGATCCCAGCAAAACTCCCCGTAGGCTCAGTGGCATTGATTTCCCTGCAGACGTAATGAGCCTTAGCAGCTCTGTCAGCTGCACATCTTTGATCTCCACTTTACTACAAGTTTCCTTATCTCTCCAAAAAGCTCTGACTTTTGGTTCCCTGTCAGTTGATTCTCTCATTTTTTGGTTTTCCTGAGACAAGCACTCTGGCGCCTGACTTGGGTGTTTGTGTCTCTCCCGGCTCTTGAGGAGGGTTCTGTTGTTAGTCCCCGATCCAGTTCCCCCTTGGCAGACCTGGATGTTCTCACACCTGCCCATGATGATGCTGTTGGCCAGTGAGGCCCTAGAGGTGAAGTCACCCCAACCACAGGAGGCTCTTCAGGTGCTGGTGAAGGGAAGAGGTGCAAAGGAGAACTTGTACAATGAGTGTGATGAATCACAGAATCACTTAGTTTGGAAAAGATGTCTGAGATCATCAAGTCCAACCTTTGAGCCACCACCACCAGCCCATGGCACTGAGTGCCACGTCCAGTCTCTTCTTAAACACCTCCAGGAATGGTGGCTCCAGCACCTCCTGAGGTGGATGGAGATGCCCCTGGATGTGCACCCCTGGCAGGGTTTGAACATGCAGCTGTAGAAGACATTGTGTGGGCTCAAGGACGGGCTGGGGTGGCTTTCAATTGCCTGGCAGGCAGTGATGGATTGGTCACTTTGGGCTGGACCCTTCACAGGGCAGGCTGATGTCACCAGCCAGGCCTTCAGTGGCCATGGGTCACTCGTGTTTTATTGCCTGTGCCCATCCCTGGTGGGAGCCCTCCTGTGCAGCTTCCAGAGAAAAGGGTAAGATCATCAATCTCCCCCAGCCCAATCCCTGCTCCGGTGCTGGAATCGGCTCTGCTGGGAGTGTCACTTACCAATCCCACCGCAGAGAAATATTTCTGGTGACAAGTCTAATTCATTAATTGTGGTTGATGATGTCACATGCAATTGCAGTGGCAAGAGGCAGAGGGGATGATAACAGGAGGATTCCCCACCCTCCCTGCTCTTCATGTCCTTCAGCAGAGCCCGTTCTGACATCCCATTAGCAGCGAAATGCATTCGTGCCCACACAGCAAAGGCTTTGCAACCCTCTGGAAACAGGACTGCAATTTTGATGAAGTCTGCCTGGGTTGATTTCCTGGGAAAACAAAAACAAGATATTGAAAGCAAACAGCTTTCAAAAATTGAGTGGTGTAACGGTAAACTTGTAATTTGGGACTGGTTGTTATATTTACCATTGCAAAGATCAATCTATAGCTTTTGTGAGCCCAGCCTTGAGAACTTATTTTAATCACTGGAAGCTAATCTCATTTCCAAGCCTGAAAATGGTCCCAAACATTGAAATTATATGTTAATACACAGAGATTGACAAAAGGAAGCTGCTTGTATCGACTTGGAATTAATGAAGCAATTCAGCAATGAACAATAACACTGGCAGGAGGTGTTAAGGAGAATTGTTGCAGTTGTTAAATTTTGGCACCGAGAGGTCTCGTTGCTCCGAGGAGACGGTCAGATCACAGCAAAAGGAAAATTACCTGGGAACTTCGGAGTTATTTAGTTAGTCTGAGTGCAGGGGAAAACAGGGAAATGCTGGTGGAGGGACTCCTGGTTATCCACGGGTGCTTTTCTGCCCTGCTGAGGGAAGAGTCCTGTCTGCATTCCTGTGATGTGGGAGAAATAACACATTCCTTGTCCAGGCTGGGCTCCACCTGCTGCAGACTGGAGTGAAGAGCTGTGTGTTACAGCAAAGACAGCTCTGGGGCAGAATGGTCCTGGTTTGCAGATCCTGAGATGGAATCACAGAATATCCTGAGCTGGAAGGGACCCATAAGGATCCAGTCCAGCTCCTGGACCTGCAGAGACACCCCAACAATCCCAGCACATTGCCCAAACACTCTTTGAGCTCTGGCAGCCTTGCAGCAAAACCCCACAGAGTTTTACAGGGTAGTGGAATATTTTGCTTTTGCTGTGGGTTCCCCCTTTTCCTGTGACTCCTGGTAATCCAGACTGGTTCAGGGTTTCTTGCTGCAGCTGCAAAGTGCTGCATGGTTTGTTTGGGCTGCTGACAGCACCCAAGTGTTTCTCCTTCCCCAGGATTCAATGTGTGCTCCTTGGTGGGCAGCACCGTGAGGGCTTGAAAGTGCCTGAGCTGGGCTTTGATTCTTTGGCCGGTGATCCAGACCAGCTAAGAGACAGAAAGCTTCACATCAGTAAGGAAAACATGTGAAGAAATAGAGTTTCTGTTCTTTTGAATGAAATTCTCAAGTAAGGCTACAGAAAGATGCCAAGATGTGTTGCTGCTGTTAACATCCCGAGCCTTTGAACTCGTACATGCAATACTTGAGAGACCAATTTGAAGCAACTGAATTCAAGGCACAGCAAAAACGCTTTAGAAGCTGCTTCCTGACAGTGATAAACATGTGGAACAGGGAGGTGGCTGCCCAGTGGATTTTGAAGTAGCTGCTACTGAAACTGCTCCTTCAAGGGAGCCACAGTTGAAAGTTGGAGCATGTTCAGCAATTATTGACTCGCTGATTGATGGCTTTGTAAGATGAAGGGGACATGGAAACATCAACCCTGCTTTCCTTACAGATGACAGAGATTCTGCAGAGGACCTTCAAGGGGGGACATGGTCCCCCCTTCTCTCAGCACCAGAGTGGAAAACACAGCTGGTTTGGGAACGTGCATCTTCCTCAGCATCCTGGGAGCAGGGGAATTGATGTCCATGGACAGGTCTTTGCTCATCAGTCTTCAACTTCAAACGGATTTCGCATTCCCTGGTGTTAATCCATCCTTCGAGGCCTTTCTTGGCTGGGAGAAAGCTGCATGTGCTACTTCCATGCATGTCTAGACTTGCAGTGTGTGGTTTTAGGGATGCAGGAGACTGTCAGAAGTTTTCTCTTCCCCCCACCCCCCACCCCCCTTTCCTTTACAGTAGAAGGAAGCAGAGCTGTTTCTGCATCCCACTGGTAGTTTTTCCTGGAGCTCTGTTAGTGACAAAGCTTTGTTGAGGTAAAATACTTTGAAATTACAGCCTTTTCAGGTTTGGTACCTGGCTGGGGGTCCCAGAGAGGTGGGGGATCTGTTTTGGTTGGATTAAATACAGGTGGTTTATATTCACCAAAGTGAAGTAAAGTTTCATGTTGATCTGTCATGAGGATACTGCAAACAAAATGTTTATTTTGAAATCTCAAAATGACTAAAAACATAGATAACTTTTTCCTTGCAATAAAGAATGCTGGGGCTAGAAAATGCTTTCATTTCATAAGCTGAAGATGTTCTCTGAATGCAGCTCAGGTTTGAAAAATTACTTCATGCCCCTTTTCTGCCTTTTTTTATTTGTCAGCCCCCCTCAAAATCCCGAACTCTGGGAAAATGTTGGTTTGGGGCAGCACTGCTTTGAATTTTAGGCTGGAAAAAATTCAGAATCTCCATGTGAAGTGTCCCTGAGGATCCTGATACCCCTATTTATCACCATGCTCTGCCTGTGGATCTCAAATATCTCTGCATTCCCTTGGTTCAGAGCAACATTATCACATTTTTAATGATGGGTGATAATTTCTCTGAGTCAGGGGATGAAGGTGGGGCTCAGATAGACTCCAGTTCAGAGCAGCTGTGTTCAAGCCTTGGGTTTTAACCACAGGACCATCTTTCTGCTCTGAGAAGCTAATTTGGGATCAGAGATGCAATGTGGGTTTAAACTGTAGTGTGAGCTGTGATTTTGGGGAATTGAAACCTTAAGCTAGCACTTGTTCCCAGGTGCTGATGTGCCCCCGGGTATGGAGGGTCTGTGAGCAGGGGCAGCATCTCTGCTCCTTGAAAAATCGATGTTCAAGACTTTGGTACCTGAAAACCCAGCAGGCAGGAGCTGTGGGTGCCACCAGGATGAACTGGCACGTTAAATGCAGCTCCACACCACGGGAGGTGTTGTCCAGGGTGCAGGTACAGGGATGGACCATGCTGTGTGATGCCTCTAATGGGTGTTCCTGGCTGTGCATTCACAGGGTGTCACACTGCCCTGGCAAAGGGAAGTTGGGAATTAATTAAAGCTACCTCAGTGCATCACACTGTAAAAGGGGGAAATATACTCTTAAAGTCAATGTCAGTCTTGGGTGAATAAAACCAGCCCCACAGCTCGCTGGTGTCATGCACAGCAGTCCAAAAATTGCTTAACCCATGTGCCAAGGAAATATGGTGTCTCTTGGAGGGATCTGTTATAAGAGATTCCTGCCAAATCAGTGGCAAAAGGCCCAGGTCTCACTGGCTGCCTGGAATTTAATCCTGTCCCTATTAGTCCCTCAGGTTGGTTCAGTGTTCTCTTAGCTCTGGGCTGGCAGGGCTGCTGGTGTTGGCTTTCTGCTGAGAGCTCTGGGAGGAGGAGGATGAGCTCATTGCATCTATGCTGGATGCCTGGACCATCCCTGGACTGCTGTGGGATGCTGGCTGCAGGCAGGACTGAGTGCCTGGCACAGATGCCAAGTGCCAGCACCTCCAGGGAACCACGGGTTGGTCTGGGCTTAAATCCCAGTGGCATTTCCAATGGTACTTATGAGGCTGAGAGTGGCTGTGCAAGTGCAGAGTGATGGCATTGATGAGGTTTAGGTGGAAGAGGCTGCCCAGGGAAGTGCTGGAGCCACCATCCCTGAATGTGTTCAGAAAATGCAGGTGACTTGAAGGCGTGGTTCAGTGGTGGCCTTGGCAGTGCTGGGGAATGGTTGGACTCGATGTCAGAGGGCTTTTCCACTCCAAAGGATTCTGTGTTGGATCTGTTGTATTCCTGGGGCTGGATGCCAGCAAACCCTCCTGGTGATGCTCATCTTTCTCCTCATCAGGGCTGGTTTTTGGCTGGGATGCTCCTGGGCATTGCAAGGCTTCATTTTTGAGGAAAGATGCTGTATCTCAACCTGTGAAATGTTGCATCACATGTGAAATGGCCTTAACTTTATTTTTATAGAACCACAGGATGGTTTGCTTTGGAAGGGACCTTAAAGCTCATATCATACCACCCCCTGCCATGGGCAGGGACACCTTCCACCAGCCCAGGTTGCTCCAAGCCCTGTCCAAGCTGGCCTTGGACACTTCCAGGGATGGGGCAGCCACAGCTTCTCTGCCCAACCTGTGCCAGGGCCTGCCCACCCTCCCAGGGGAGAATTTCTTCCCAATATCTCATCTATCCCTGCCCTCTGGCAGTGGGAAGCCATTTGCCCAGTCCCTGTCTACTCCTCATCCTCCTTTAGGACAACACATTCCCTGGTTTCCAAAACCAGCACAATGTCCTTTATGTGCTTTCCCCAGGATCAGGATCCAGGGTTTTCTCTATTAAGAGCATCACAGAGTTATCATTTAAGCACTGGTTCAGCACAAGTGCTGCTGGAGCCATCCAAGCTTTCTGCCAATTCCCATCCTGTGAACACTCCTAAAAGCTCTTAAACCTCCATAATCCTTAATCCAGTGGCCACACACCTTTTCCCAGTGGAGATGCACAGGCTGTGGGAACGGCCCAAGAGTTTGATGAGTACAAATCTACATCCCACACGTCGCCTTAGGCCTTGTGTCACTTCATCCCGAAAATCTGGCAGAACACCCGGCGCAGTGAAAACCTTCAAAAGAAAAATCACTCCCCCAGGGAATGGGGATGCGGTGATTGCTCCCAGATTGGCAGGTTGGAGCTGAGGAGCTGCAGGACATGCTGCAGAGGGCTGATAACTGGCCCCCCTTCAGGGATGCCACCTTGGGGCATCATGAAAAAACAGCAGCCAAAGTGGTCCTGGTCCCCATTTGCAGTGGGAGCTCAGGCCAGGCGTGTGCATCCCAAAATTTGGCTCTGCCTGTTCCCCCCTCCCCAAACCCCCCCCTCCTTTTCTCTGTGATCAAGGTGTTGTAAGAGATAGGGAGAGGAGCAGTTTGCAGGCACAGCAATGCCTGCACAGAGGTCAGGAGCTGAGTGTGCTCCATGAGCAGATAAGTTACCTGTGAAGGGAATGACTTCAGGGATTGGATTGCAGTTGCCCAACTTGGTTACGTCAAGATAACATCGTGGTTTGAGACATCGATCACTTCAAAGGAACCTGCAGAGGGATTTTAATGCCTCGCAAATTGCTTTTCCTTCTATTCAATTTACATTCACGATTGCACAGAGCATATTTAGGAGCTTTCCAAACTGCCACAAACAATGACAAATCTCTCCTGAAACGTTCTCCTGTTGCAGTAAATTTGACCTGACAAAAGAAAGGGAGAAGCTTCAGCCTCCTTCAGTTCCATAAGGGTCTCTTAACCCCGTGGTGAGCTGAGCTTTGGGCACAGGGAAGAGCTTTGCTGTGATGCTGCAGCATCCAAGGGCTGGGTCAGGATGGAGAAGTCACTAATCCTGAAATCACATCCCTGTGGAAAGCCTTGCTGATAGAGCTGGAGCCTCTCAAAGGGCTGCTGGTGTAGATTAAATAGTGTAGATTCCTGGCAGGGGGATATAGAGCTGCCCTTGCCACTGGAGACAGGGTGAGGAAAGACAGGGATCATTTCTGCAGGAAGAAAAGCCCTTGCTTTAGTTGGGGTGGTGAGGTTGAGCCCTGGGCCCAGTGCCCATGGCAAGGACTGTTTGCCATCCTGCCTGGCACAAAAATGACTGGATTGAGAAACTGGACTGAGGACTCAGCTGGGAAAGTAGGAATATGCAGCAGGACTGGGATTCATAGAAGAGAGGCCCTTCTAATGCAACAGTGAGTTTTTTTAGGCAGGTTTTTCCAGGGATTCTGGCTGTGGCCAGGGGCACGAGGAGGTGCCTCTGCATTGGAATGTGTTTCTCTCTGTCAGACAGGATTGAGAGCTCCACCAGCCCTCTCATGGCCTCTCTGGTCCTGCCCAGCCCACCATCCCATGGGATTTGGGCTAATTGAAATGTAATCAATATGGCAGTGATTGGTTTAATGCTGAAAGAGGATCACTTTCTCCCATGAGAGGGACACACTGCCCTGATATCTGGGGAAATACGAGTCTACAGCCTCACCTGGGGATCTCAGTCATGCTATTTTGGGATTCCCAAGCTGCCCCAGCGTGGCTGGGTCTGACCCTCATAGTTTGGGAGACACAACACACCTTCTACATTTGGGTATTATGTTCCCAGTGGCCTCTTTGTTCCCATACCCATGGGTTTGGCATGGGTGCCTTTCCTGTGGCTCCTGATGGAGACAGGGCTGGAAAAGGAGTGCAAATACCAGGAGAAGGGAAGGATATTTTTCCAAGGAGTGTCCAAAACCCACTTCTCTCCAGCACAGCTTTTTCCTGGGCTTGCCAGCCACTAAGCCTTGGTCAGGCAAAGAACCCTCTCACCTGTGTTATTATTTCATTAAAGCTGTTAATTCTGGCCCTGCCTCTGTATATTCATGAGCCTGTGGTGTCCTCCTGCTGCCGTGGCCAGCCAGGAGGAGCTGTCATTAGGGCCCACAGCAGGAGCACATCCCAAAAACAGGAGGATGCTGTGCTCAGCTCAGCCTCACTCCCCTCCAGCTTGAACCTGCTGGTTCCTGGAGCCTTTAAAAGCCACTGCAGAGATGCAGTGGGTTTGCTTTGAAGCTCCCAGTGGGTTTTTCCAGCAGCATTTGTTGCCCCGAAGGACTTCAGCAAACCCACATGGCTCCTGCTTGCTCGGATGCACCTGGGTGAGCCCCCAAAGCACCCCTAAGCTCAGCAATTAGTTTCCCAAGTGGAAATCTGAGCTTGCAGAGGCCAGCTGAGCTCCTTGGCGTGGCCAAGGCATCGTAGTGAAGTATTTTGGTGTGTTCGTGTCCATCTGGTACCTGCCAGAGCGTCTCCTGCTCTGATAGAGACAGAGATTTCAGCTGGGACGTGTCAGCCTTGGATGGATTAAGGAGTTTTGGCATCACTCCTGGCACCTTTTTATCTCTTTCCTCCACGAGGCTCTGATCACAGGGATGACCGTGCTGGAGGGGAAAGCAGCAATCCAACATGGCAAGGAGTAAAGCTCCTCCAACACAGCAAAACCTGTTCCCAAAGCCCCGAGTGTGGACAAGCTTCCCAAGTCCTTTCATTCAGCTGGTGCTTCTCTTTGGGGATGGCATGTTTGGCTCTTTCCCTGATTCTCCTGTGCTTTTGGGGTCTGAGATAAAACCTTTCAGTATTCCTCATCTATCCCAGGACTCTGGGAGGGCTCTGAGGAGCTGGAGGCTGTGGTGGTGTTTGTGCTTTCCAGCTGGAGGGGGATGCAGTGGGGCAGACTCCCTGCATGGGATCTGGCACTGCCACGTGATCCATGTCCCAGCTCTCTCCCCCTCATCCCTTCCTTTTTGGAGCCATGCAATAACAAAGCACAAAGCTGCTCTGTCCCACAGGCCTTCTTGCCCTTAGATGGCTCCAGAAGGCTGCCAGCCCCATTATGAGTCTTGATTTAATCCTGGCTTTTGTGTTTCAGTCTGAAAACCCTCCAGGCCATCAGGGCACAGAGTGTTAGGGATCTGGAGACACGTGTTCCAGCTTGTTCTGGGCTCCTGCTGAAATACTCCCATGGCTGTCACAACCATGGGCATGTGCTGGGATGCTCAGGCAGCAGGGGAGGACTTCCACCTGCTCTAGTGGAAGGTGTCCCTGCCCGTGGCAGGACTAGATAACCTTTAAAAGGTCCCTCCCAAGTCCAGTTGTCCCGTGATTCTATTCTATGATCTTGCCCAGATGTTTGGGACACCCAGAGAAAACAAACTGGTTTCATGCTGGCGTTTTCTCCCACGTGCTGCAGTTGGTCTGAGAGGTAAATTTGAGGCTCCAAAGAGTGAAGGAAGATGATCCATGGGTATGGCAGGGCTGGGCCCCTCTCCTGTCCAGGCACCTTATTTCCTTCAGCACATCTTTAACCTGCTCCAGATGCTTTCAGCTTTTAGGGGCTCAACCCCTTTCCCTTGGATAGCTCTAAAAAGGCACAGAGGAATTCTGATTTTCCAGCCTTCACTGGCTTATTTACTGCTTTTTCCATTCCAATCCAAGTTGGCACTGTGGAAAACATCCCAATTATATTCCCTTCCTGTGCCTTGCCCCCTTCAGAGCCAGCCCTCTCATCGAACACACCATGGCTGATCATTAATCTTCCAGGGCCCTTGAGCACTGCTGGTAAATCTGCCTGGCTGAAGTTGTGGAGTCTTCTCTGCAAAGGGCTTGAGAGGGTCCCCGAGGTGTCACCCAGCTGGTGGTGGCCGTGGCACAGTGTCACTGTGCTGGGTGACAAGGAGAGCAAGCACTGGGCTCTCCCCACCTCTGTGCTCTCCTCCTGGCTGGAGCTTGCCAGTTTGCGTTGCACAGGAAGGAATGGGAAAGTCATAAATCAATCTCGAGTGTTTCTCTTCTCTTTAGGGGAAAAATAATAACCCCAAACAAAACAAGGTCGGGAGAAAGGAATTCCTAATGACAAACTTACTTCAGCTGAGACACCAGGGGCTTCAGCAATATGAGATTAAACCTGCTGTGCTGAGACTCTATTACTCCATATATTACTGTGTGCTGCTGGACTGATGGTTCTCACAGGCGGAAATATAACCCTTGGAAATGTCAAAGCACATAATAAAGAGACCTAGCAGGGGAGGCTGGATGGCTCCAGGGATTGATAAAGCCTTTCCAGCACCGGCTCTGCTGTGAGGAGGGGGTGGGTGCCCACTGGAGCTCACACACTTTGCTGGTCCCTTTGTTAGATGGCTCCAAGGGAGAGGTGGCATGGGAGAAATTCTCCTGGAACAACTCTGTCTGGCTGAGTTTGCTTTGGAAATAAAGCAGGGATCTCCAAGTGAAAGCTTGGATGAATAGTCAGCTCCTTCTGCAGCCCTCAGCTCTAAGTGTTTGTCCCTGGGGTGAATGTCACGCTTATACCTCTTCATTAGCTCTTAATGCTCCCCATGTCCTCTTGGCATTGCAAATCCCTGGGGACAGACTGTTTCCCTGGGAGCCTCACTGGGTCTCCTGGGTTTCTCTGAGACCACACTGTAAATCTCTTGGGAAGGGGCTTCCCAGTGGCTCGTGGGTAGAGCCATCTCAAGGGGAAGGCAGCACACGGGGTCATCACCAAGGACCTCTTCACAGATCCACGAGGGTTAGGAAAAGCATTTCCTCCTGGGCATGTGGGTCTGTCATTCCTGTTTTTGGGAATGGGCACGAGCATGAGCTGCTGGGTGAGGAAGTGCTGCTGGGGCTGTGGTGCTGTGCCCAGAATCACAGCTCTGTGCAGCACAGGGTCCCTGCTCTTCCCAAAAATGCTGGTCAGCGGCTGTAAACTGTGAACCTTCCCATCTCTCCGTGGCAGCTCTGGGCTCATTAAGGCAAGAAGAGGGAAATAAATCTCCTGGAACTCATGAACTATTTACAGCAGTGCTGAGCAAGCAGTCCACGATTATTTATTTATTCTCCCCAGCTGGGCTGTGCTGGTGAACCTGGAGAGTGGGAAATGCTGCCAGGGCTGCCAGGACCAACCCCACGCTGTCTCCTCTGCATGAGGCTTCCCGTGGGCAGGTAAATCCCTGGAGATCCCAAAAGGCAGCACACTCGCCCTGGGAGCATCTCTGTGTTGTTTTGACTTTGGAAGGAGTAAAACCCAGCCCGTCCTTGTGCTGAGGTATTTTCAGCCCTGCTCTGGCTGCTCATCCTCGTGCCCAAGGCCACAAAAAGAAGGAAAGTCGTACTTCAGGCATGGAGAATATTTTGCACGGCAAGGAGGAGCCTGTGGGATGTGTCTGCAGGTGGTTTGGGGTGTGAGGAGGGTGTTGGTGTGAGTGCTCAGAATCACAGAATGGTTTGGGTTGGAAGGGACCTTAAAACTCATCCCACTGCACCCCCTGCCATGGGCAGGGACACCTTTCTCTAGACCAGGTTGCTCCAAGCCCTGTCCAACACTTCCAGGAACAGGACTTAATTATATGAAATAGCCATTTTCCTTGCAGCATTCCCAGACAATCAATAGATATTTAGGAGTGGTCATTCTATTAATTACACAATCCCTGTGTTTTGTCACAACAGGTCTTTTGAACAGCCAGGAGGTGACACAGGGTTTGTTGGGTCATCCCCACAGCACCCAGCCTTGCACAGAGATGTGTATGGGAGGCTTTGCCCCATTGTCCTTCCCACCCTGTCCCTGTGCATGTCCCACCCCAGAACTGGGGTTGATGGACAGGATGCTGCGAGGAAGAAGGAATGGCCCCTTTCCTGGCAGTGCTGGCACCTGCTTACTGGCACTTGTGCTGCTTCAAAGGCATTTTCTCATCGTGGGGCTTACAGGCCAAGGACACTTCTCGCCTGCAGCTTTATATCTGTCAGTTTGATCAGCAAATGGGAGAGAGGGCCATAAAACTGCACAGGCTGAGTCCTAGTCCCTTTAATCCCGCCAGGAGGGCCGGCGTTATTCCTCCACCGGGAGCGCTAATAGGATTCTAATACGCTGGCAAATGGGATTTTTTACAACTGCCATTCTGCAGTTACGGAGCCGCTGTGTCACCAGGACAGCCCTATAAATTCTCCTGCAGATGGAGGGGGCTGGTGGCTCGGGATGGGGAGCGTTGCCCTCACTCATGATGCTCAAGGTGGGGGTCTGCTGGATCTGCTGGATCTCCCACTGATGCTTTCTGAGCTTTTGGGACATCACTGTGGTTTGACTGGGTGGAATTGCTGGGCTGTCAGTGCTGGGGGTTGGGCTGATGGGGTGGTTTGGCTGTTTCTATGGGCTTGTTGGTGTCTGGCATCTTGGGGTTGCCCTCCTTGCTCCCTCCATGCCCTCCCTGCATGTGTGTGTGCCAGGATGGAGCTTTTCTGTGACTGCTCTCAGTTGGGTGTCCAGTGTTGCTTTAAAGGCATTGCTGAGCCCTAATAAACTTGGGAAGGCTCCAGCAGGAGTTGTTCCACCCACTGGATGTGTCTCCTCTGCCACCAGCTGGGGTGGCTGGAAGATTCCAGGATGAGGGTCACATCCCAGCTGCCTTTGCCACCCAGCTCCAGTGGTGAGGACCAGGACAGTGGGACCACTGAGTCTGTGGCATGGCAGGACAGGGGTTTCTTGGCAGTGCCCACTGCAGGGTTTCTGTGCATGGAACACCTGGAAGAGCAGGGAGCTCGGGGTGTATCACATCCTTGGGACCCAATTCCGTGCCTTGTGTTCATGCCTATGGAAATGCTGGAATTATAAGTATGGCCTTGGTCTAAATCCTTTGAGTAGCACAGGGCCAGCAGAGTGGGCTCATCCCATGGGGGCAAACAGATGCCAGTCCCTTTGAGCATCACTCCAACATCCACAGGACACCCCAGCAACTGCACTTCATCCCCTCCTCAGCGGGCAGTGCCCCACTGGAGTGCCAGAGCCATAAATATTGTATCGCTGTATCCAATCTCAGCTCGGGATTGATTTTCCTCCAGCCTTGATGGGGGAAAGGCAGGGAGATGGGATTGTTTTCCTAGGCAATCACAAGTTGATGGCTCCTTGCAGCTGCTTCCACACTTTCTGCCATCAGTTAAATAAGCAGCTCTCCACTCTCTGCTCCGAGTAGCACCTATTTCCCTGGGACACTCTTTGGGTTTTCGTGGTGCTTCGCTGCAAATTGGTACAGGAGACTGGCCCGACCCTTCTTGTTTTACAGCAGTGTCGGCATGTTGGCTTTATCTTATCTATTATCACCTCTGCCCAGAGCTAACAAGATCTCATCTACCTCTCTCACAAATCCTATTTGTCATCACATTCCTACAGCTGCCCAAAAAGTCCCACCCCGACATCAGGAATCCTCGTGCCAAATGCTGCACAGGTTGATTGTGAGAGACAGCCCTGCCCCACTGGTAATAGAGCAGCTCTCCTTATTCCCATTTTACAGGCAGCTGAGCCGAGGGGAAACGCGTGGTCCAAGTTAATAAAAACTCCTGGAATAATCCCCCTGTGATTTTTCCCAAGGTTATAAAGGAAGACTGAGGTTTGAAGAGGGATGTGGAGAGCACTAAACAGAATTTTGGCCGCCTGTAAACAGCTCGCTCCAGGGTTTTAAATCATCAGAATGCAACCAAATCAGCAGAGTTTCCTCCCCAATTAAAAAATAAAGCAAACTTGAAAAGTTCTGCGAGTAAATGGGCACCGGAGAATGAGCTGGGGTTGTGCAATAAATGGGTGAAGGCAGGAAAATGTCACATTTTATTGAGGGAGGATTTGTGACAGGAGAAAATATCTTCTCTTGAACTAAGTGATGTGTTTGGGGAAAATAAAATAGCGGAAAAGTGGCTTTTGCACAGAGCTGTGGCTGCAAAAGGAGGTGGAGAGGGAGGGGGGAAGGAGGTGGGTGTCCCTGGTAGGGACATCACAGGGGCCTCTGCAGTCAGGACATGGGAACACCATGGAAAAGGGCTCCTGAGCTGCCAGTGGTTACAGCAAAACTGGCACCATCTGCTGCACCTCAGGATTTGCTTCCCATGGTGTTCCATCCTGCCTGCACATATCTGGGCAAGGAGGGCTGGTGAAGGCAGCAGCCCTTGGACTTAGCAGGGTTTTCCTCAGGATGATCCAAATTCTGGAATTCCCGAGTTGTTCTCCACTCACACTGGTGGCTGCAGCTCTCCATGTTCCCAAAGTGCTGGAGCAGGGCTGGAATCGATGTGATGTCTCATATCTCTTTGATGGGAATGAGTGGGGTGTCCTCTCCTGAACCAAGGGGCTCTCCAAATCACAGAATCCTGGAATCAATAAGATTGGAAAAGACCTCCAAGATCATTGAGTCCAACCTTTGAATGATCACGGGGAAATAAAGGATTTGGGCTTTGGAGAGGAAAAACACATCTCCAGGAAGGGGTTTTCCACCTCCTGAAGCATCTGGCACTGGGCACTGCTGGCAACACATCCCAAACTGATGGGATTTCAGCAGAAACATCCCTTTCTGCAGGTGGGAAACAAATACAGACAACAAACAGCTCAGCAGTGAGGACAAGCAAGGCAGGAGAAAGGTGAATATTTGGCTTGGAGAGGAGTGTTTGATACCTGTCCCTACATGTATGCTTGTAACATGGATGCTCCTGCTTCTCATCCAGGAGGAAAATGAGGTTGTAGTGATGATCTTTGGGTTTTATTTGTAGAAAAAACTGTATGGAAGAAAGAGAAGCAAAGAGGGGAGGGAGAAGAGAATCGAAGAATGGTTTGGGTTGGAAAAGCCCTCTAAGGTCATCAAGTCTAACCAAGGCCACCACTATCCATGTCCCCAAGTGCCACATCTATACATCTTTTGAATCCTTCCAGGGATAACAATTCCACCACTTCTCTGGCCAGGGAAGAAATTTTCCCTTATATCCAACTTAAAGCTCCCCTGGCACAACTTGGGGCCATTTGCTTTTGACCTTCATGTGCTCCTGTTGAACCTTAACATGATCTACCATTCAGTAATTTCATATTAAATATCTTTAACTGTTTTTTTTTAATAAGAGTTGAGCTTGGAAGAGTCTGAAGCATCCTGTAGCAAGGATATGATGGATATGGAAGCCGTGCATGGCCAAGCCTTGTTAGGAGCTGCAAACTCTCTACTTGAAGGGAAATGGAAAATAAGACAAATAGATCAATTTTCATTGCAGCAGAAGCTGAGCAGTCGTGGGCTTCAAATTTCCTCTGGGGTCTAATGTTGTTTAACTTATTTCTTAATCGACTGAAACAGGGGGTGACCAGGGCTGTGGCCTTTGACTGCCAGAGAAATATAAAGTTACCCTAATAATGGAGCGTTGGGAGTTGTGGAAAGGGTCTGGATAAATTAGATTGTGGCCTTGTGTGTCCTCCTGGAGGGATAACTACCATTATTAACTAAGAGGAAGGGAAAACAGGGCAAATTGCTGCCTATGAAGATTTATTCCAAGGAGAGAAACACTGGGATGGGTGATGGTGTGGGGGATTTCATTGCATCCTTGGGATGCACTCACTGCTGGTGAGTTTGTGGGCTCAGCAGAGACGGGAGGACATGAAAAGGCTGAGGAGGTGGTGGGTCCTGGGTGTGATTTTATGGCAAGGAATAGCCAGATGAGGCTGATGTCCTTCGTCATGCCAGGTGGAAGTGACCCCATGCAAACTGGAGTTATGGATTTCTTGTGCTGCTGGACATACAGTGAGAGGGGGATTTAGGGTAGGAATTGCTAACACAAAGATGTTTCTGGACACTCCTCGTCATTTCCAAGAAAATAGAAATCAAAATAACCATTTTTGCCATGTAGCATTTTATAATGAGCCCCAAACCGACTTGAAGTACTTAATAAAAATCAAAGTTTTGACTTTTTTTCTCCTTACGCTGTTTTATGAAGGCTCAGCCAGACCCAGTGGGCCATTTCTTGGTGCCCAAGGCTGGTCCAAACCTGGTGCTCCCATAGTTTAGGTCCCATCTATTGTCCTCAGGGCTGCCTTGGCCCTTGGGGGAGCCAACAGCATCAGCCAACCTTCCAAACCCTGTTTAAATTCTGCTTGCTCGTGGGTTCACTCTGTGGGAAGGAGCTGTAGGGAAAGGTGATTTATGTTCCTCCCAGCAATAATTTGGGATGGAGTCCTCGTTGATCCAGGTGATCTGTGACATTCCACCTGTTATTTAAACTTCTGAACAAACTTCAGTGAACAGTGTAGAAAAGATATATTAATTTAAACATATAATATACATATTTCATATACAAACCCCAGCCCACTGATGTTTTCTTTCCCTGTCTACACCTTGTTGAATATTCCCCTTCCTCGTCGGGAAGTGGGAATAAAGTTCACGTTGTCGGGAACATAATCGAGCAAATGGCCTTTGCACTTATCAAGTGCCTCTGCTCTGCTTGGGCATTTAATCACCCGAAAAAGCCATTTATTGCCTCGTATACTCCTCCTCTATGAACATTAGCCCTTAAATACCCGGCATAATTAAAGGTGAAGCCGGCGCCGCGCTCCGTCTCCTGCCCGGGGAAGGGTAACAGATGAGGTGGGAGTTCTGGTGGAGTTCAAGGTTAGAGCCATAAAGCCCATTTTCTGCATGTGTCAGGGACATTATTTTAGGAATGTCTAATTCTGCTGGCGAAAATTGAGGCTGGCTCAAATAATAATTCACGCTTAATGAACTTAGAGTTATAGCCACGGCGCTGCGGTTCCCTCCGTGCCTGGCGTGGTCGATTGGCCTTGTCAGATGTTTAAAGGATGGTGAAGAAATGATGGAGAGGATTTGGTGGAATTAGACGGAATTCCCCACAAAAAAACCCCTGTTTCTTTGTGTTTAGATCCGTGTCTGGGAAGAAAGAGAGAAATTTGCTGCAGCTTTGGCTCTAATCCAGTCGGCTCCTTGATGGGGACTTCTCAGCGCTTTAACCTTGTGTGTTCTTGCAGCTCAGCTCTTCAAAGGGCTCGTGCCCTTCTTTTATGCAAGAGAAAATAAAGTCTTGATGAAGGGTTAATACCCAGCACTTTGTGGAGGGAGAACATCTGAGCACCTCACGTTCCTTGACGCATCCTCGGCTGTCCAAAAAAGGCTCCATCATTAACACCCTTAGATGGTAACACCCCTTTGATAGGGAATTAATGGGCTGTGGGATGGAGGACATCACTCTGGAGCTGCTGCTGGGTTTATGCACTGGCAAGTTGTGTTGCAGGGAAATGGTCACCTGCCCAGGTGAGGGTTGGTCTCTTCTCCTCACAGGACAAGAGAAAACAGCCTCGATTTGTAGCAGGGGAGGTTTAGGTTGGATATTAGGGGAAATCTCTGCATGGAAAGGGTTGTCCAGCCCTGGCACAGCTGCCCAGGGCAGTGGTGGAGTCACTAACCCTGGAGGGACTGAAAGGCCATGTATATGTGGCACTTGGGGACATGGTTTGGTGGTGGCCGTGGGAGTGCTGCGAGAAGGATTGGACTCTGTGATCCCAGAGGGCTTTTCCAACCTAAATGATCCCATGATTCTATGAGTTTCAACTGTTACATTGTGGGAGGCCAAGCTGGGATGAAGGAGGGGTTCAGGTGGGGCTGGGGAGAGTGGGGATCACCAAGACCCCCCAAATCAGCCCCATTGTCCACCCTCTTCTGCCCAAGCACACCTCGAGCACAGCATCGCTGAGCCCTGTGTCACTTCCTAGAAAGACAAGGATTTTGCTGGCTGTTGGAAAGACGAGGCATCTGTATAAACAATTGTATTAAGCTGCTGTTGTAGTAATTGTGTTTGTACAGTGAAGCAAAAAGGCTCAGTTTACCCCTCTGCTGTCTGGAAATGATTCCTCTAGGTTATGTGTGAAGTGTTTTTTTCAGTGTACTGATTTCATTCAGGGGAAGGAAAAAAGCAGAGATACCATTACAATGACATATTCTTCCCCAATGGTAACTTTATCCCTGCTTCTGGCTCAGTGCAGAATCATAATTCATTTTGTCACAAGGAGAGCAAATAAATAATAAGAATAAATTGAGCAGATTATCTCATCTTTAAGCCATGCCCAGCATTCATCAAATCCATGCCAAGAAGTGAGGCTTATCTGCAGCCAAATTGATCCTACAAGAACACCTACCTTAAGCTCCATTAGGGCACCTCAAAGGCGCTCGCCCATCTCCTGGTCCTTGGGTGCTTAAAATGACGAGTCATTAAAGTGACACATTCCCAAAGTGCCTTTTTTTGGTTTTTTTTGGTTATAAAAGGGCTTGTGAAAACCTCAGATGCTGCTATTTTTCCCCCATTGATTTTCCCTGAAAGGACCAAAGCATACAAAGGCTAAATCCGACTCGGGAGAAGTTTTGCTGCTCACATTGCAGATGCAAAAACATCCATTTCTTCTCTCGCTTCAATGAAGTTTTAATAACAGCTGCTGCAGGGACTTTGCACAGGACTAAGGTCTCATTATTTTTAAAGGAGATGCTACTGTACATTTACTAGTAGGACTGCAAAGTGTTATAAATAATTAACGTGGAACTACACTGACTAAACCCACTGCAGTCCTCCTAATTGGTAAACAGCCATGTATTTCACTCGGAGTACATGAGAGGTATTACCACTTTCAGGGGGATGATTCACTTGTATAAATTTAAGCTTATGAATAATGGCTTAAAGGGCTGTGGTTTGCTTTTATTTATCTCACGGTGCTCAAAAAACAGTGGGTGCGTCAGATGAAGAAAGGTGAGGTTTGTTGCCCCGGAAAACATTGATTCTAAACTAAAACTAGGACTGAAGGAGCTAACTCTGGCAGCAAATAACAATTATTTCACTGGGTGCTAAACTGAAATAATATTCCCTGAACCAAGCTATCACACATCCTGAATGCAGAATAAGGGGGTCAGTTTGCAGTCATGGTCTCGAGGTGTGTGTGATGAAGGTCGTGCCAACTGCACAAGACTCATCTCCTTGTTTGGTTTTATAGGAATTAAACCTGATATATTTAAGCTGGAAAACACCCGAGGGTGAATGGCTCCAATTCGGCTCAGCTTGATTTGGGATTTATTTAAGGTTAGGCTGGGACAGGCCCTTTTTAAGCTGAAGTAGCTTGTGCTCACAAGAGTGTTTGCCCCTCTTTAGGTGTGTTGGATGCCTCAGGCTCTTGCTCAGCTCCGAGCCCTCTGTTATTCCCTAAGTGTGGATTCCAGGAGGAATTTTCCACCACAGGCTTGTGTTATCCTCTGCAAAGGGAGGGCAAACTGGGCAGGAAACCATTCCCAGGTCAGAGAAGGACTGTGCTGGTGTGGGTTCCATGCAGGAGAAGGGACAGCCAAGGGTGAAAGCCACCATGGCAGGAGTGCCAAAGTGGGAAACATTTGGCAGCTGGACTTGCAAAGTCCTCAGCTTTGCAGCAGGTAAGGCAAGAAGTGATGCTGTGCCTCAAAAAGGCGAAGTGCCAGCGTGGTGGCACACAACATTTCAAGACTATATATAAATATCTGACCTATTTCTTATGGATAGCACAATAAGGACTCGATCAAAACCCCATTGAATTCTGCAGGAGTCTTTCCATTGACTTCAATGGCTTTTGGATTGGCCCCTATAAATGGCTCTTGAGGAGAAGATAGTGGTGCATTTGCCTGACTATTTTTATAATGTGTTTGATCACTCACTCGGTGATTTTTCAAACTTCAGCCACTCGCAATGGGGAGCCAGAGCAAATTACAATGTTCCATGGCCAAAGAAATGTCTCTTGAAATTGCACGGAGACGCATAAAACAGATAAATGTGTTGGCATCCCATGGCCACCGAGATGAAAGGGGAGCATTAACACTCATTAAAAGGGACAGTCAGTGCCACGCTTCCAGTGACCCTGTCACGGGAACACGAGGGCTTTGTCATGTTCATTTTCAGTTCTCCCAGCTTTTGGACTAGTGTGGCACTTGCAGGATCAGTGGGCCAGCTCATCCCCTGTCCTCTTTCTGAAAAATGGGAGCCTGGGGAAGGTCCAAGAAGCTTCTCATGGTGAGAATCAGAGAATTATTGAGGTTGGAAAAGACCTCTGAGATCACTGAGTCCAACCATTAAACCAGCACTGCCAACACATCCCACTTGGAGAAGTTTCTTTCTGACTCTGAAAGCACAAGGGCTCCTTTTATTTCACCGTGGAGCTTTACAGGTTCTCATTGCTCATATAAGTCCTCCAGCATTTTGGGTCTCTTTTAAGTTCTTCTATTTAATGATCCTCAGTGTCGAAGGTTAATTATGCCTTGTGGAAAGAGGGGTCTCATCTCGGATCTTTGCGTGACGTTGCCCAGTGAATTTCATGGAGAGGCTCCTCTGTTTCTCCTCTTTGAGGACCTGAGAAGTACTGGGCAGCAAATTTGTGGTGGAAGGCCTTTCCAACACCACCAACAATGAAATCAAAATATCTGGTGAGGTCTTTTCCACTGGAGCTTTTGCAGAGCATCAGCAATGGTAGAATTTCCATAGGCTGGAATATCACACAATACCAGGAACCTTAAAGGTCATCTTGTTCCACCCCGTGCCATGTGCAGGGACACCTTTCACTAGCCCAGGTTGCTCCAAGCCCTGTCCAACCTGGCCTTGGACACTTCCAGGGATGGGGCAGCCTCTGGACAACCTGTGCCAGGGCCTGCCCACCCTCCCAGCCAAGAATTCCATCCCAGTATCCCATCTAACTCTGCCCTCTGGTAGTGGGAAGCCATTCCCCCTTGTCCTGTCCCTCCATCCTGTGTCTCAAGTCCTTCTCTAGCTCTCTTGGAGCTCCTTTAGGCACTGAAAAGCTCTTCCAGTCTTGTCTTTTTGTCTTATTTTATATAATAAACCCCACTGAAATCAAAATGAAACCATTCAGTGATTTCAAAAGACTGTTGCTGGGAATATTCTGCGACATGAAGGAAATCCACAGTTTCAGAGTTTTGCCCCAGGTTTTGCCCCAGATTTCAAAGTCTGAGAATTCCACATGGAAGAGAATTTACATATTTTGACTTTTTTTCCCTCCACAGGGAATGAAGTGGTCTGCTTTGACTCCTCTTGTATCCCTCTCATCGAGGCAGGAACACTCAATCTCTGTCACACCTAGAAATTTCCAACTGGAGGCACAAAGCATTTGAGGACTGTTATGTTCATAGATGGCTTTATATGATAATAGTGGAGTTGTGTTTGCTATTTTTAAAGCCCTTGCTTTGGAAGCAGTGAGAGGATTAGGGATAGAAAGCTGGCTTGAGGTTTACTCACCCCGCCTCAGCCAAATTTCTGGGTTTAATAAGGATGCCTTGCTCTGTCCTTGAGTTTTTGGGATGGATACAGCACTTGCTGGCAGTCCCAGCCTTTGTTTTCAAGGAAGAAGTGATACATTTTTCTTGGACAAAGGGATCTAAGGCTCCACCACAACCTGTAGCAGGAGTTCACCTTCTCAATGTCACCACCCATCCCAGGGCTTGTCATTTAATTCTTTCCTTCCCTCTCTGATCCCAACAATCCCCCTTGAATATGCAGCAGGAATGAGGTGGGCACAGCCGTGTCCCCCCTGCGTGCTGTGGGGAAGATGCTCAAGGAATTGATTTCCTTCCTCCTCCATGTCCTTGCTCTCTAATTGCTCCCCAGCAGACCAGCACTGTTGGAAGGATTCCTGCTGCCCACGCTCAGGGATTCGGCTCAGGAGCTGCTTTGGGGGGGCTGTGGGTGGGAAGGGAAGAGCTGAGGTTGTTCTCTCTGCTCTCACTTAACTCGCTGCCCTCCAAGGAGACCTCCTGGCTATTTTTCCTGGGTCACAGTGTCCTTCTCTGCTATTTACTGAGCTTTAAACCCTCGATTTTCTCAGCAAATCCAGCCTTTGTGGCGCTTAAGACAAACAGGGAAAACTTCTCCACAAGAACCCCAGGATTTGTGTCTATTTGTTGTCTAAAAATCACACTGATGGGCCCAAAAAGCAGTGCCTGACCCAGGGAACAGGTCTGGAGCCCCCCATTTTTAGACTGATTTAGGTAAAGGCATTCAAATGATATTTCTTTGGGGACATCAGGCTTAATTTGACCATGAGGAATTTCAGTGACTGTGCTTATGTATTTCATGGGGAGAGTTTCCCATTGAATTCCATCCTGGGATTTTCTAAGGATCCCTGTTTGCTCTGTCCTTGCTGTTTTGAGATGGATACAGCATGGCCTGCTGGTCCCAGCCTTTGGTTTCAAGGAAGAGATGATCCCTTTTCGTTGGAATAAGGGGATCTGAGGATCCTCCACAACCTATGGCAGGAGCCCACCTTCTCAGTATGGATAGTGATATTCCCAATATCCCATTCCAGGATTCAATACTGCTGTGTTTTGTCAATCGATACTGGAATGGGTTGTTAGAACAGACTGACCAAACACTTGTTTTTTTTAAAAAAATAATTAAATAGTTAAGAATGATAATACTGATTTAAGTCATGTTGGTGGATGGACAGCAGCCTATCAAAGCTGTGGTCCACACACCTGAGTGGGGATTAAACTGGTTTGATTCCCTTTTGAAAGCAGATGAGAGAATTATGTCCTGTGCTTGACTTTGAAGTCCCTCTGAAGTGCAGGATCCCATATTTTCACAGGATGGATTTGTCCATTGGTGCTGTCCCAGAGGGCCATAAGATGCTGCTGATCCTGGTCCTTGTGTATCCTCAGGAAAAAGGTCCCCTGATCTGATCCAGATCCTCCTCCTTTAGCCACAGCAGGACTTTCTTCTGATTGAAACACACTATTTTTTGCCTGAAGGCAAACTGAAAATTAAGCGAACTGATCTGTTTAAACCTTTATAAATACATGTTTAATATCTGCTTAATGTGAGAGGGAATTTATGAGCTGCTAAGTGATGCTGGATCATTTTTATAAGAATAGAGAAGTCTAGTGGGAAAACTTCCTCCTGGGACATAATCTCATATTATTATTTTTTTAAGAGAGAGAGAGAGAGAGGTTTAATATGTTATAGTTGACGTTCCCAGTGACATTGGAATATTTCCTATGCAGGAGCTCTCACAAGTGCTTTATAAATCTTTAAGGGTTTAATTTAATGAAATCCTTCTGCCAGTGGAGAGGATTCCGCCCCCTCTGCCCATGGGGAAACTGAGGCATGGATGAGACAGGGCTGTGCAGAGCCAGGAGTGGGATCTGTGAGTCCCACGTACTTCAGGGTAGTCCAGACACTTCATGGCATTTTCCCCTCCTCGGGTTTGGTTTTTTTTTGCCTTCCCTGTGGTTTTTCAGGCATTGTTGGGAGCAGAGGCTGCACTGCATGTCCTGCTGGGACCCACCCCTGGGCTCTCTCCTCCACCACCCCTTCCTTCCCAGGAGTCTTTCCTTTTCATTTTTTTTCCTGGTTTTCCCCTCTTCTTTTCCCTTTTTCCATTTGTTTGGGTTTTTTTTTACTTTCTCCATTTTTCTTTTCCGTTTTTCCCTTTTTAATTTTCTTCTTTTTTATTTTTTCCTTTTTTATTTTTTATCCTTTTCCCTCTTTTCTTTTTTCTCTTCCCCTTTTTCCTTTTTTCTTTTTTCTTTCTTTTTTTTTTTTCCTTTCCCCTTTTTCCTTGCTTCTCTTTTTTTCTCTTTTTCCCTTCTCCCCCCTCCTTTTTCTTTTAGTGCACATCTAAACAGAACCATCCATCCCTCCACTCCCATCTCCCACTCCTTTCGCTGGGGACCAGGGGATGCTCTCCTGATCTTCCCACCCTGCCACTGCCTGGAATCTGTTATTTCTCCATCCCTGGGCAGGGAATTCCTGCCTTGGGAGAACAAGAGATTTTGGGAGCACAGACCAGCCCAGAGAACATCTCAGTCCTTGTCCATGACGTAGAGAATTCCCACTGTGTGACTTTGGAGGTGGCACTGCTGCCTGCAGGAATAAAGAGCTTCTGCTTCCTGCAGCTGGAGCTAGAATGAGATTTTTTTTTTCCCCTCTTCGATGCAGAAAACATCAGTGAAATCCCTCTGTGGCTGTTGCAGTTTGCTTCTAACATTTGGAGTATTTCCGAAAAAATCCCCCTCCGTTTGTGATATGAAACTTTAATATTTTCTGCTGGGTTTTTTTCCTCCCCTAAACCTGCATCTGAGGAGGATGCTGATTGCTGTGCTCTCCTCAGTGGGGATGGTGGATGGACAGGGGAGATGCCACAGTTTCACCTCCTCACAACTAACTGGGTGCTGAGCTATTTTCCACCTGCATTCCCATTTTCTCCCAATGCCAGGAAATCCTCGAGGGTTGGGAGCTGAGCGATGCAGGGAGGGAGATCCCGGTGCAGGCACCGCATTCCCTCTGTGTGGATGCAGCTCCAAGCACTGCTGACAAAGCCTGTGCCGTGCCAGCAGTGTCCCTGTCCCTGTCCCCACCTGTGTTTAGCATTCCAGCCCTGTCCTGGGTTCAGATCTGGTCACTGGCCTGCATCCCACCTCGCATCCCAGCTTCCTCCTGCCTGCAGCTAATTAGGCTGAGCAAAGCCTCATTAGGATCCCATCCAGACCAGGGTTTTGGCCCTTTCCCTGTGGCTCTTGGATGGCAAGTCAGGATGTGGCTCACAGGGATTGAGTTTTGCAGTCGTGGGGACTCTCTGCCTCCTTCCCCCTTTTTTTTTGGGATCTCAGTATCCCACGGGATGGTCCTGGATGATACTGAGATTAGCCCCATGGAGGAGCAGGGCTGTATCAGACTATCAGCAAACTGTTTGTCAGGTTTCTTATGAATAATTATTAAAAAAGGAAAAAAAAAGAAAAAAGGAGAGAGGCAGAGAGAGCTGAGGAAATAATCTTTTTACATTTTAATCTGAGCAGTTTTCAAGCAGTTTGATAAGGCGGGTTGTAGAAATGTCAGCTTCCCCTTATCTCTAATTGACTTAAAGTAGGAGCCAGCTTTAATCCTGGAATGCAGAGGAGCTTCTGATGGGAAGATGAGGGCAATTGATTTCTGCCTTTTTAATTAACAGTCTGGCTGCTGTTAAAAACAATAGGAAGGAGGGATAGGAAAGGGGAGAGCACGTGGTGGCATTTGGAGCTGGTGGGGTGGGGATGGAGGGGGCTCGAGGTGCAGCCCAGCTTCCAGAGGGTTGGGCTGGTCCCAGTTTAAGAATCAGAGAGCCACAGTTGGAAGGGACCTACAAGGATCAGCAAGTCCAACACAGATTATCCCCCAGAGTCACCCCCTGTGCCCCAGAGCATCATCCAAACCCTCCTGCAGCTCTGGCAGCCTTGGGGCTGTGCC